>CM016725.1:12555468-13099455 GCA_005771605.1 Scutellaria baicalensis | reverse complement strand
AATCTTTAACCATTTAAACCCCGAAAAAACTGCTCACGATTCATAAAAAGCCTTAAATTGTATCCGTATGAATTTTCATTCATTCTTTGACAGTGGAAATTTTCAATTTCTGTTGTTCAGATAGACTTAATATGATGTAAAAATAATATGTATAATGGGAAATTAAAATCTTTAACCATTTAAGCCCGAAAAACTGCTCACGATTCATAAAAAACCCTAAATTGTATAAGTATGAATTTTCGCTCATTTTTTGGCAGTGAAAATTTTCAATTTTTGTTGTTCAGATAGACTTAATATGATGTAAAAATAACATGTATGAAGAGAAATTGATATCTTTAACCATTTATGCCCCGAAAAATTGCTCACGATTCATAAAAGACATAAATCGTATAAGCATGAATTTTCGCTCATTTTTTGACAGTGGAAATTTTCAATTTTTTTTGTTCAGATATTCTTAATATGATGTAAAAATAATGTGTATGAAGGGAAATTAAAATCTTTAACCATTTGAACCCCGAAAAACTGCTCACGATTCATAAAAAGCCTTAAATTGTATCCGTATGAATTTTCATTCATTCTTTGACAGTGGAAATTTTCAATTTCTATTGTTCAGGTAGACTTAATATGATGTAAAAATAATATGTATAATGGAAAATTAAAATCTTTAACCATTTAAGCCCGAAAAACTGGTCACGATTCATAAAAAGCCCTAAATTGTATAAGTATGAATTTTCGCTCATTTTTTGGCAGTGAAAATTTTCAATTTTTGTTGTTCAGATAGACTTAATATGATGTAAAAATAATATGTATGAAGGGAAATTAAAATCTTTAACCCTTTAAGCATGAAAAAGTGCTTACGATTCATAAAAAGCCATAAATTGTATAAGTATGAATTTTCGCTCATTTTTTGACAGTGGAAATTTTCAATTTTTGTTGTTCAGATAGACTTAATATGATGTAAAAATAATATGTATGAAGGGAAATTGAAATCTTTAACCACTTAAGCATTGAAAAACTACTCACGATTCATAAAAAACCTTAAATTGTATAAGTATGAATTTTCGCTTATTTTTTGACAGTGTAAATTCTCAATTTTTATTCTTCAGATAGTCTTAGTATGATGTAAAAATAATATGTATGAAGGGAAATTAAAATCTTTAACCATTTAAGCCCGAAAAACTGCTCACGATTCATAAAAAGCCCGAAATTTTATAAGTATGAATTTTCGTTCATTTTTTGGCAGTGGAAATTTTCAATTTTTGTTGTTCAGATAGAATTAATATCATGTAAAAATAATACACATGAAGGGAAATTAAAATCTTTAACAGTTTAAACCCCTAAAAACTGCTCACGATTCATAAAAAGCCTTAAATTGTATCCGTATGAATTTTCGCTCATTTTTTGACAGTGGAAATTTTCAATTTTTTTTTCAGATAGACTTAATATGATGTAAAAATAATATGTTTGAAGGGAAATGAAAATCTTTAACCATTTGAACTCCGAAAACTGCTTACGATTCATAAAAAGCCTTAAATTGAATCCGTATGAATTTTCGTTCATCTTTTGACAGTGGAAATTTTCAATTTTTGTTGTTCAGATAGACTTAATATGATGTAAAAATAATATGTATGAAGGGAAATTAAAATGTTTAACCATTTAAGCCTCGAAAAACTACTCACGATTCATAAAAATCCTTAAATTGTATAAGTATGAATTTTCGCTTATTTTTTGACAGTGGAAATTTTCAATTTTTATTATTCAGATAGTCTTAATATGATGTAAAAATAATATGTATGAAGGGAAATTAAAATCTTTAACCATTTAAACAATGAAAAACAGCTCAAGATTCATAAAAAGCCTTAAATTGTATAAGTATGAATTTTCGCTCATTTTTTAACAGTGGAAATTTTCAATTTTTATTGTTCTGATATTCTTAATATGATGTAAAAATAATATGTATGAAGGGAAATTAAAATATTTAACCATTTAAACCCCGAAAACCTGCTCACGATTCATAAAAAGCCTTAAATTGTATCCGTATGAATTTTCATTCATTCTTTGACAGTGGAAATTTTCAATTTCTGTTGTTCAGATAGACTTAATATGATGTAAAAATAATATGTATAATGGGAAATTAAAATCTTTAACCATTTAAGCCCGAAAAACTGCTCACGATTCATAAAAAACCCTAAATTGTATAAGTATGAATTTTCGCTCATTTTTTGGCATTGAAAATTTTCAATTTTTGTTGTTCAGATAGACTTAATATGATGTAAAAATAACATGTATGAATAGAAATTGATATCTTTAAACATTTATGCCCCGAAAAATTGCTCGCGATTCATAAAAGACATAAATTGTATAAGCATGAATTTTCGCTCATTTTTTGACAGTGGAAATTTTCAATTTTTGTTGTTCAGATAGACTTAATATGATGTAAAAATAATATGTATGAAGGGAAATTAAAATCTTTAACCATTTAGGCCCCGAAAAACACCTCACGGTTCATAAAAAGCTCAAAATTGTATAAGTATTAATTTTCGCTCATTTTTTGACAGTGGAAATTTTCAATATTTGTTGTTCAGATATACTTAATATGATGTAAAAATAATATGTATAAAGGGAAATTAAAATCTTTAACCATTTAAGCCCCGAAAAACTGCTCACGATTAATAAAATGCCTTAAATTGTATAAGCATGAATTTTCGCTCATTTTTTGACAGTGGAAATTTTCAATTTTTATTGTTCAGATAAAGTTAATATGATGTAAAAATAATATGTATGAAGGAAAATTAAAATCTTTAACCATTTAAGGACCGAAAAACTGCTCACGATTCATAAAAAGCCCTAAATTGTGTAAGTATGAATTTTCGCTCATTTTTTGATAGTGGAAATTTTCAATTTTTATTGTTCAGATATACTTAATATGATTTAAAAATAATATGTATGAAGGGAAATTAAAATCTCTAACCATTAAAGCCCCTAAAAACTGCTCACGATTCATAAAAAGCCTTAAATTGTATAAGTATAAATTTTCCCTCATTTTTTGACAGTGGAAATTTTCAATTTTTATTGTTCAGTTATACTTAATATGATGTAAAAATAATGTGTATGAAGGGAAATTAAAATCTTTAACCATTTATGCCCCGAAAAACTGCTCACGATTCATAAAAAGCCTTAAATTGTATAAATATGAATTTTCGCTCATTTTTTGACAGTGGAAATTTTCAATTTTTATTTTTCAGATATACTTAATACGATGTAAAAATAATATGTATGAAGGGAAATTAAAATCTTTAACCATTTAAGCCCGAAAAACCGCTCACGATTCATAAAAAGCCCTAAATTGTATAAGTATGAATTTTCGTTCATTTTTTGGCAGTGGAAATTTTCAATTTTTGTTGTTCAGATAGACTTAATATGATGTAAAAATAATATGTATGAAGGGAAATTAAAATGTTTAACCATTTAAGCCTCGAAAAACTACTCACGATTCATAAAAAGCCTTAAATTGTATAAGTATGAATTTTCGCTCATTTTTTGACAGTGGAAATTTTCAATTTTTATTGTTCAGATATTCTTAATATGATGTAAAAATAATGTGTATGAAGGGAAATTAAAATCTTTAACCATTTAAACCCCGAAAAACTGCTCACGATTCATAAAAAGCCTTAAATTGTATCCGTATGAATTTTCATTCATTCTTTGACAGTGGAAATTTTCAATTTCTGTTGTTCAGATAGACTTAATATGATGTAAAAATAATATGTATAATGGGAAATTAAAATCTTTAACCATTTAAGCCCGAAAAACTGCTCACGATTCATAAAAAACCCTAAATTGTATAAGTATGAATTTTCGCTCATTTTTTGGCAGTGAAAATTTTCAATTTTTGTTGTTCAGATAGACTTAATATGATGTAAAAATAACATGTATGAAGAGAAATTGATATCATTAACCATTTATGCCCCGAAAAATTGCTCACGATTCATAAAAGACATAAATTGTATAAGCATGAATTTTCGCTCATTTTTTTACAGTGGAAATTTTCAATTTTTTTTGTTCAGATAGACTTAATATGATGTAAAAATAATATGAATGAAGGGAAATTAAAATCTTTAACCATTTAAGCCCCGAAAAACACCCCACGGTTCATAAAAAGCTCAAAATTGTATAAGTATGAATTTTCGCTCATTTTTTGACAGTGGAAATTTTCAATTTTTGTTGTTCAGATAAACTTAATATGATGTAAAAATAATATGTATGAAGGAAAATTAAAATCTTTAACCATTTAAGCACCGAAAAACTGCTCACGATTCATAAAAAGCCCTAAATTGTATAAGTATGAATTTTCGCTCATTTTTTGACAGTGGAAATTTTCAATTTTTATTGTTCAGATAGACTTAATGTGATGTAAAAATAATATGTATGAAGGGAAATTAAAATCTTTAACCATGTAAGCACCGAAAAACTGCTGACGATTCATATAAAGCCTTAAATTGTATAAGTATAAATTTTCGCTCATTTTTTGACAGTGGAAATTTTCAATTTTTATTGTTCAGATAAACTTAATATGATGTAAAAATAATATGTATGAAGGAAAATTAAAATCTTTAACCATTTAAGCACCGAAAAACTGCTCACGATTCATAAAAAGCCCTAAATTGTATAAGTATGAATTTTCGCTCATTTTTTGACAGTGGAAATTTTCAATTTCTATTGTTCAGATAGACTTAATGTGATGTAAATATAATATGTATGAAAGGAAATTAAAATCTTTAACCATGTAAGCACCGAAAAACTGCTGACGATTCATATAAAGCCTTAAATTGTATAAGTATAAATTTTCGCTCATTTTTTGATAGTGGAAATTTTCAATTTTTATTGTTCAGATATACTTAATATGATTTAAAAATAATATGTAGGAAGGGAAATTAAAATCTCTAACCATTAAAGCCCCTAAAAACTGCTCACGATTCATAAAAAGCCTTAAATTGTATAAGTATAAATTTTCCCTCATTTTTTGACAGTGGAAATTTTCAATTTTTATTGTTCAGTTATACTTAATATGATGTAAAAATAATGTGTATGAAGGGAAATTAAAATCTTTAACCATTTATGTCCCGAAAAACTGCTCACGATTCATAAAAAGCCTTAAATTGTATAAATATGAATTTTCGCTCATTTTTTGAAAGTGGAAATTTTCAATTTTTATTTTTCAGATATACTTAATACGATGTAAAACTAATATGTATGAAGGGAAATTAAAATCTTTAACCATTTAAGCCCGAAAAACCGCTCACGATTCATAAAAAGCCCTAAATTGTATAAGTATGAATTTTCGTTCATTTTTTGGCAGTGGAAATTTTCAATTTTTGTTGTTCAGATAGAATTAATATGATGTAAAAATAATACGCATGAAGGGAAATTAAAATCTTTAACAGTTTAAACCCCGAAAAACTTCTCACGATTCATAAAAAGCCTTAAATTGTATCCATATGAATTTTCGCTCATTTTTTGACAGTGGAAATTTTCAATTTTTTTTTCAGATAGACTTAATATGATGTAAAAATAATATGTCTGAAGGGAAATTAAAATCTTTAACCATTTGAACCCCGAAAAACTGCTCACGATTCATAAAAAGCCTTAAATTGTATCCGTATGAATTTTCGTTCATTTTTTGACAGTGGAAATTTTCAATTTTGGTTGTTCAGATAGACTTAATATGATGTAAAAATAATATGTATGAAGGGAAATTGAAATGTTTAACCATTTAAGCCTCGAAAAACTACTCACGATTCATAAAAAGCCTCAAATTGTATAAGTATGAATTTTCGCTTATTTTTTGACAGTGGAACTTTTCAATTTTTATTATTCAGATAGTCTTAATATGATGTAAAAATAATATGTATGAAGGGAAATTAAAATCTTTAACCATTTAAACACTGAAAAACAGCTCAAGATTCATAAAAAGCCTTAAATTGTATAGGTATGAATTTTCGCTCATTTTTTGACAGTGGAAATTTTCAATTTTTATTGTTCAGATATTCTTAATATAATGTAAAAATAATGTGTATGAAGGGAAATTAAAATCTTTAACCATTTAAACCCCGAAAAACTGCTCACGATTCATAAAAAGCCTTAAATTGTATCTGTATGAATTTTCATTCATTCTTTGACAGTGGAAATTTTCAATTTCTGTTGTTCAGATAGACTTAATATGATGTAAAAATAATATGTATAATGGAAAATTAAAATCTTTAACCATTTAAGCCCGAAAAACTGGTCACGATTAATAAAAAGCCCTAAATTGTATAAGTATGTATTTTCGGTCATTTTTTGGCAGTGAAAATTTTCAATTTTTGTTGTTTAGATAGACTTAATATGATGTAAAAATAATATGTATGAAGGGAAATTAAAATCTTTAACCACTTAAGCATTGAAAAACTACTCACGATTCATAAAAAACCTTAAATTGTATAAGTATGAATTTTCGCTTATTTTTTGACAGTGTAAATTCTCAATTTTTATTCTTCAGATAGTCTTAGTATGATGTAAAAATAATATGTATGAAGGGAAATTAAAATCTTTAACCATTTAAGCCCTGATAAACTGCTCACGATTCATAAAAAGCCCTAAATTGTATAAGTATGAATTTTTGCTCATTTTTTGACAGTGGAAATTTTCAATTTTTATTGTTTAGATATACTTAATATGGTATAAAAATAATATGTTTGAAGGGAAATTAAAAGTTTTAAACATTTAAACCCCGAAAAACTGCTCACTATTCATAAAAAGCCTTAAATTGTATCTGTATGAATTTTCGTTCATTTTTTGACAGTGGAAATTTTCAATTTTTGTTGTTCAGCTAGACTTAATATGATATAAAAATAATATGTATGAAGGGAAATCAAAATCTTTAACAATTTAAGCGCCGAAAAACTACTCACGATTCATAAAAACCCTTAAATTGTGTACATATGAATTTTCGCTCATTTTTTGATAGTGGAAATTTTCAATTTTTATTGTTCCAATATACTTAATATGATGTAAAAATAATATGAATGAAGGGAAATTAAAGTCTTTAACCATTTAAGCCCCGAAAAAGTGCTCACGATTCATAAAAAGCCTTAAATTGTATAGTATAAGTATGAATTTTCATTCATTTTTTGATAGTGGAAATTTTCAATTTTTATTGTTCAGATAGACTTAATATGATGTAAAAATAATGTGTATGAAGGGAAATTAAAATCTTTAACCATTTAAGCCCCGAAAAACTGCTCATGATTCATGAAAAGCCTTAAATTGTATCTGTATGAATTCTCGTTCATTTTTTGACAGTGGAAATTTTTAATTTTTGTTCTTCAGATAGACTTAATATGATGTAAAAATAATATTCATGAAGGGAAATTAAAATCTTTAACAGTTTAAACCCCGAAAAACAGCTCACGATTCAATAAAAGCCTTAAATTGTATCCGTATGAATTTTCGTTCGTTTTTTGACAGTGGAAATTTTCAATTTTTGTTGTTCAGAAAGACAAAATATGATGTAAAAATAATATGTTTGAAGAGAAATTTAAATCTTTAACCATTTATACCCCAAAAAATTGCTCACGATTCATAAAAAGCGATAAATTGTATTCTTATGAATTTTCGCTCATTTTTTGACAGTGGAAATTTTCAAGTTTTATTGCTCAGATAAACTTAATATGATGTAAAAATAATATGTATGAAGGGTAAGTAAAATCTTAGACCATTTAAGCACCGAGAAACTGCTCACGATTCATAAAAAGCCTTAAATTGTATACGTACAAATTTTTGCTCATTTTTTGACAGTGGAAATTTTCAATTTTTATTGTTCAGATATACTTAATATGATGTAAAAATAATATGTATGAAGGGAAATTAAAATCTTTAACCATTTAAGTACTGAGAAACTGCTCACGATTCATAAAAAGCCTTAAATTGTATCAGTATGAATTTTCGCTCATTTTTTTATAGTGGAAATTTTCAATTTTTGTTGTTCAGATAAACTTAATATGATGTAAAAATAATACGTAGGAAGGGAAATTGAATTCTTTAACCATTTAAGCACAGAAAAACTGCTCACGATTCATAAAAATCCTTAAATTGTATCAGTATGAATTTTCGCTCATTTTTTGACAGTGGAAATTTTCAATTTTCATTGTTCAGATATACCTAATATGATGTAAAAATAATATGTATTAAGGGAAATTAAAATCTTTAATCATTAGAGCCCCGAAAAATTGTTCACAATTCATAGAAAGTCTTAAATTGTATCCGTATGAATTTTTGCTCATTTTTTAACACTGGAAATTTTGAATTTTTATTGCCCAGATAGACTTAATATGATGTAAAAATAATATATATTAAGGGTAATTAAAATCTTTAACCATTTAAGCCCCGAAAAACTGCTCATAATTCTTAAAAAGTCTTAAATTGTATCCGTATGAATTTTCGCTCATTTTTTGATAGTGGAAATTTTCAATTTTTGTTGTTCAGATAGACAAAATATGATGTAAAAATAATATGTATGAAGGGAAATTAAAATCTTTAACCATTTAAGTACTGAGAAACTGCTCACGATTCATAAAAAGCCTTAAATTGTATCAGTATGAATTTTCGCTCATTTTTTTACAGTGGAAATTTTCAATTTTCATTGTTCAGATTGACTTTATTTGATGTAAAAATAATATGTATTAAGGGAAATTAAAATCTTTAACCATTTAAGCCCCGAAAAACTGCTCACGATTCATAAAAAGTCTTAAATTGTATAGGTATGAATTTTCACTCATTTTTTGACAGTGGAAATTTACAATTTTTATTGTTAAGATATACATAATATGATGTAAAAATAATATGTATCAAGGGAAATTAAAATCTTTAACCATTTAAGCCCCGAAAAACTGCTCACGATTCATAAAAAGCCTTAAATTGCATACGTATAAATTTTCGCTCATTTTTTGACTGTGGAAATTTTCAATTTTTGTTATTCAGATATACTAAATATGATGTAAAAATACTATGTATGAAGAGAAATTAAAATCTTTAACCATTTAAGCTCCGAAAAACTACTCACGATTCATAAAAAGCCTTAAATTGTATAAGTATGAATTTTCGCTCATTTTTTTACAGTCGAAATTTTCAATTTTTATTGTTCAGATAGACTTAATATGATGTAAAAATAATATGTATGATGGGAAATTAAAATCTTTAACCATTTAAGCCCCGAAAAATAGCTCACGATACATAAAAAGCTTGAAATTGTATAGGTATGAATTTTCAATCCTTTTTTTACAGTGGAAATTTTCAATTTTTGTTGTTTAGATCGACTTAATATGATGTAAAAATAATATGTATGAAGGGAAATTAAAATCTTTAACCCTTTAAGCATGAAAAAGTGCTCACGATTCATAAAAAGCCCTAAATTGTATAAGTATGAATTTTCGCTCATTTTTTTACAGTGGAAATTTTCAATTTTTGTTGTTCAGATAGACTTAATATGATGTAAAAATAATATGTATGAAGGGAAATTAAAATCTTTAACCCTTTAAGCCCCGAAAAACTGCTCACGATTCATAAAAAGCCCTAAATTGTATAAGTATGAATTTTTGCTCATTTTTTGGAAATGGAAATTTTCAATTTTTGATGTTCAGATAGACTTAATATGATGTAAAAATAATATGTATGAAGGGAAATTAAAATCTTTAACCATTTAAACCTCAAAAAACTGCTCACGATTCATAAAAAGCCTTAAGTTGTATCCGTATGAATTTTCGTTCATTTTTTGACAGTGGAAATTTTCAATTCTTGTTGTTCAGATAGACTTAATATGATATAAAAATAATATGTATGGAGGGAAATTAAAATCTTTAACAGTTTAAACTCCGAAAAACTGCTGACGATTCATAAAAAGCCTTAAATTGAATCCGTATGAATTTTCGTTCATTTTTTGACATTGGAAATTTTCAATTTTTGTTGTTCAGATAGACTTAATATGATGTAAAAATACTATGTATGAAGGGAAATTGAAATCTTTAATCATTAAAGCTACGAAAAACAGTTCACAATTCAAAAAAAAGTCTTAAATTGTATCCGTATGAATTTTGGCTTATTTTTTGACACTGGAAATTTTAAATTTTTATTGTTCAGATAGATTTAATATGATGTAAAAATAATATATATATGAAGGGAAACTAAAATCTTTTACCATTTAAGCCCCAAAAAACTGCTCATAATTTTTTGAAAAGATTTAAATTGTATCCGTATGAATTTTCGCTCATTTTTTGACAGTGGAAATTTTCAATTTTTCTTGTTCAGATAGACTTAATATGATGTAAAAATAATATGCATTAAGGGAAATTAAAATCATTAACCATTTAAGCCCCCGAAAAACTACTCACGATTCATAAAAAGCATTAAATTGTATAAGTATGCATTTTCGCTCATTTTTTGACAGTGGAAATTTTCAATTTTTATTGTTAAGATATGCTTAATATGATTTAAAAATAATATATATATGAAGGGAAATTAAAATCTTTAACCATTTAATCCCCGAAAAACTGCTCACGATTCATAAAAAGCCTAAAATTGTATCCGTATGAATTTTCGTTCATTTTTTGATAGTGGAAATTTTCAATTTTTGTTGTTCAGATAGACTTAATAAGATATAAAAATAATATGTATGAAGGCAAATTAAAATCTTTAACAATTTAAACTCCGAAAAACTGCTCACGATTCATAAAAAGCCTTAAATTGAATCCGTATGAATTTTCGTTCATTTTTTGACAGTGGAAATTTTCAATTTTTGTTGTTCAAATAGACTTAATATGATGTAAAAATAATATGTATGAAGGGAAATTGAAATCTTTAACCATTTAAGCCTCGAAAAACTACTCACGATTCATAAAAAGCCTTAAATTGTATAAGTATGAATTTTCGCTTATTTTTTTGACAATGGAAATTTTCAATTTTTATTGTTCAGATAGTCTTAATATGATGTAAAAATAATATGTATGAAGGGAAATTAAAATTTTTAACCTTTTCAGCACCGAAAAACTGCACACGATTCACATAAAGCTTTAAATTGTATTAGTATGAATTTTCGCTCATTTTTTGAAAGTGGAAATTTTAAATTTTTGTTGTTCTGATAGACTTAATATGATGTAAAAATAATATGTATGAAGGTAAATTACAATCTTTAACCATTTAAACACTGAAAAACTGCTCACGATTCATAAAAAGCAGTAAATTGTATAAGTATGAATTTTCGCTTATTTTTTGACAGTGGAAATTTTAAATTTTTATTGTTAAGATATACTTAATATGATGTAAAAATAATATGTATCAAGGGAAATTAAAATCTTTAACCATTTAAACCACGAAAAACTGCTCACGATTCACAAAAAGCCTTAAATTGTATCCGTATGAATTTTCGTTCATTTTTTGACAGTGGAAATTTTCAATTCTTGTTGTCCAGCTAGACTTAATATGATGTAAAAATAATATGTATGAAGGGAAATCATAATCTTTAACAATTTAAGCCCCGAAAAACTACTCACGATTCATAAAAAGCCTTAAATTGTATACATATGAATTTTCGCTCATTTTTTGATAGTGGAAATTTTCAATTTTTGATGTTCAGATAGACTTAATATGATGTAAAAATAATATGTATGAAGGGAAATTAAAATCTTTAACCATTTAAACCCCGAAAAACTGCTCACGATTCATAAAAAACCTTAAGTTGTATCCATATGAATTTTCGTTCATTTTTTTGACAGTGGAAATTTTCAATTTTTGTTGTTCAGATAGACTTAATATGATATAAAAATAATATGTATGAATGGAAATTAAAATCTTTAACAGTTTAAACTCCGAAAAACTGCTCACGATTCATAAAAAGCCTTAAATTGAATCCGTATGAATTTTCGTTCATTTTTTGACAGTGGAAATTTTCAATTTTTGTTGTTCAGATAGACTTAATATGATATAAAAATAATATGTGTGAAGGGAAATTAAAATCTTTAACAGTTTAAACTCCGAAAAACTGCTCACGATTTATAAAAAGCCTTAATTTGTATTAGTATGAATTTTCGCTCATTTTTTGAGAGTGGAAATTTTCAATTTTTGTTGTTCAGATAAACTTAATATGATGTAAAAATAATACGTAGGAAGGGAAATTGAATTCTTTAACCATTTAAGCTTTGAAAAACTGCTCACGATTCATAAAAATCCTTAAATTGTATCAGTATGAATTTTCGCTCATTTTTTGACAGTGGAAATTTTCAATTTTAATTGTTCAGATATACATAATATGATGTAAAAATAATATGTATTAAGGGAAATTAAAATCTTTAATCATTAAAGCCCCGAAAAAATGTTCACAATTCATAGAAAGTCTTAAATTGTATCCGTATGAATTTTTGCTCATTTTTCAACACTGGAAATTTTAAATTTTTATTGTTCAGATAGACTTAATATGATGTAAAAATAATATATATTAAGGGAAATTAAAATCTTTAACCATTTAAGCCCCGAAAAACTGCTCATAATTCTTAAAAAGACTTAAATTGTATCCGTATGAATTTTCGCTCATTTTTTGATAGTGGAAATTTTCGATTTTTGTTGTTCAGATAGACTTGATATGATGTAAAAATAATATGTATGAAGGGAAATTAAAATCTTTAACCATTTAAGCACTGAGAAACTGCTCACGATTCATAAAAAGCCTTAAATTGTATCAGTATGAATTTTTGCTCATTTTTTGGAAATGGAAATTTTCAATTTTTGATGTTCAGATAGACTTAATATGATGTAAAAATAATATGTATGAAGGGAAATTAAAATCTTTAACCATTTAAACCTCGAAAAACTGCTCACGATTCATAAAAAGCCTTAAGTTGTATCCGTATGAATTTTCGTTCATTTTTTGACAGTGGAAATTTTCAATTCTTGTTGTTCAGATAGACTTAATATGATATAAAAATAATATGTATGGAGGGAAATTAAAATCTTTAACAGTTTAAACTCCGAAAAACTGCTCACGATTCATAAAAAGCCTTAAATTGAATCCGTATGAATTTTCGTTCATTTTTTGACATTGGAAATTTTCAATTTTTGTTGTTCAGATAGACTTAATATGATGTAAAAATACTATGTATGAAGGGAAATTGAAATCTTTAATCATTAAAGCTACGAAAAACAGTTCACAATTCAAAAAAAAGTCTTAAATTGTATCCGTATGAATTTTGGCTTATTTTTTGACACTGGAAATTTTAAATTTTTATTGTTCAGATAGATTTAATATGATGTAAAAATAATATATATATGAAGGGAAATTAAAATCTTTTACCATTTAAGCCCCGAAAAACTGCTCATAATTTTTTGAAAAGATTTAAATTGTATCCGTATGAATTTTCGCTCATTTTTTGACAGTGGAAATTTTCAATTTTTGTTGTTCAGATAGACTTAATATGATGTAAAAATAATATGCATTAAGGGAAATTAAAATCATTAACCATTTAAGCCCCCGAAAAACTACTCACGATTCATAAAAAGCATTAAATTGTATAAGTATGCATTTTCGCTCATTTTTTGACAGTGGAAATTTTCAATTTTTATTGTTAAGATATGCTTAATATGATTTAAAAATAATATATATATGAAGGGAAATTAAAATCTTTAACCATTTAATCCCCGAAAAACTGCTCACGATTCATAAAAAGCCTAAAATTGTATCCGTATGAATTTTCGTTCATTTTTTGATAGTGGAAATTTTCAATTTTTGTTGTTCAGATAGACTTAATAAGATATAAAAATAATATGTATGAAGGCAAATTAAAATCTTTAACAATTTAAACTCCGAAAAACTGCTCACGATTCATAAAAAGCCTTAAATTGAATCCGTATGAATTTTCGTTCATTTTTTGACAGTGGAAATTTTCAATTTTTGTTGTTCAAATAGACTTGATATGATGTAAAAATAATATGTATGAAGGGAAATTGAAATCTTTAACCATTTAAGCCTCGAAAAACTACTCACGATTCATAAAAAGCCTTAAATTGTATAAGTATGAATTTTCGCTTATTTTTTTGACAATGGAAATTTTCAATTTTTATTGTTCAGATAGTCTTAATATGATGTAAAAATAATATGTATGAAGGGAAATTAAAATTTTTAACCTTTACAGCACCGAAAAACTGCACACGATTCACATAAAGCTTTAAATTGTATTAGTATGAATTTTCGCTCATTTTTTGAAAGTGGAAATTTTAAATTTTTGTTGTTCTGATAGACTTAATATGATGTAAAAATAATATGTATGAAGGTAAATTACAATCTTTAACCATTTAAACACTGAAAAACTGCTCACGATTCATAAAAAGCAGTAAATTGTATAAGTATGAATTTTCGCTTATTTTTTGACAGTGGAAATTTTAAATTTTTATTGTTAAGATATACTTAATATGATGTAAAAATAATATGTATCAAGGGAAATTAAAATCTTTAACCATTTAAACCACGAAAAACTGCTCACGATTCACAAAAAGCCTTAAATTGTATCCGTATGAATTTTCGTTCATTTTTTGACAGTGGAAATTTTCAATTCTTGTTGTCCAGCTAGACTTAATATGATGTAAAAATAATATGTATGAAGGGAAATCATAATCTTTAACAATTTAAGCCCCGAAAAACTACTCACGATTCATAAAAAGCCTTAAATTGTATACATATGAA
Organism: Scutellaria baicalensis; assembly: GCA_005771605.1. Classification (NCBI taxonomy): domain Eukaryota; kingdom Viridiplantae; phylum Streptophyta; class Magnoliopsida; order Lamiales; family Lamiaceae; genus Scutellaria; species Scutellaria baicalensis. The sequence continues at coordinate 13,084,694 of CM016725.1, read as the reverse complement.
TTTTCGCTCATTTTTTGATAGTGGAAATTTTCAATTTTTGATGTTCAGATAGACTTAATATGATGTAAAAATAATATGTATGAAGGGAAATTAAAATCTTTAACCATTTAAACCCCGAAAAACTGCTCACGATTCATAAAAAACCTTAAGTTGTATCCATATGAATTTTCGTTCATTTTTTTGACAGTGGAAATTTTCAATTTTTGTTGTTCAGATAGACTTAATATGATATAAAAATAATATGTATGAATGGAAATTAAAATCTTTAACAGTTTAAACTCCGAAAAACTGCTCACGATTCATAAAAAGCCTTAAATTGAATCCGTATGAATTTTCGTTCATTTTTTGACAGTGGAAATTTTCAATTTTTGTTGTTCAGATAGACTTAATATGATATAAAAATAATATGTGTGAAGGGAAATTAAAATCTTTAACAGTTTAAACTCCGAAAAACTGCTCACGATTTATAAAAAGCCTTAATTTGTATTAGTATGAATTTTCGCTCATTTTTTGAGAGTGGAAATTTTCAATTTTTGTTGTTCAGATAAACTTAATATGATGTAAAAATAATACGTAGGAAGGGAAATTGAATTCTTTAACCATTTAAGCTTTGAAAAACTGCTCACGATTCATAAAAATCCTTAAATTGTATCAGTATGAATTTTCGCTCATTTTTTGACAGTGGAAATTTTCAATTTTAATTGTTCAGATATACATAATATGATGTAAAAATAATATGTATTAAGGGAAATTAAAATCTTTAATCATTAAAGCCCCGAAAAAATGTTCACAATTCATAGAAAGTCTTAAATTGTATCCGTATGAATTTTTGCTCATTTTTCAACACTGGAAATTTTAAATTTTTATTGTTCAGATAGACTTAATATGATGTAAAAATAATATATATTAAGGGAAATTAAAATCTTTAACCATTTAAGCCCCGAAAAACTGCTCATAATTCTTAAAAAGACTTAAATTGTATCCGTATGAATTTTCGCTCATTTTTTGATAGTGGAAATTTTCGATTTTTGTTGTTCAGATAGACTTGATATGATGTAAAAATAATATGTATGAAGGGAAATTAAAATCTTTAACCATTTAAGCACTGAGAAACTGCTCACGATTCATAAAAAGCCTTAAATTGTATCAGTATGAATTTTTGCTCATTTTTTGGAAATGGAAATTTTCAATTTTTGATGTTCAGATAGACTTAATATGATGTAAAAATAATATGTATGAAGGGAAATTAAAATCTTTAACCATTTAAACCTCGAAAAACTGCTCACGATTCATAAAAAGCCTTAAGTTGTATCCGTATGAATTTTCGTTCATTTTTTGACAGTGGAAATTTTCAATTCTTGTTGTTCAGATAGACTTAATATGATATAAAAATAATATGTATGGAGGGAAATTAAAATCTTTAACAGTTTAAACTCCGAAAAACTGCTCACGATTCATAAAAAGCCTTAAATTGAATCCGTATGAATTTTCGTTCATTTTTTGACATTGGAAATTTTCAATTTTTGTTGTTCAGATAGACTTAATATGATGTAAAAATACTATGTATGAAGGGAAATTGAAATCTTTAATCATTAAAGCTACGAAAAACAGTTCACAATTCAAAAAAAGTCTTAAATTGTATCCGTATGAATTTTGGCTTATTTTTTGACACTGGAAATTTTAAATTTTTATTGTTCAGATAGATTTAATATGATGTAAAAATAATATATATATGAAGGGAAACTAAAATCTTTTACCATTTAAGCCCCGAAAAACTGCTCATAATTTTTTGAAAAGATTTAAATTGTATCCGTATGAATTTTCGCTCATTTTTTGACAGTGGAAATTTTCAATTTTTCTTGTTCAGATAGACTTAATATGATGTAAAAATAATATGCATTAAGGGAAATTAAAATCATTAACCATTTAAGCCCCCGAAAAACTACTCACGATTCATAAAAAGCATTAAATTGTATAAGTATGCATTTTCGCTCATTTTTTGACAGTGGAAATTTTCAATTTTTATTGTTAAGATATGCTTAATATGATTTAAAAATAATATATATATATGAAGGGAAATTAAAATCTTTAACCATTTAATCCCCGAAAAACTGCTCACGATTCATAAAAAGCCTAAAATTGTATCCGTATGAATTTTCGTTCATTTTTTGATAGTGGAAATTTTCAATTTTTGTTGTTCAGATAGACTTAATAAGATATAAAAATAATATGTATGAAGGCAAATTAAAATCTTTAACAATTTAAACTCCGAAAAACTGCTCACGATTCATAAAAAGCCTTAAATTGAATCCGTATGAATTTTCGTTCATTTTTTGACAGTGGAAATTTTCAATTTTTGTTGTTCAAATAGACTTGATATGATGTAAAAATAATATGTATGAAGGGAAATTGAAATCTTTAACCATTTAAGCCTCGAAAAACTACTCACGATTCATAAAAAGCCTTAAATTGTATAAGTATGAATTTTCGCTTATTTTTTTGACAATGGAAATTTTCAATTTTTATTGTTCAGATAGTCTTAATATGATGTAAAAATAATATGTATGAAGGGAAATTAAAAATTTTAACCTTTACAGCACCGAAAAACTGCACACGATTCACATAAAGCTTTAAATTGTATTAGTATGAATTTTCGCTCATTTTTTGAAAGTGGAAATTTTAAATTTTTGTTGTTCTGATAGACTTAATATGATGTAAAAATAATATGTATGAAGGTAAATTACAATCTTTAACCATTTAAACACTGAAAAACTGCTCACGATTCATAAAAAGCAGTAAATTGTATAAGTATGAATTTTCGCTTATTTTTTGACAGTGGAAATTTTAAATTTTTATTGTTAAGATATACTTAATATGATGTAAAAATAATATGTATCAAGGGAAATTAAAATCTTTAACCATTTAAACCACGAAAAACTGCTCACGATTCACAAAAAGCCTTAAATTGTATCCGTATGAATTTTCGTTCATTTTTTGACAGTGGAAATTTTCAATTCTTGTTGTCCAGCTAGACTTAATATGATGTAAAAATAATATGTATGAAGGGAAATCATAATCTTTAACAATTTAAGCCCCGAAAAACTACTCACGATTCATAAAAAGCCTTAAATTGTATACATATGAATTTTCGCTCATTTTTTGATAGTGGAAATTTTCAATTTTTGATGTTCAGATAGACTTAATATGATGTAAAAATAATATGTATGAAGGGAAATTAAAATCTTTAACCATTTAAACCCCGAAAAACTGCTCACGATTCATAAAAAACCTTAAGTTGTATCCATATGAATTTTCGTTCATTTTTTTGACAGTGGAAATTTTCAATTTTTGTTGTTCAGATAGACTTAATATGATATAAAAATAATATGTATGAATGGAAATTAAAATCTTTAACAGTTTAAACTCCGAAAAACTGCTCACGATTCATAAAAAGCCTTAAATTGAATCCGTATGAATTTTCGTTCATTTTTTGACAGTGGAAATTTTCAATTTTTGTTGTTCAGATAGACTTAATATGATATAAAAATAATATGTGTGAAGGGAAATTAAAATCTTTAACAGTTTAAACTCCGAAAAACTGCTCACGATTTATAAAAAGCCTTAATTTGTATTAGTATGAATTTTCGCTCATTTTTTGAGAGTGGAAATTTTCAATTTTTGTTGTTCAGATAAACTTAATATGATGTAAAAATAATACGTAGGAAGGGAAATTGAATTCTTTAACCATTTAAGCTTTGAAAAACTGCTCACGATTCATAAAAATCCTTAAATTGTATCAGTATGAATTTTCGCTCATTTTTTGACAGTGGAAATTTTCAATTTTAATTGTTCAGATATACATAATATGATGTAAAAATAATATGTATTAAGGGAAATTAAAATCTTTAATCATTAAAGCCCCGAAAAAATGTTCACAATTCATAGAAAGTCTTAAATTTTATCCGTATGAATTTTTGCTCATTTTTCAACACTGGAAATTTTAAATTTTTATTGTTCAGATAGACTTAATATGATGTAAAAATAATATATATTAAGGGAAATTAAAATCTTTAACCATTTAAGCCCCGAAAAACTGCTCATAATTCTTAAAAAGACTTAAATTGTATCCGTATGAATTTTCGCTCATTTTTTGATAGTGGAAATTTTCGATTTTTGTTGTTCAGATAGACTTGATATGATGTAAAAATAATATGTATGAAGGGAAATTAAAATCTTTAACCATTTAAGCACTGAGAAACTGCTCACGATTCATAAAAAGCCTTAAATTGTATCAGTATGAATTTTCGCAAATTTTTTGACAGTGGAAATTTTCAATTTTCATTGTTCAGATTGACTTTATACGATGTAAAAATAATATGTATTAAGGGAAATTAAAATCTTTAACCATTTAAGCCCCGAAAAACTGCTCACGATTCATAAAAAGTCTTAAATTGTTTACGTATGAATTTTTGCTCATTTTTCAACACTGGAAATTTTAAATTTTTATTGTTCAGATAGACTTAATATGATGTAAAAATAATATATATATGAAGGGAAATTAAAATCTTTAACCATTTAAGCCCCGAAAAACTGCTCATAATTTTTAAAAAGATTTAAATTGTATCCGTATGAATTTTCGCTCATTTTTTGACATTGGAAATTTTCAATTTTTATTGTTCAGATAGACTTAATATGATGTAAAAATAATATGTATTAAGAGAAATTAAAATCTTTAACCATTTAAGCCCCCGAAAAGCTGCTCACGATTCATAAAAAAACCTTAAATTGTATAAGTATGAATTTTCGCTCATTTTTTGACAGTGGAAATTTTCAATTTTTATTGTTAAGATATACTTAATATGATGTAAAAATAATACGTATCAAGGGAAATTAAAATCTTTAACAGTTTAAACTCCGAAAAACTGCTCACAATTCATAAAAAGCCTTAAATTGAATCCGTATGAATTTTCGTTCATTTTTTGACAGTGGAAATTTTCAATTTTTGTTGTTGAGATAGACTTAATATGATGTAAAAATAATATGTATTAAGGGAAATTAAAATCTTTAACCATTTAAGCCCCCGAAAAACTGCTCACGATTCATAAAAAAACCTTAAACTGTATCCGTATGAATTTTCGTTCATTTTAGGACAGTGGAAATTTTCAATTTTCATTGTTCAGATAGACTTAATATGATATAAAAATAATATGTATGAAGGGAAATTAAAATCTTTAACAGTTTAAACTCCGAAAAACTGCTCACGATTCATAAAAAGCCTTAAATTGAATCCGTATGAATTTTCGTTCATTTTTTGACAGTGGAAATTTTCAATTTTTGTTGTTCAGATAGACTTAATATGATGTAAAAATAATATGTATGAAGGGAAATTGAAATCTTTAACCATTTAAGCCTCGAAAAACTACTCACGATTCATAAAAAGCCTTAAATTGTATAAGTATGAATTTTCGCTTATTTTTTGACAGAGGAAATTTTCAATTTTTATTGTTCAGATAGTCTTAATATGATGTAAAAATAATATGTATGAAGGGAAATTAAAATCTTTAACCATTTCAGCCCCGAAAAACTGGTCACGATTCATAAAAAGCGTTAAATTGTATTAGTATGAATTTTCGCTCATTTTTTGACAGTGGAAATTTTTAATTTTTGTTGTTCTGATAGACTTAATATGATGTAAAAATAATATGTATGAAGGGAAATTATAATCTTTAACCATTTAACACTGAAAAACTGCTCACGATTCACAAAAAGCCTTAAATTGTATCACTATGAAATTTCGCTCATTTTTTGACAGTGGAAATTTTCAATTTTCATTTTTCATTGTTCAGATAGACTTTATATGATGAAAAAATAATATGTATGAAGGGAAATTAAAATCTTTAACCATTTAAGCCCCGAAAAAATGCTCACGATTCATAAAAAACCATAAATTGTATAAGTATGAATTTTGGCTCATTTTTTGACAGTGGAAATTTTCAATTTTTGTTGTTCTGATAGACTTAATATGATGTAAAAATAATATGTATGAAGGTAAATTAAAATCTTTAACCATTTAAGCCCCCGAAAAACTGCTCACGATTCATAAAAAAGCCTTAAATTGTATAAGTATAAATTTTCGCTCATTTTTTGACAGTGGAAATTTTCAATTTTTATTGTTAAGATATACTTAATATGATGTAAAAATAATATGTATCAAGGGAAATTAAAATCTTCAACCATTTAAACCCCGAAAAACTGCTCATGATTCATAAAAAGCGTTAAATTGTATTCGTATGAATTTTCGTTCATTTTTTGATAGTGGAAATTTTCAATTTTTGTTGTTCAGATAGACTTAATATGATATAAAAATAATATGTATGAAGGGAAATTAAAATCTTTAACAGTTTAAACTTCGAAAGACTGCTCACGATTCATAAAAAGCTTTAAATTGAATTCGTATGAATTTTCGTTCATTTTTTGACAGTGAAAATTTTCTATTTTTATTGTTCAGATAGACTTAATATGATGTAAAAATAATATGTATGAAGGGAAATTAAAATCTTTAACCATTTAAGCCTCGAAAAACTAATCACGATTCATAAAAAGCCTTAAATTGTATTAGTATGAATTTTCGCTCATTTTTTGACAGTGGAAATTTTTAATTTTTGTTATTCTGATAGACTCAATATGATGTAAAAATAATATATATGAAGGGAAATTACAATCTTTAACCATTTAAACACTGAAAAACTGCTCAAGATTCATAAAAAGCCTTAAATTGTATCACTATAAAATTTCGCTCATTTTTTGACAGTGGAAATTTTCAATTTTCATTTTTCATTGTTCAGATAGACTTTATATGATGAAAAAATAATATGTATGAAGGGAAATTAAAATCTTTAACCATTTAAGCCCCGAAAAACTGCTCACGATTCATAAAAAGCCATAAATTGTATAAGTATGAATTTTCGCTCATTTTTTGACAGTGGAAATTTTCAATTTTTGTTGTTCAGATAGACTTAATTTGATGAAATATAATATGTGTGAAGGGAAATTAAAATCTTTAACCATTTAAGCCCCAAAAAACTGCTCACGATTCATAAAAAACCTTGGATTGTATAAGTATGAATTTTCGCTCATTTCTTGACAGTGAAAATTTTCTATTTTTATTGTTCAGATAGACATAATATGATGTAAAAATAATATGTATGAAGGGAAATTAAAATCTTTAACCATTTAAGACCCGGAAAACTGTTCACGATTCATAAAACGCCTTAAATTGTATCAGTATGAATTTTCATTCATTTTTTGACTATGGAAATTTTCAGTTTTTATTGTTCACATAGACTTAATATGATGTAAAAATAATATGTATAAAGGGTAATTAAAATATTTAACCATTTAAGCCCTGAAAAACTGCTCACGATTCATAAAAAGCCTTAAATTCTATCCGTATGAATTTTCGCTCATTTTTTGACAGTGGATATTTTCAATTTTTGTTGTTTAGATAGACTTAATATGATGTAAAAATAATATGAAATAAGGGAAATTAAAATCTTTAACCATTTAAGACTCGAAAAACTGCTCAAGATTCATGAAAAGCCCTAAATTGTATTAATATGAATTTTCGCTCATTTTTTCCAGTGGAAATTTTTAATTTTCATTGTTCAGATAGACTTAATATGATGTAAAAATAATATGTATTAAGGGAAATTAAAATCTTTAACCATTTAAGCCCCGAAAAACTGCTCACGATTCATAAAAAGCCTTAAGTTGTATCCGTATGAATTTTCGTTCATTTTTTGACAGTGGAAATTTTCAAATTTTTGTTGTTTAGATAGACTTAATATGATGTAAAAATAATATGTAAGAAGGGAAATTGAAATCTTTAACCATTTAAGACCCGGAAAACTGCTCACGATTCATAAAACGCCTTAAATTGTATCAGTATGAATTTTCGTTCATTTTTTGACTGTGGAAATTTTCAATTTTTATTGTTCACATAGGCTTAATATGATGTAAAAATAATATGTATAAAGGGTAATTTAAATATTTAACCATTTAAGCTCTGAAAAACTGCTCACGATTCATAAAAAGTCTTAAATTCTATCCGTATGAATTTTCGCTCATTTTTTGACAGTGGAAATTTTCAATTTTTATTGTTAAGATATACTTAATATGATGTAAAAATAATATGTATCAAGGGAAATTAAAATCTTTAACCATTTAAAGCGCGAAAAACTGCTCACGATTCATAAAAAGCCTTAAATTCTATCCGTATGAATTTTCGCTCATTTTTTGACAGTGGAAATTTTCAATTTTTGTTGTTCAGATAGACTTAATATGATGTAAAAATAATATATATGGAGGGAAATTAAAATCTTTAACCATTTAAGCCCCCGAAAAACTGCTCACGATTCATAAAAAGCCTTAAATTGCATCAGTATGAATTTTCGCTCATTTTTTGACAGTGGAAATTTTCAATTTTCATTGTTCAGATATACTTTATATGATGTAAAAATAATATGTATGAAGGGAAATTAAAACCTTTAATCATTACAGCTCCGAAAAACTGTTCACAATTCAAAAAAAGTCTTAAATTGTATCCGTATGAATTTTTGCTTATTTTTTGACACTGGAAATTTTAAATTTTTATTGTTTAGATAGACTTAATATGATGTTGAAATAATATATATATGAAGGGAAATTAAAATCTTTAACCATTTAAGCCCCCGAAATACTGCTCACGATTCATAAAAAAACCTTAAATTGTATAAGTATGAATTTTAGCTCATTTTTTGACAGTGGAAATTTTCAATTTTTATTGTTATGATATACTTAATATGATGTACAAATAATATGTATCAAGGGAAATTAAAATCTTTAACCATTTAAACCCCGAAAAACTGCTCACGATTCATAAAGAGCCTTAAATTGTATCCGTATGAATTTTCGTTCATTTTTTGACAGTGGAAATTTTCAATTTTTGTTGTTCAGATAGACTTAATATGATATAAAAATAATATGTATGAAGGGAAATTAAAATCTTTAACAGTTTAAACTCCGAAAAATTGCTCACGATTGATAAAAAGCCTTAAATTGAATTCGTATGAATTTTCGTTCATTTTTTGACAGTGGAAATTTTCAATTTTTGTTGTTCAAATAGACTTAATATGATGTAAAAATAATATGTATGAAGGGAAATTGAAATCTTTAACCATTTAAGCCTCGAAAAACTACTCACGATTCATAAAAAGCCTTAAATTGTATAAGTATGAATTTTCGCTTATTTTTTGACAGTGGAAATTTTCAATTTTTATTGTTAAGATAGTCTTAATATGATGTAAAAATAATATGTATGAAGGGAAATTAAAATCTTTAACCATTTCAGCCCCAAAAAACTGGTCACGATTCATAAAAAGCGTTAAATTGCATTAGTATGAATTTTCACTCATTTTTTGACAGTGGAAATTTTTAATTTTTTGTTGTTCTGATAGACTTAATATGATGTAAAAATAATATGTGTGAAGGGAAATTACAATCTTTACCCATTTAACACTGAAAAACTGCTCACGATTCATAAAAAGCCTTAAATTGTATAACTATGAAATTTCGCTCATTTTTTTACAGTGGAAATTTTCAATTATCATTTTTCATTGTTCAGATAGACATTATATGATGAAAAAATAATATGAATGAAGGGAAATTAAAATCTTTAACCATTTAAGCCCCGAAAAACTGCTCACAATTCATAAAAAACCATAAATTGTATAAGTATGAATTTTTGCTCATTTTTTGACAGTGGAAATTTTCAATTTTTGTTGTTCAGATAGATTTAATTTGATGAAATATAATATGTGTGAAGGGAAATTAAAATCTTTAACCATTTAAGCCCCAAAAAACTGCTCACGATTCATAAAAAACCTTAAATTGTATAAGTATGAATTTTTGCTCATTTTTTGACAGTGAAAATTTTCTATTTTTATTGTTCAGATAGACTTAATATGATGTAAAAATAATATGTATGAAGGGAAATTAAAATCTTTAACCATTTAAGACCCGGAAAACTGCTCACGATTCACAAAACGCCTTAAATTGTATCAGTATGAATTTTCGTTCATTTTTTGACTGTGGAAATTTACAATTTTTATTGTTCACATAGACTTAATATGATGTAAAAATAATATGTATAAAGGGTAATTAAAATATTTAACCATTTAAGCCCTGAAAAACTGCTCACGATTCATAAAAAGCCTTAAATTCTATCCGTATGAATTTTCGCTCATTTTTTTACAGTGGAAATTTTCAATTTTTGTTGTTCTGATAGACTTAATCTGATGTAAAAATAATATTTATGAAGGGAAATTAAAATCTTTAACCATTTAAGCACTGAGAAACTGCTCAGGATTCATAAAAAGCCATAAATTGTATCTGTATGAATTTTCGCTCATTTTTTGACAGTGGAAATTTTCAATTTTTGTTGTTCAGATAAACTTAATATGATTTAAAAATAATACGTAGGAAGGGAAATTGAATTCTTTAACCAATTAAGCACTGAAAAACTGCTCACGATTCATAAAAATCCTTAAATTGCATCAGTATGAATTTTCGCTCATTTTTTGACAGTGGAAATTTTCAATTTTCATTGTTCAGATATACTTTATATGAAGTAAAAATAATATGTACGAAGGGAAATTAAAATATTTAATCATTAAAGCCCCGAAAAACTGTTCACAATTCAAAAAAAGTCTTAAATTGTATCCGTATGAATTTTTGCTTATTTTTTGACACTGGAAATTTTAAATTTTTATTGTTCAGATAGACTTAATATGATGTAAAAATAATATATATATGACGGGAAATTAAAATATTTAACCATTTAAGCCCCGAAAAACTGCTCATAATTTTTGAAAAGATTTAAATTGTATCCGTATGAATTTTCGCTCATTTTTTGACAGTGGAAATTTTCAATTTTTGTTGTTCAGATAGACTTAATATGTTGTAAAAATAATATGTATTAAGGGAAATTAAAATCTTTAACCATTTAAGCCCCCGAAATACTGCTCACGATTCATAAAAAAACCTTAAATTGTATAAGTATGAATTTTAGCTCATTTTTTGACAGTGGAAATTTTCAGTTTTTATTGTTATGATATACTTAATATGATGTACAAATAATATGTATCTACGGAAATTAAAATCTTTAACCATTTAAACCCCGAAAAACTGCTCACGATTCATAAAAAGCCTTAAATTGTATCCGTATGAATTTTCGTTCATTTTTTGATAGTGGAAATTTTCAATTTTTGTTGTTCAGATAGACTTAATATGATATAAAAATAATATGTATGAAGGGAAATTAAAATCTTCAACAGTTTAAACTCCGAAAAACTGCTCACGATTCATAAAAAGCCTTAAATTGAATCCGTATGAATTTTCGTTCATTTTTTGACAGTGGAAATTTTCAATTTTTGTTGTTCAGATAGACTTAATATGATGTAAAAATAATATGTATGAAGGGAAATTGAAATTTTTAACCATTTAAGCCTCGAAAAACTACTCACGATTCATAAAAAGCCTTAAATTGTATAAGTATGAATTTTCGTTTATTTTTTGACAGTGGAAATTTTCAATTTTTATTGTTCAGATAGTCTTAATATGATGTAAAAATAATATGTATGAAGGGAAATTAAAATCTTTAACCATTTCAGCCCCGAAAAACTGGTCACGATTCATAAAAAGCGTTAAATTGTGTTAGTATGAATTTTCGCTCATTTTTTGACAGTGGAAATTTTTAATTTTTGTTGTTCTGATAGACTTAATATAATGTGAAAATAATATGTATGAAGGGGAATTACAATCTTTAACCATTTAACACTGAAAATCTGCTCACGATTAATAAAAAGCCTTAAATTGTATCACTATGAAATTTCGCTCATTTTTTTACAGTGGAAATTTTCAATTTTCATTTTTCATTGTTCAGATAGACTTTATATGATGAAAAAATAATATGTATGAAGGGAAATTAAAATCTTTAACCATTTAAGCCCCGAAAAACTGCTCATAATTTTTGAAAAGATTTAAATTGTATCCGTATGAATTTTCGCTCATTTTTTGACAGTGGAAATTTTCAATTTTTGTTGTTCAGATAGGCTTAATTTGATGAAATATAATATGTGTGTAGGGAAATTAAAATCTTTAACCATTTAAGACCCAAAAAAACTGCTCAAGATTCATGAAAAGCCTTAAATTGTATTAGTATGAATTTTCGCTCATTTTTTCCAGTGGAAATTTTCAATTTTCATTGTTCAGATATACTTAATATGATGTAAAAATAATATGTATGAAGGGAAATTAAAATCTTTAACCATTTAAACCCCGAAATTGCTCTTGATTCATAAAAAGCCTTAAATTGTATCTGTATGAATTTTCGCTCATTTTTTACATTGTAAATTTTCAATTTTTATAGTTCTGATAGACTTAATATGATGTAAAAATAATATGTATGAAGGTAAATTAAAATCTTTAACCATCTGAGCCCCTAAAATCTATTCACGATTCATAAAAAACGTTAAATTGTATCCGTATGAATTTTCACTCATTTTTTTGATAGTGGAAATTTTCAATTTTTAATGTTTAGATAGACTTAATATGATGTAAAAATAATATGTATAAAGTGAAATTAAAATATTTAACCATTTAAGCCAGGAAAAACTGCACACGATTCATAAAAAGCCTTAAATTGTATCCGTATGAATTTTCGATCATTTTTTGACAATGGAAATTTTCTATTTTTGTTGTTCAGATAGACCTAATATGATGTAAAAATAATATGTATGAAGGGAAATTAAAATCTTTAACCATTTAAGCCCCGAAAAACTGCTTATGATTCATAAAAAACTTTAAATTGTATAAGTATTAATTTTCGCTCATTTTTTGATAGTGGAAATTTTCAATTTTTATTGTTCAGATACACTTAATATGATGTAAAAATAATATGGATGAAGGGAAATTAAAATCTTTAACCATTGAAGCCCCGAAAAACTGCTCTCGATTCATAAAAAACCTTAAATTGTATAAGCATGAATTTTCGCTCATTTTTTGATAGTGAACATTTTCAATTTTTATTGTTCAGATAGACTTAATATGATGTAAAAATAATATGTATGATGGGAAATTAAAATATTTAACCATTTAAGACCCGAAAAACTCCTCACGATTTATAAAAAGCCTTAAATTGTATTAGTATGAATTTTTGCTCATTTTTTGACAGTAGAAATTTCAATTTTTATTGTTCTAATAGACTTAATATGATGTAAAAATAATATGTATAAAGGGAAATTAAAATATTTAACCATTTAAGCCCTGAAAAACTGCTCACGATTCATAAAAAGCCTTAAATTGTATCCGTATGAATTTTCGCTCATTTTTTGAATGTGAAATTAAAATCTTTAATCATTTAAGCCCAAAAAACTACTCACGATTCATAAAAAACCCTAAATTGTATCTGTATGAATTTTCGCTCATTTTTTGACAGTGAAAATTTTAAATTTTTGTTGTTCAGATAGACTTAATATGATTTAAAAATAATATGTATGAAGACATTCTTCATTCATTTGAAGAAAATAAATTAATAAATGTATACGATGTTAGTAATATGCAAAAATATGGTTTCATGACATCATAGTATGCAAATCATGTTTCAACAACGTCTATGTTTAGTTGGTAACTAAAAAATTCTTCATTTAAACCACTGTTCGTTTTGAATCTTTTATACTGAACATTGAACTCTATTGTACTTAATTATTTTTTTTATGAAATCATATATAATTAGTGTATATATATTTCTTATGATTTTAATTTATTTTTTTTGCATTGGTAACAAACGGGAAGTTAAAAGAAAAAACTCAAAATAAAAAGTAAAGATGCTCAAAATGTTCACATAAGTAACACACTTCTCTAATTGTCTCAATATTACAAAGTCTTATTAAGGACTATTATTTAGAGCAAATGGGCCGAATTACACAAAATTTTTTAAGGATTTGACTTTTCTAACATTGTATATAAGGAAATGTACTTTTCTACCACAAAATATAACAAAGTTACCTTTTCTACACTATTTTGACTCGGTCATGGAAAAATCATTAAGTAATGATTGCTTGATGATATATTCAATTTTATTTATACTTATTTAACAATTGTTTTATCCAAATACTGTAATTACAAATTTATTTGCTCTTTTTATTTATTCTCTTGTATTTATAGTTATTTAACAATTGTTTTATCCGACAACTGTAATTAGTAAATTTTTATAATTTCTAATTCATAAATTATGGTTCGATTAATTAGTACGAGAACCACTATAATATGTTAATCGAAGCAAAATAATTTATACTTAATTTAATAGAAATACTGAATATAATTTAGGTGGTTCGAGTGGCTCGATCACTAGTTCAAAAAATAAAAAATTTACAAAGTGATCGAACCACTATGTGAAATTCATAGTGGTTCGATCACTAGTTCAAAAAATCAAAAATTTCCAAAGTGATCGAACCACTATGAATTTTCATAGTGGTTCGATCACTAGTGTAAAAATCAAAAATTTTCCAAAGTGATCGAACCACTATGTGTTTCACATAGTGGTTCGATCACTATTGAAAAAAACCAAAATTTTCCAAAGTGATCGAACCACTATGTCAAATTCATAGTGGTTCAATCACTATTGAAAAAAACCAAAATTTTCCAAAGTGATCGAACCACTATGTCAAATTCATAGTGGTTCGATCACTATTGAAAAAAATCAAAATTTTCCAAAGTGATCGAACCACTATGTCAAATTCATAGTGGTTCGATCACTAGTGTAAAAACCAATTTTTCTAAGCATATACATATGTACTTATACAACTGTGTTTCAAGGTCGCGCCAAATACGTAGGGCACCTCCTCTTCGTATGTGAATCAGAACCGCACAATGAACATGTCTTTTTTTTCCTCCTCGTAGGTACGTGACCACTATTGATAGGATCATCCTCCTCAAGCTCATCCAAAATAGGGTGTGAACTTTCGGGAATGTACTCCGTACAGGTAGCCCTATTGTGACCAGCTCTTCCACATCGTCCGCATGTCCCACTCCTTCGAGGAGGTCCAGTAGAATGTTCACCCGTAGAAGGTATACGGGTACTTTTAGGTCGACCGGCCTGTCTTGGATTCTCTGGAGCCGTACACAGTTGTAGATGAACGACATCGTGTTGTTTCCAGTATTGTGGCTCTTGTACAGGCATAACCTCGGCGGCCCACATTCCCTTCAACCATCCGGTCGTGTAATAAGGCGACACGTAATTGATCACCGACCGTTTCGTAAAACTGTGAAACCAAACAAAAATCAAGAGATGGGATGGGCGAGAGAATTGTAGTCAAAGATAAAAAAGTGGACTGACCTGATGGCAGCACATGCGTGTGAGCAAGGAATTAACTCGCTTTGGAACTCCCAACATGTGCACATACGGTGGTCCAAGTCCACCACATGGAGTTTACCATTGGAAACAACCTTGAATTTATTTCCCCCAAGTTCAGAGACATCCATTTGTCGACCAAGCCGCTGCCGCTCGATTAACTTGTCGTGAACGTTCTTCGTAAGAGGGTGATCCCTTTCGTCCGCCGTTTGTCTCCGTTTGACAAACCATTTTTCCATAATCCGTCGAGCAGCCTCTAGGAAGGAACAAACGGGCAACTTTCTTGCCCAAACGAGGCGTGCATTCCAAACCTCCGCGGCATTCGACGTCATGAAACTGTATCGTCGTACTGGACATTTTACGCGTGACCACCTCGTTTCTTGGGCGTTCTGCAATGTATTGATTGCACCCATCATCAGACTGTCACGTAGGGCTGACATGTACCTGTTTAAAAAAACAAAGAACACTTTACGTCAATTTGTTATTTATGAATACGTAGTGCAAATAATTATATGGGGATAAACTTACCCATCGAACTCATTTGGATCATAACAGTATGCAGCTCTTTGGAACAGATTGACCAAATGCGACCCATGTTTGGCCAAATGTTGTCTAATATGGTAACAACATAGTCCATGCGTGGCCTCAGGGAAGTTCTCATGTATCGCATTACTTATGCTTGCGTGTTGATCAGAAACGATGAGTAGGTCGTCAGGGCATCCGAATGCTTCCCTAACATGCTTCATGAACCAAGACCATGACTCATCATTCTCGATGTTTCCAATTCCAACTGCAAGGGGGAAAATTTGGTCGTTCCCATCTTTTGTCACCGCGACAAAGCCAATACCTCTGTATGAGCCTTTCAAGTGACAACCGTCAACAACTATAACCGGACGACCGTAATTTCGAAATCCAATGATTGAGGCAGCCAGGGCAAAAAACACGAACTTGAATTTACCGGACGAGTGTGTTTCCAATGCAGTGTAAGTTCCAGGATTGGCATCCACCAACTCGAGCAAATACAGCGGGAGCAAGCAAAATGACTGTTTCGGATCGCCGTACGCCTTGTACATAGCGTGACGTTTCGCCCTTCTTGCGACTTTGAGGCTGAGGTTCAGGCCGTATCGTTGACCCATTTCTTGAATCATAGCCCTCGGCACAAGATTGGAATTTTCTTTTCTGGCTTGCTCGACGTAGTATTCACCGATCACCGAGGAAGGGATTCTGCGGGATGCGCGGGTGTTTAAGTCATGCTGACAACTATGCGGCACTACAGCCTTGGAGATTTTCCAGATCCCGTGCTTGGAAGATGAATTAAGTACGAATCGACATCCGTCGTGGTTGCATTTCACATTCCACCTGTGCTTATCCGAATATAGGACCCGATATTCAACTTGATTCACCAAATGGTACATCCCGACTGCATTTTTTAAATCGGATTTACTGTTATACACCGAGCCTTTTTGAAGTCCATGAGGGACATGTAAAATCTCCCCGGATTCTGGCTCGTCAAATCCGTCCATATCGGGAACATACCATTCCGGCTGCATTGTGTACTCACAAAATTCCGCAAACGCCTCGCGCTGCTCATCATCCAACGATGCGTCAACATCTTCGTCTAAGGTAAAGCCGTCTTCTCTATCTGATGTCAAAATGTGGACATTACAATTAATAGATTGTGATTGGGGAATTCACAATAACTCTGTACTCACATATTCGTTATGTAAAAGTAATTACCTGCTTCAACGTCCAAATCAGCGGAATTTCTGTGTTCTCCATGGAGCGGTTCACCTTCCTCGAAAAAGGCAGCAGGACTATTCAGGTCGAGAAACTGAAAATTATTGTCTCTCCCCCATGATGATGACCGGTGTGCCCAACGCTCATTCGAAGACGTACCGGCTTCAGTGGTTTGATTCCGACAGGCCAAATCCCATTTCGAAAGGAATTCTTCGTCGTTATGGAGTCCAGTAGGGACAGGTACAGGGCTGAATTCATGTACAGTGTTCACATTATAGGTTGAAGGACTTCCAAAGTCGAACGGAAACCAGGAAGGCTGAGAACTTTGATTTTCATGGTCATCCAGTGAAGCTTGCTGATCCTGATAGGACGATCCCGTGGATACTCCAAGATCAACCCTGGTCAACGAAACAAAAACAACCAAAAGAGAGTCATCTGAATAAAAAACCTCTTCTAAATCAGAATCAGTCTTGATTTTCTTTTTTTTCAATCTCCCGTTACAGTCAGTTAGCGCATGGATCACATATCCCCAATAATTTAAGTCGGCAAGCACGATCCCATGAATCGAGGTCAATAAATCCATGTACGTGAGTCTTGGAAGACTGATAAACTCTTGGGACCCATTTACGTACTGAATACCTTCCCAATGACCTCCGAACGAAACCACCACCGAATAAGACATTTTCGATAATATGATCTGAAAATGTATCCAAATTAGAATTTTGAAAACATTCGATATAAAAAACCAAAGAGAGATAACTTACTTGATAATTCTTCAAATACTTCAAATTCTTCACACTACTATCACTCACGATTTTGTGCTATTAGTGTTGGAAACTCATTCTCACTTAAATAGATGAGTTTTGAGCAACCCGTGAATGAATGTTCAAATCAACATTAATTCTACCACGTGAACATCTTGACTATGGATTGGTATTGATTTCAAATAAACTGTGACAACAAACATCTGAACATTTACTGTGAAACGTGAAAATTAAAGTGAATAATACTGTTAATTACTAGAAAACAAAATTTATATGTCGGTAACCTGAGAAACACTATTATTCGAACCACTATGAAGTAGTGAAAGTGGTTCGATCACTTTGTAGAAATTTTGATTTTTTGAAGTAGTGATCGAACCACTATGAATGTCACATAGTGGTTCGATCACTTTGGAAAATTTTGGATTTTTTGAAGTAGTGATCGAACCACTATGAATTTCACAAAGTGGTTCGATCACAACTTCAAAAAATCAAAATTTTTACAAAGTGATCGAACCACTTTGAATGTCACATAGTGGTTCGATCACTTTGGAAAATTTTGGATTTTTTGAAGTAGTGATCGAACCACTATGAATTTCACAAAGTGGTTCGATCACAACTTCAAAAAATCAAAATTTTTACAAAGTGATCGAACCACTATGAATGTCACATAGTGGTTCGATCACTTTGGAAAATTTTGGATTTTTTGAAGTAGTGATCGAACCACTATGAATTTCACAAAGTGGTTCGATCACAACTTCAAAAAATCAAAATTTTTACAAAGTGATCGAACCACTTTGAATGTCACATAGTGGTTCGATCACTTTGGAAAATTTTGGATTTTTTGAAGTAGTGATCGAACCACTATGAATTTCACAAAGTGGTTCGATCACAACTTCAAAAAATCAAAATTTTTACAAAGTGATCGAACCACTATGAATGTCACATAGTGGTTCGATCACTTTGGAAAATTTTGGATTTTTTGAAGTAGTGATCGAACCACTATGAATTTCACAAAGTGGTTCGATCACAACTTTCGGTTTCCCACAGCAGGAAGTGTCCAAAACACGTCCCCTGAAACTCCTGCACACAGTCCGGTCCTATGCTACGCAATTCTGCCTTGATCTCATCAATGAGGCTCAGACGAACATAACCAACTACGTAGGCTATAGTACCCTGTAAAGCCTCGCGTACCCATACCGGCTCGTACTGTATATCATTAAAATTCAATCAGTATACATTCAAGTAAATTAAAATATATACATTTGCAATTTTCAACATTCAACAACAATTCAACATTTGCAATTTTCAACATTCAACAATTCAAACACCCAAACTTTTGCAACAAGAATCGGCAATTTTCAATTCGAATCAAGAACAATAGTGCAAAAAATTTAAAACAAATAATGAACAATTCGAATCAAGAAACCCGTATCTAAATCAAAAAATTCAAAACGTGCAAAAAAACAATAAAGCCTAATTGCAATCATTACTCAACAAATTAAACAATTCAAAGCTATAAATCCCAACACCCAATTTGAAACATACTTCAACAAGTCAAACAATAGTGTAAAAAATTTAAACCAAATATTCAACAATTGGAATGAAGAAACCACACCCAATTCGAACCATACTTCAACAAGTCAAACAATAGTGCAAAAAATTTAAAACAAATATTGAACAATTCGAATCAAAAAAACAATAAAGCTATAAATCCCCAAGTGTTATGAATCAAAAATTCGAACCAAAAAACCAATAAAGCTATGACTCAAAATATTCGAACCAAAAAAACAATAAAGCCTAATTGCAATCATTACTCAACAAATTAAACAATTCAAAGCTATAAATCCCCAAGTGTTCGAACCATACTTCAACAACTCAAACAATGGTGCAAAAAATTTAAAACAATTGAACCCATGGACCCTAAACCGAATGTATTCAAAAAACCCAAAGCAATCAACAATAGTGCAAATCTATTCAAAAAATTCGAACCATAAAAACAATAAGAGGCCTAATTGCAATCATTAGTCAACAAATTAAACAATTCAAACACTATTCAAAAAATCTCAAAAAATTCGAACCATAAAAACAATAAGAGGCCTAATTGCAATCATTAGTCAACAAATTAAACAATTCAAACACTATTCAAAAAATCTCAAAAAATTCGAACCATAACAACAATAAGAGGCCTAATTGCAATCATTACTCAACAAATTAAACAATTCAAACACTATTCAAAAATTCTCAAAAATTCGAACCATAAAAACAATAAGAGGCCTAATTGCAATCATTAGTCAACAAATTAAACAATTCAAACACTATTCAAAAAATCTAAAAAATTCGAACCATACCAAATTAAACAATTCAAATACTATTCAAAAAATCTAAAAAATTCGAACCATACAAAACCATAAGAGGCCTAATTGCAATCATTACTCAACAAATTAAACAATTCAAAGCTATAAACATCAAGTGGTTCGAACTATACTTCAACAAATCAAAGCAAAAGTGTAAATTGGAACATACCTCATCACCCATTGCTAAATCCCTTCAAGATTCAATCTTCTTGCCAAAAATCGATGGACTCACCAAAATGCAAAATTTAACACCTAAATACAAGTTCCAATTTTATTAAAACAAAAGACTTCAAAATAATTTAAACATTTTGAAGTATTAATCGAAAGACATGTACAAAAAAAAAAACTTACCAATGCACTTCAATGTTTGAAAGAGAGAAGAAGAGAGAAGAAATTTGAGAGGAAAATGGAGGATGGAGGCGCAAATGGGGGAGAAATAGTGCTAGGGTTTGTATTTATTTTGGGGTCAAAATGTAATAAGAGGAAAATGGAGGATGGAGGCGCAAATGGGGTGAAATAGTGTTAGGGTTTGTATTTATTTTGGGGTCAAAATGTAATAAAATTTCTTTTTCAGGGGTCAAACTGAAAATATTCAAAAATCCATTTTTTTCCAAAGTGATCGAACCACTATGAATTTGACATAGTGGTTCGATCACTTTGGAAAAAAATGGTTTTTTACACTAGTGATCGAACCACTATGAATTTGACATAGTGGTTCGATCACTTTGAACAAATTTTGATTTTTTTCAATAGTGATCGAACCACTAGTGGTTCGATCACTTTGAAACATTTTGAATTTTTTCAATAGTGATCGAACCACTATGAATTTGACATAGTGGTTCGATCACTTTGGAAAATTTTGGTTTTTTACACTAGTGATCGAACCACTATGAATTTGACATAGTGGTTCGATCACTTTGAAAAAATTTTGATTTTTTTCAATAGTGATCGAACCACTAGTGGTTCGATCACTTTGAAAAATTTTGATTTTTTTCAATAGTGATCGAACCACTATGAATTTGACATAGTGGTTCGATCACTTTGGAAAATTTTGGTTTTTTTCAATAGTGATCGAACCACTATGTGAAACACATAGTGGTTCGATCACTTTGGAAAATTTTTGATTTTTACACTAGTGATCGAACCACTATGAATTTCACATAGTGGTTCGATCACTTTGGAAATTTTTGATTTTTTGAACTAGTGATCGAACCACTATGAATTTCACATAGTGGTTCGATCACTTTGTAAATTTTTTATTTTTTTAACTAGTGATCGAGCCACTCGAACCACCTAAATTATATTCAGTATTTCTATTAAATTAAGTATAAATTATTTTGCTTCAATTAACATATTATAGTGGTTCTCGTACTAATTAATCGAACCATAATTTATGAATTAGAAATTATAAAAATTACTAATTACAGTTTTCGGATAAAACAATTGTTAAATAACTATAAATACAAGAGAATAAATAAAAAGAGCAAATAAATTTGTAATTACAGTATTTGGATAAAACAATTGTTAAATAAGTATAAATAAAATTGAATATATCATCAAGCAATCATTACTTAATGATTTTTCCAGGACCGAGTCAAAATAGTGTAGAAAAGGTAACTTTGTTATATTTTGTGGTAGAAAAGTACATTTCCTTATATACAATGTTAGAAAAGTCAAATCCTTAAAAAATTTTGTGTAATTTCGACAGCCCTCTCCTATTATTTAATTATGTTTAAGGGAACAAATATCACATCTACTGACATCTATCATTTCATAAAATGACTACGTCCAACCATGTGTAAGTCCTTATTTATTTTTGTTTCTCAAACAAGTGAATGCCACAATTTCAAAGCTAAGTGATGCTAACATCCACCCACTAGGGACACATAACAACTTAGGGTAGCTTTTCTTCACCAAACTTACTATTATGATGTTCACATAGTCCACCACTTGCTAGAGAACAGAAGTGTTGTATCTATTTCTTCATCTTCGAAATCACTAGCTCTATAAGTGGGTGGGGTAGCAGAACTGCTCTAATGAAAAACAAATTTTTTGAATGAAACTTTCCACACATTGATTGAGACAATATATACAATTTGACGGTTGAAAGATATGTCTAATATACATGTGATGTCCCTCCCATGTTAACAAGCATTTACATCAAACTTTGTCAATATATGTACACAAGAAGAAGAAACATTATGTTTTGCAATGATCTTATGTGATTCCTATCTCAGCATTTCCCATGAGAAAAGAAAAGCCCTCTGGAACAACAAAGCTTAGTAACTGTATCAAATGTCTTTATATTTCTCTAATCATATATAGAAAGACGAGATCATTTGTACCTACCAATAGTCACCGCAAGAACAGATCCCATGCTTGATATGGTGTAAGCATTTTGAATCACTTATCTGTATTTCACAGCCATGTGTTTTAGAGACCAACTTGGCAAACCTATGGCAGTGGTCACACATTCTCAAGTTCTTCACAATTCTAATAGTTCGAGATGCATGAGGAGACCCGATGATAGCAAATGCCAAGGCTAATTTTTCACTATGAATCCCTGCAGTTTCTTCTTTTTCCTCCTCAATGATGTTAAGTGTGTCGTTGTATTTCGATTCCATGGTATTTACCTCTATGCTTTTAATCCAAGAATGTAGACTTCTACCATCAAATTGGCAAAGATTACCTGTGACAAAAGCATGAATTCTGTTTTTCTCTTCAATCCAACTCCATCCAATTTGTTCACTCGAAACCTTTCTTATTCCATGTCTTTTTATCTTCAAGGGCTCCTTAGAAATTCTACGTAAATCATATAGCTGTAACATCAACCCTCTAATGTAAGCATTATCTGGTTCAAGTTCAAGCAACCTTTCCCCAGCATGGATTGCCAATTTAACGTTCCCATGTCTACGACAAGCAGTAAGAAACACAGACCAGATAGAGACATCAGGTTCTACAGGTAAACCTCTGATAAACTCCAATGCTTCATCAAGCTTCCCTGAACGACCAAATAGATTTACCATAGCAATGTAATGATCTAAGCATGCTAAAATGTTATAATCTTCAGTCATGATGGAAAAAACATGTCTACCTTCATCAACTTTCTTAGCTAGAGCATAGGCAGAAATTACACTAGCAAACGTACTTCTATTTGGTCTATAATCTTGTTTCCTCATGCGTTCAAAGAGCTCTATCACCTCATTAAAACATCCATGTAAAGCATAAGCAGTTGTCAATGTGTTCCAAGTGATGAGATCTATAGATGGCATTCCATCAAATATGGCTTTTGAGTATTTTATATTCCCCGACTTTGCATATGTATCCAACAAAGAATTTGTGACCGAAACCTCAGACTCCAAACTGCTACGTAAAACACAGCAGTGGATCTCTTTCACCTTTTTCATCGCAATTAAATTCGCACATGCAGGCAAGATGCTCAAAATGGTAATATAATTGGGTTTGAAACCAACAGATTGCATCTTTCGGAAAATCTGCAATGCTTTGTTCTTCTGACCATAATCCAAGTACCCTGCAATGAGAGCATTCCATGAGGCAATGTCCCGCTTAATGCCCCCATTCTTCTCCATCATATGGAAAAGATCCATAGCCTGATCTTCATCTCCTTTCTGAATGTACCCTGTGATCATCACATTCCATGTTATGATGTTTGGCAAAACATCTGATTTTTGCATTTGCTTAAACAGATCATGTGCAACACCACAATATCCAGCTTGGCAGTACCCTGCAATCATTGAGTTCCAAGTATAAACATCTTTTTCTGAGATCATATCAAAGACCTCTCGTGCAACCTCAAGTTTCCCACACTTGCAATACATATCGATAAGTGAATTACAAACAAGCACATCTTCACTGTACCCCAACTTTATCGCAGCCAAATGAACTTCCTTCCCTTTCCTAAAGTCTTTCACAAGGGAACAAGCTGAGATAGCGCTCACCAGCGTGATACCATTGGGATTAACTCCACCTAAAAGCATCTCCTTAAATAAGTTCAACGCGTCCAAGCCTTTATTATTATGAGCAAAACCTGAGATCATACTTGTCCATGTAAAGACATCAGCCTTGACCCCACGAATCCCCATCTCACTCAATAATTTCATTGCAACATCACATTTCCCTGATTGACTATAACTTGAAATCATTACATTCCAAGTAACAACATCTGGTTCCACATCTACTTCTTGCATCAATTCAAACAATTTCTGTGCCTCAGTCATCTTGTTCGCCTCACAATACCCATTAATCATTGTATTCCAAGAAACTTTGTCATTCACTCCCATCCCTTCGAAAAACCTCTTCGCAGAGCTCAACCTTCCACATTTAGCATAAACAGAGAGGATTGAGTTATTCACACGAAGTTCACCACTCATCCCACATTTGATCACTATCCCATGTATCATTTTCCCCGTTTCCACATCCCCTAAATTCGCACAAGCCTGTAAGATCTTTGGTAACAGAAAGCTATCAGGAATTACGCCACCATCGTCCATCATCCAATAAAATAGTTCCACCACATCACCCCACATCTTTTCTCTCGAACAAGCCCCAATAATTGCGGACCATGCGTACAAATCTCTCTGACGCATTTCGTCGAACACCGCGAAGGCATCATCTAAGGAACCGCATTTGGCAAACATGCCAACCAACTTGGTTTCTATAAACGGGTCAGGTTGCTTAATCAATTTCGTGATACGAGCATGGATCTTGTAGCATAAGTCGAGTGAACTGGAGTAGATACATGATTCGATGAGGTAGGAGAGAGTGGAGGGCCTTACCGTGGATGCGCAGGAGTCTAAGGCGGAAATAGCTTCGCTCAGGCGGCCGAGCTTGCAGAGCCGCTTCAAATAGTCGTCATTAGTGGGTTTCGGTGGAGTAAACCTCGTATAAAGCTTGGCAGTTTGGGGCTTTTCTTGGAATTTAGAGGGTAAAATGGTTTTGCAGGGAAGAACAATGCTCTCCATTGGGTGGGAGAGAGCAGTTTTCCAGTTTTCTCCAGGTTTTGTTGCCTGATTGGAAGAGAACGCTCAGCCACAAAAACTTGTCAATTCAGATGCCCTTCCCAATAATAATAATAATATTAATAAATCCAATTTTTTTAGGGGAAAATTTCCAAACTACCCAATTTTACAGGATAAGGAATTTTTTTACCCATTTATTTAAAAAATAATTTTTTTATCCAATTTGTATAGTGAAATGTCTTAGATGCCCCCAACTTAATTTTGTATTTACATTAAAAATCAATTTTTATCTTAAACACACAAAATTCATAATACAAAATACATGTTTTGTTCAATGAAATATATAATTGAAAATACAAAATACATCTAATTTTTTAAAATAGTAAATTCATATCCCAAAATTTCAGTTACATTATTTAATATTCAAAATTCAAAAAAAAAAAAAAACAAAAAACAAAACCATCCCAAAATTTTGAAATTTTATTGCTATTTCCCCCTTTTTATCCCACCATTCGTCCCCACCCACCATCAGTAACAGAACACAAACCATAGCATCTCTACATTCATAAGCAAAAGGTATTGAAAAGGAACAGACATATCATGAAGGATCAATCACGACATTTTTGACGCATATCGTGTTCATACAAGAAGTGCAAACAAAGAAGAACCCTAAAATGCAGAAACAAATGTCTAAGAAATCGAGAAAAAGATCCAGACCAGCCCACGCCGGCGCAAGACCAACCATCGGAGTCGGTGGTTCCAGTTGCGGCCAGTTTAGATGCCCCGGAAATGGTGGTGGCTTTGGAGGTGGCGGCCAGTGACCCTAATCCACCAGAGTCGGTGCCGCTTTTAGAGGCACCGCCCAGTGACCCTAATGCACCGGAGTCGGTACCGCTTTTAAAGGTACCGCCCAGTGACCCTAATGCACCGGAGTCGGTGCCGCTTTTAGAGGCACCGCCCAGTAACCTTAATGTACCGGAGTCGGTGCCGCTTTTAGAGGCACCGCCCAGTAACCCTAATCCACAGGAGTCGGTGCCTTTTCCGGTGCCGCCGCCCAGTAACCCTAATCTATTGGAGGTGTTGCCGGTTGAAGATCCATCCCCCAATTTAGAAGTTCTATCAGAGGAGGCTCCGATTGCAGAGGCCAATTTAGATGTTCGGCCGGAGTGTGAGCATGCTGTAACGGCGGCGTCGTTTATGACCACCTCTGAGGTTGGGTGCTATTGTTTCTTTTGTGTGTTTTAGTTTCGAATTCAAATCTGGCGCAACACGCTAACTGTGAGATTTGTAAACGATATCGAACACCAAAATATCGTTGTGAACTCGATATAATTATATATTGTGATGTCGGCTTATATGGTGATCACACACCTGTGTAAGAGCACAAGAGTTGTTGATCTGTATTCACTCGTGTTCATACATGATCTCAGTAAATTCATATCGTGCTCACACTGGACGGTGTGTCCACACTAAACCGTTATGAATGTAGTGTATATAGTGTACATGTATATATCGTGATCACGCTTAAGACAGTTCATATCGTTATATCAATTCATATCGTGTCCTCACAGTTATAGTTATGAATGTATGCCGCTGCATATCGTGTTCACAGTAAAAACATGTAAACATATCGTGTCACACCACCTTAAACCAATATGAATGTTCTTCTCATATCATGGTCACCCATAATTTCGCATATCGTGTCCACACTTATTGATATGTCCACATTGTGATCACATGTTTTGATGGATGATACCATTTAGGGTTCCGTCCACATATATATTGAACACGACATAATTTATATCATGATCACCAAATGTGCATATCGTGTCCACATGAAATTATTCTTAATTTACTTTTGACTTTATATCGTTCTGACAATTCTATATCTTCAGCACAATCTTGTTTTTCTGTTCACTTATCATTTACACACAAGCATTTTCCTGTTTGTTGTTTTGCGTTAGGATGATTTTGAATGGATCAGAGGTTATGCAAAGGACTTTATGTATAGTATCAATACATACGTGAAGTCTAAGTGTATTAACGAGATTGAGATGCAACTGAAGCAAGTTCGAGTTGATACCTTAAATGCATTTCGACGTTAATGTTTTGGGCATTTCTTGATTTCCACGGTGGTGGAACGAGCTCGAACATTGCCCTACATTCCCTTATTGCCAGAGAGGTCAATAGAGGCGGTAGCAGGGAAGCTGATCGCCTGTGGTTCAGAGTTAGTGGCCAAAATCTTCAATTCTCCAAGTCTGAGTTCGCACTGACAATGGGTCTGAAATTTGGAACCTCTAATTTCGACCCTAATATGAAGCACTCTTTGAGTGAGACGAGTCTCTACATGAGGAAAGTTCATTCTGGGCCGAGAATGACTGTTGAGTCATTGAAGAATCGGTTTGTACGAGGGGATTTCCATAGCTCCACTGATGACACATTGAAGGTGGCGAAGATTCTTTTTCTATATCTTTTTCTTCTTGGAGTTGATCCCCAACGCACAGCCGTGTATAGGTGGGTTTGGTGCTTGGTGGAGGACACTGATGCTTGCGATAATTTCCCTTGGGGGAAAGTAGTTTTTCAGAAACTGCTAGAGTCAGTCAGAAGGGTGCATATCCCCAACACAAACACCACAAAAAAAAGGGCCTACCACCTATACACATGCTCGACGGCCTTACTAGTAAGTTATTATTGACTCTTAACAATCATTCAACTGTATCTTCATTATATTGGTTTTTCTTCACATATCGTATTCAATCCAATATTCTCAAGGTATGGGCATACGAGACCATTCCAGCCTTGGGTGCCATTTGTGGCCAGGGTTGCGGTGCCAGAGGCAAGGCCGCGTTGCCTCCGATGGAGATTCAAAGTTGTGAAGACTATTTCACCATCTGTGTTTGAAGATGCAGAGGTAAGTTGTAGTACAAAATTACTGAATCTTTTTATTCTAACAATATGCCAACGTCCATTTGACTGCCCTTGCTACATTTGTAGGTCAAGAATTTGAATACACTCGTTGCCACGGACATGGAGATGCATATGCTATACATGTCCGGCATTCATGATAACATCACTGAAGGAATTCAATACATTCCTCCTCCGAGCCGTTTTCGTCAAGGAAAAGTGGTGCCCGGTGATGTGGTCGAAGGCCACGGGTTAATAGAAGGAGTAGAAGTCCGAGAAGTGGAAGAACGTGTCACAAAAAGACCTAGGCCCCAGCCGCGTACGGAAGCTCCACCCTCTCGACTTCTACAAACAGAAGCAGTTCACCATGAACCTACCATTCCCGGACAAGAAGCTTTATGTGCTCCTTCTTCCCGACTGTTAGGATGTATACTATAAGCCTAGCTTTTGTATGAACATCTTTTATGCAATGAGAATTACTATGGTCACATGTTTGCATTTTTATATTTGTTATATATGATTGTGCAATGTCCAATTAATTTATGTTATAGATAACTTGGTGTGTGGTGCCACACAGAAGATCTTGTTATCAGTTTCTTATAAATTATAAATAGTAGCTCACAACCAAGATGAATTTGGACAAATCATCGGAATGGTTGTAGTGTAGTTTGGTATTAGTCTGTCTTGACTATAAAACTACACTAGTATACTTTGTGTGTATTGAGCAGGACCATTTGAGGTTGTTCGTTTTATTCTGACTATGTAATAGAACAAGACCTCTGTTATTATGGATGTGCATTCTCTTAATCCCTATATAATAACAGCCACGTATACACAATATTTGTTTCTTTAATTTGCCAACGAGTGAGATTTATTTATTAAATCAATAAACTCGGTGAATTGGGAAACCGTATTGTCTATATGGTGTACTATTGATTATAGAAGGAATCTGTGTCCTAATTATTTAGGATGATGATGTCCCCTTGAGGAGCTCATAAGGATTATCATGTAAACCCTGCAGGTGGATTTAATCCGACATGATAATAAAGTTGAGTCGTACTACTCTTGGAATTAGATGTTAATTAATTAAGTTGTCAGTAACTTATTTAATTAACGGACATTCGATATCTTAAACATAGGGAGATAAACGTGCACATAATAAGAAGGAGCCCATATTAAATATGGGATTGGGACGGTAGTTCAATAATAATTCTTTAGTGGACTGAATTATTATTGATGGGCTTAATTTATGTGTTCGGGCCGAACACAGGATACTTAAGCCCATCAGGAGGCCCAAGCCAATTCCTCCTCTAGGTCCCTGATGTAGCCTATTTATAGCCTTTTTCATCAGCGCCTCTTCACATTCACAGATTACAGAAAACACGTAATAGTGAGAGAGAGAGAGAGCAGAATTGTGATTTCTCGAAGGATCGTTGGCCACGCAACGTTCGAGAAAGGTTGCAGGAATACATCAGAAGATCAAAGAGGTCTAGGGTTACGTAAGATCAGTCTTGGCTCGATTTCTTATAGACTGATCGAAAGGTATAATTCTTTTCATTCCGCTGCTTCTTCTTTATACCTTGCATGGAACCCGAATTATTAATTGCATAGAGCCGGCGATCGTCGGTTCCTACAATTGGTATCAGAGCCACGTTTCTGGTTCTATGCAATTGGATCGGTTAATTATTATGATCTTATGCTGTATCATACGTTTTATATTCAGATTGTATGATAGTAGGGTTGCATAGGATAACTCGGTTTTGCAGGTTACCTATATCCAACTATTATGGTCTGTGTGTATGTTTAATGTATGATCTAAACCCTCGGACCTGTCGAGGTTTTTGTTTTGGGTTGGTTGCATGATTGTAATAGTAAAACCACGGCGGTTTGTCGTGTTAGGTTCGATGTAATTCTTGATTAGTTCTCGATGTAATTCTTGATAAGTTCTCGATGTAATTCTTGATTTGTTCTTGATGTATTACTGTTCGATTACAATTTTGATGTAATCCGATCGATGTAATTTGAATGGATTGCTGGTCCAAACGGCGATTGATCGAAAGATGTTCGATGAGATCGAAAGGCGCTGTTCGATCAGACTGCTGGATTGGCGCAACGGGGCGCTGCTGAATCTCCGCAACAGATTGGTGGATTGGCACTGATTCTGGTGCGCAACAACCTGCTGGATTTGTGCAACATTCGATCGAAGTGGCCATAATAGTTGGATTTATTTTATTCCATATTTATTGCCTATCTATATGTTTGTTGTTTTATCAAGTATGCTTTTATATGTTACATGTTATTGCATGCTAAATTCCCTCATTTAAATAACTAAGTGGGAGAGGGATTTATTTTGAATAAATCCCATGGTCTCCATTACTGGTTTGTAAGTGATGGCTTTAAGTGCCTTCCTCCATATCGGATGAGTTTGATTGTGGATCACTAGATCAAACTTTCTTAATGAATAATTATAGGAAATTATGTAGGAGCGTGTAATCTTCTCCATCTGAAGATACACAAACCTAGATGATTGACTTGGTATTAAGTAATGGTATACACTTAGGTGCATATGATAAGTATCCTCCCCATCGGAGTAAGTGCTGTTATTTGCATGACTAAAGATAAACCAACTATTAATTTTATTTTGTTTGTCAAGATAATGAAATTAATGGGTAAAACCACCTCTAACGAATGTTTGAATTAGTATACGACCACATTATCGTGGCATACGAAATTCACGGTGTATTGAGGTGTTGGTGAATTTAATTATATCGTTTGAGGGAACGATATAGGCTTTAAATTCTATATGATATGACCTGTGTATTTATTTGTTTATTTATATGATTCTCAGGATATCATAATGTCTTTCAACCCACTTGCTGTTATACTCAAAGAAAACAAACTTACTGAACCTAATTATATTGATTGGAAAAGAAACCTGGATATTGTCCTAACTGCTGAAGAGTACAAGTTTGTACTCCATGAGCAATGTCCTGACAAGCCTGATGAAAACTCTAGTGAAGAGGAGAAAGTGCATTATAGGAAGTGGGTTAAGGCAGATGAGATGGCGCGGTGTTACATTTTGGCTTCCATGTCAAATGTACTGCAACATCAGCATCAGGCCATGCCCACTGCCTATGATATGATGCTCAATCTCAAAGAACTCTTCGGATACCAGAGTCGGGCTGCCAGACAGGAGGCAATGAGAAACTTGATGACGACCACCATGTCTGAGGGGACACCTGTAAGTGATCACGTCCTTAAGATGATGGCTCATTTGAATGAGATGGAAGTCCTTGGAGCTGAAATCGATGGGGAAACCCAGGTCGATATCGTGCTCCAAACACTGCCTAAGAGTTTTGAGCAGTTCCGCCTTAATTATAATATGAACAAAAGAATGTACTCCTTGGCGGAACTTCTGACAGAACTCAAATCGGCAGAAGGACTATTTCGTCAAAGTGCTCAAGCTTACGTTGCTGAAAAAGTTTCTACTTCTAAGCCGAAAGGTGGAAAGAAGAAGAAGAAACAGAATCCTTCGGCGAACAAAGCGAATGGACCTCAAAAGGCCGGACCACAAGGTGGTGTGAAAAAGCCGAAGGGCAAGTGCTTCGCGTGCAAGCAGCCTGGACATTGGAAGGTGGATTGTCCTCGTAAAAAGGAGAACAAAGAAGGTATATCTTATTCACTAATTGTTGAAACATGTTTAGCGGTGTTATCTACCGGCACCTGGTGTGTAGATACAGGAGCCACTGATCATGTCTGCAATTCTTTGCAGGGGTTCTAGGAAACCAGACGACTTAGTGAGGGCGAGATTACCATCTACATGGGCAACGCTGCGAAAGTGGCAGCTGTTGCAGTGGGAGATGTTTATTTATCTTTTGATAGGAACAAGACTTTGGTTTTGAGGAATTGTCTTTACGTACCTTGTTTTAGAAAGAATTTGATTTCAGTTTCTAAGTTGTTTTTGGATGAATATTCTGTTTCTTTTGATGGCAAAGTTGTTGTCAAGAAAAATAGGGTTATTATCTGTTCTGGTACGTTGGTTGGCAATTTATATACTCTTAATCCAAAAACTCCTACGATGCAACAAATGGAAATTAATAATACATCTTCTAACTCAAATAAGAGAAAAGAACCTTCAAAAATGAACCAAACATATCTTTGGCATCTAAGATTAGGTCACATTAACTTGAGTAGGATTCAACGGTTGATAGCCGATGGACCTTTGAGTTCATTGGAAGTGGAAAACTATCCGACCTGCGAGTCCTGCTTGGAAGGAAAAATGACCAAGAGGCCTTTTAAAGCCAAGGGGTATAGAGCCAAAGAAGTGTTGGAATTGGTTCATTCTGATTTGTGTGGTCCTATGTCTATCCAAGCAAGAGGTGGTTTCGAATATTTTGTCTCTTTTATAGATGATTTTTCGAGATATGGATACATTTATTTGATGCGCCGCAAGTCTGAGTGCTTTGATAAGTTCAAAGAGTACAAGGCTGATGTGGAGAAGCGTCATGGTAAATGTATCAAAATACTACGATCTGATCGTGGTGGCGAGTACCTCTTAGGAGAGTTTAGGAATTACTTATCAGAGGCTGGGATCCAATCCCAATTGTCAGCACCTGTTACACCCCAACAGAATGGTGTGGCGGAACGAAGGAATAGGACTCTCATGGAAATGGTTAGATCAATGATGAGTTATTCAGAATTACCGAATTCGTTTTGGGGGTATGCCCTGGAAACGGCGGCGTACATTCTGAACTTGGTACCTTCTAAAACAGTACCCTCTACTCCCACAGAATTGTGGAATGGGCGTAAGCCCAGTCTGAAACACATTCGGATTTGGGGTAGTCCAGCACATGTGCTGAAGGGAGATGCTGATAAGTTGGAATCTCGTACGGAAGTTCGGCTGTTTGTGGGCTATCCTAAAGGAACGAAAGGTGGTTTGTTTTATAGTCCTAAAGATCAGAGGGTAATTGTAAGCACAAATGCCTGATTTTTAGAAGAGGACTATGTAATGAATCACAAGCCCATGAGTAAAATTGTTCTAGAAGAAATAAGAGGGCAAACTCCTACCTTAGTGCCAACGGTACAAGATGAGATACCACAGGGGTCTGCACCATCTGTCACTAATAATACACTATTACCACAAGTGCCTCGTCGTAGTGGGAGGGTTGTTAGACAACCTGATAGATTCATGTTTTTGGGAGAGTCTTCGGACTTAGTACCTAGTGAACATGAATCTGATCCTTGGACCTATGACGAAGCACTCCAAGATAAAGATGCAGAATCTTGGCAAAAAGCTATGAATTCTGAATTAGAATCTATGGATTCTAACCAAGTCTGGGAGCTAGTAGAACCACCAAATGGTGTAAAAGCCATTGGATGTAAATGGGTCTATAAAAGAAAAAGAGGATCAGACGGGAAAGTAGAAACTTTCAAAGCAAGGCTTGTTGCGAAGGGGTATACTCAAAAGGAAGGCATAGATTATGAGGAAACCTTTTCGCCGGTAGCCATGCTTAAGTCTATCCGGATTCTTTTGTCTATTGCTGCTCATATGAATTATGAGGTTTGGCAAATGGATGTCAAGACAGCTTTCCTTAACGGTAGTCTTGAAGAAAACATCTATATGAAGCAACCAGAAGGATTCATTGCAAAGGGCAAAGAGCATCTTGTGTGTAAGCTTAATCGGTCCATTTATGGACTGAAACAAGCTTCGAGGTCTTGGAACATCCGTTTTGATGAGGTAATCCAGTCTTATGGATTCATTCAATGTCCGGATGAGTCTTGTGTATACAAGAAGAGTGATGGAAACGTGGTGGTATTTCTTGTACTATACGTAGATGACATTTTGCTCATTGGCAACAATGTCAAGGTGTTGTCAGATGTAAAGGTATGACTATCCAAACAGTTTGATATGAAGGACTTGGGAGAAGTTGGACATATTCTTGGGATCAAAGTTATAAGGGATCGCAAGAAAAGGATGTTATGTCTATCTCAAGCTTCATACATTGATACTATCCTAGCTCGTTTTAGCATGCAAAACTCCAAGAAAGGTTTTCTACCTTTTCGACATGGAGTACCTTTATCTAAGGAGATGTGTCCTAAGACACCAAAGGAGATAGAGGATATGAAGGCAGTTCCTTATGCTTCGGCCGTAGGAAGCCTAATGTATGCAATGCTATGTACGAGGCCAGATATCTACTTTGCCGTGGGCATGGTTAGCAGATATCAAAGTAACCCAGGACAAGGACATTGGACTGCGGTAAAGCATATTTTAAAGTACCTGAAAAGGACTAGAAATTATATGCTGGTTTACCAAGCTAATGATTTGCTTCCTGTGGGTTACACGGATTCTGATTTCCAGTCGGATAGGGACAATAGTAAATCTACCTCGGGTTATGTGTTTACCTTGGGAGGTGGAGCCATAGTATGGAGGAGTGTTAAGCAGAAATGCCTTTCGGACTCAACCATGGAAGCTGAGTATGTGGCAGCCTCTGAGGCAGCCAAAGAAGCTGTATGGCTCAGAAACTTCATGATGGACTTAGAAGTGATTCCTAGTTTGCCTAAAGCTATCACAATTTATTGTGATAATAGTGGTGCAGTAGCAAACTCGAAGGAACCACGAGCCCATAAAGCAAGCAAGCACATTGAGCGCAAGTACCACCTGATACGAGACATCGTAAAACGAGGGGAAGTTGTTGTCGCCAAGATTGCATCAGCCGATAACCTAGCAGATCCTTTCACAAAGGCCCTTCCGGCGAAAGCCTTCGATGAGCATGTTGAAGGAATGGGAATCAGATGTATGGTAGTGTAGATGACAGCATAGTCTTTTAGTATAAGTGGGAGTTTGTTAGGATGTATACTATAAGCCTAGCTTTTGTATGAACATCTTTTATGCAATGAGAATTACTATGGTCACATGTTTGCATTTTTATATTTGTTATATATGATTGTGCAATGTCCAATTAATTTATATTATAGATAACTTGGTGTGTGGTGCCACACAGAAGATCTTGTTATCAGTTTCTTATAAATTATAAATAGTAGCTCACAACCAAGATGAATTTGGACAAATCATCGGAATGGTTGTAGTGTAGTTTGGTATTAGTCTGTCTTGACTATAAAACTACACTAGTATACTTTGTGTGTATTGAGCAGGACCATTTGAGGTTGTTCGTTTTATTCTGACTATGTAATAGAACAAGACCTCTGTTATTATGGATGTGCATTCTCTTAATCCCTATATAATAACAGCCACGTATACACAATATTTGTTTCTTTAATTTGCCAACGAGTGAGATTTATTTATTAAATCAATAAACTCGGTGAATTGGGAAACCGTATTGTCTATATGGTGTACTGTTGATTATAGAAGGAATCTGTGTCCTAATTATTTAGGATGATGATGTCCCCTTGAGGAGCTCATAAGGATTATCATGTAAACCCTGCAGGTGGATTTAATCCGACATGATAATAAAGTTGAGTCGTACTACTCTTGGAATTAGATGTTAATTAATTAAGTTGTCAGTAACTTATTTAATTAACGGACATTCGATATCTTAAACATAGGGAGATAAACGTGCACATAATAAGAAGGAGCCCATATTAAATATGGGATTGGGACGGTAGTTCAATAATAATTCTTTAGTGGACTGAATTATTATTGATGGGCTTAATTTATGTGTTCGGGCCGAACACAGGATACTTAAGCCCATCAGGAGGCCCAAGCCAATTCCTCCTCTAGGTCCCTGATGTAGCCTATTTATAGCCTTTTTCATCAGCGCCTCTTCACATTCACAGATTACAGAAAACACGTAATAGTGAGAGAGAGAGCAGAATTGTGATTTCTCGAAGGATCGTTGGCCACGCAACGTTCGAGAAAGGTTGCAGGAATACATCAGAAGATCAAAGAGGTCTAGGGTTACGTAAGATCAGTCTTGGCTCGATTTCTTATAGACTGATCGAAAGGTATAATTCTTTTCATTCCGCTGCTTCTTCTTTATACCTTGCATGGAACCCGAATTATTAATTGCATAGAGCCGGCGATCGTCGGTTCCTACACCGACAAGCCATGAGCCCTACTACTCGGAGCCCCGCTGATGAAGACGGACGTCGCGAGTGTCATGAAGCTGCAAGTGGATATGATGATGCCTTTTGGACACGCTTGGATGGGCTATTACAAACGCATATGCAAACAATGGAGGCTCGTATTGAGCAGAAGCTTAGACTTGTTGTGTCTGAAGAGTTGGACAAATTGACCACTGCTCTTAGGCACTCTGAGCATCCCACAGCTGACCATCATGAGAAAGACCATTTGGATATTCCAACCGCAGATGTCGCAGGAATTTCCATGGATCGGGGTGATACGACCACTGATCCAAACGTCCTCCATGATGACGCTCAAAACTTGTTTGTAACACCGCCACCCACCGAAAGAGAGGGGAGGGTTGAAGATGTCGGTGTAGAAATGACCCAAGCTACAAATACCGAAGTTCCTCGCTTGGATGATAGCCTTGCTCATACGCTCCTTAGCACAGATGTTTTGATCGAGGAGCCACACCGTCCGAAGCGTGCCCGACGACCACCGCTCAAACTCATAAGCCCATTCAGGGAGAACAAGGCCCATCTTCATAAGGCCTCAAAAAAGGATTTCACAAGGTTCCTGAAGAGCAATCATAGGTGCGCATCTTATACGTTGTAACACCGCCAGCACCCTCAATTTTCTATTTATAGTCTGAAATGCATTTTAGGGTTTAGGCATCACAATAACAAATTCGGTGCTTTTGGAACAGTCGAAACGTATCTTATACGTTGTAACACCGCCAGCGCCCTCAATTTTCTATTTATAGTCTGAAATGCATTTTAGGATTTAGGCATCACAATAACAAATTCGGTGCTTTTGGAACAGTCGAAACGTTGGCCTCTTCGAGTGTGTGGACTCAGAATTGTTCGACCGACTGATGAACACGAAGACATATCTGACTGATCAGGTAGTGTTTTGACATTGAACACCACCAACCTTTATTAATTCTAGTGCTACATGATATAGGTGTTTAACATTAACATTAATGTCTTTGTTGTAGCATTTGAATGTATAAATGTCCATCTTGCATTCTGATCCATGTTTTGCTGGAGTGGAATTAAAATTCAAGACTCCTGACACTCCTGGAATAACCCTTGTAGATACACTCTTCTTTGTAAGTGACCGAACAACTCCGTCATATCGTGTTTATTAATTTGGTATATTTTTCATCTTTGCATTAAGCTGTATACTGTTTCCGTAGATTGCTTGCAAGGACATATGGAAAGAAAAATTTGGCGTGGATTATATGCTTAAGGAGTGTGATCCGAATGTGTTGGATGACTTCACGGATGATGAATTGAAATTTTTGATTGCTTACGTGCATGGCCTTAAACCGAGATGGGGCAAACACAAGCCGTGGTCTGAAGTCCAACAAGTATGATCTACAAGTTCCTACACAACATGAATCTCCAAGATGAACTATAATATCATTGTGAACAGGTGTTTGATTGATGTTCGAATTTTGTTTTATGTTCTAATCATTGTACACTACTCTGATTCGATTGTTGGGAAGGGGTGTATAGAAGTCCATTGGATCCCATGTAGGATATCATTGAAACAGGAAGTTGTAGCTTTGTGTGATCCGATTAGCTTTAGAATGGGAAATGATTCGTAGGTAGCTCGTCAGTAATACTTCAAACCTTTGTGCCGCCGTTTACCTCTGCTTCTTCAAAAATCGGGCTTTTACGATGATCGACCTGACATACAACATGACATGACGGAGTGGCCTCTGAAAAAACCCAAACCTGAAATGATCTTCGAACAGCAAGACGACATGAGTTGTGGCCCTCTTGCACTTATGACCATGGAATCGCTGATCTGTAGATCTATCAACAAAGATCATGTCGAGCCTTCACTGATTGCACAATATCGCAAGAGGTTTCACAATCTACAAGTGGAGCACGGACTCGGATACCCACGACATGGTACCTTTCTTCGAGGACTAACGAGGAAACACATGTAAAGTCTTGTGTTTGTGTGTTTGTGTATATAGTTGTGAATAGATAATGATTCTTGATCATACACTCGTTTTTAAATTTCATTGAGGCTGTGAAATTCGATGTCATAATGGTGTGTATGTCCTTCTTTTGTACAAGTATTAACTCGGATTACGAAGATCAATTTAATGACTAAATGAGCCCTAAATTCAACTCGACTCGATGTTTTATGCTCGAGTCGCGTTGACATCGCTGTCATAATTTGCACTTAAGTAATGGTGAAGATTTTGCTCACATTGTTTGATATCGTGTCAATGTGTCGTCACGATTCCACTGTTGCATCTGTTCCACAGTCACGAGAGGGTAAACTGATAAACACGCAACAAAAAAGAGGGATCACGCAATGTGATCTCGTGATCACGATGTGCGTCCTATAAATCACGACTCGTCTGAGGGGAAACTGATAAACACGCTTCAATAAAACGTGATCACGTGACTTTAACAGTGATCACGATATGCATCAGATTGGCAACAATCCTACTCGAGTCGATGATATACGCTCGAGTCATGCTAAAAAAATGAAATTGTTGTCATGACTGACGATAGGGAAAGTGATAAACACGGTTCAATTAAACGTGATCACGCAACAAATAAGTGTGATCACGATGTGCGCCAGATTGAATCACATATATGTGTGAATTTGAAAACAATTCAACTCGACTCGTCTGCGTCTACTCAAGTCGAGTTCATTTCACTGGAATAATTTGCACTTACGATGTCATGTTGAAGTTGTGATCACGCAGTTTGATCTCGTGTTAATGTGTGGTCACGATTTCCCTGATCAACACGACATATCCTGAATATAGGATATCGTGATGACATTTCTGACCCAGTAAAGAATCCAAATGTCAAAAATATAAGTTAAAATTCAAATTGAAAAAATGATCTAAAAATAAGAGTGAATAAATAACTCCCACCTACTAGGGCAGAAAAATGCCTATTACCATTTTCTTTTAAAACCAAACCCGATGGCCCCACACCGTATTTGAATCAAACCTTTCATATTCCCGAGGAAAAATCCCCCAAGATTTCTTGTTATCTATATCGTTAATGTAACTTCACACTATAATCATTTCTGCAGCCACGATAAAGTGAAACGTAACAGCTAACACCATCTAAAAAATCACAAAAAACAATTTAGACGCCGATAAACTACAGAAATGGTGAGAAGATCCTAACAACTCCGAAGCAGATGGAATCCCTCGACTCGTGTTAATGAGACTGTTGTCATCGATGTTTCGAATAGCGATGAAACCTGGGATGGTGCTCCAGCGATGGAACTTCATCTGTGGGCGGTCCTGTTTCGGATGCGGTGCCGCCGGAAAAAGCAACCGCTCCAGAATCTCTGCGTGCAGCCCACCAGCATCCTTCAATATACCCTCAAACCAGAATGTCACAGGCAAGGATGAAAATATCCCGATATATCTCCGATATATCCCCGATATTTCCATTTTTTCAAGTGACCGAAACAAAAACGGGCTGTCACGATATATCTCTGATATTTTCATTTTTTGATAAAAATAAATGAAAAATCAATAATTATTAGCTAAATGTCGGTAAAAATTGGTATCGATTTCAATATCAGTGACTTGAGGTAAAAATTATAAGAAAATTCATGAATATCAAGGAAATTTCGGTAAATATCGATGAATATCGGGAAAATATCAGTAAATATTGGGAAAATATCGGTAAATATCGATAAATATTGGGAAATATCGGCAATATATCGGTAAATATCGAAAAAATATATGTACCGATATTTCCACAGAAACCGATATATCTATCGATATTTCCGTAAAATCAAGGTACCGATATATCAAT
The DNA here is from genome assembly GCA_005771605.1 of Scutellaria baicalensis. Lineage (NCBI taxonomy): Eukaryota > Viridiplantae > Streptophyta > Magnoliopsida > Lamiales > Lamiaceae > Scutellaria > Scutellaria baicalensis. The sequence continues at coordinate 13,044,613 of CM016725.1, read as the reverse complement.
CGAAACCGATATTTTCATCCTTGGTCACAGGTATGTTCTGCAATTTCGGTAATTTTTTGAAGAGGTAAAAGACTCGCGTCTCATGATATGATCAGGGTTACGCGCCGTGTTGGTACAAATCTGGGTCATAAACATGTATTGTGATTAATATCGTGATCATGAAATGTATGTTTTTATATCGTGTCAGTATCGTTGAATGAAATTCATCGCGTGTTCATATTTACTGTACATAAATGCTGCTGGTTTCATATCATATTCATATCTTGTTCACACATCTTATAGATAAATGTCGTGTTCATATCCCCTTCTCAGAGCCTTACATGAGTATGAGTAGCTTCATATCGTGTACTCACCATATGCCTTGAGATGCTCATAAAGGTGTTCATTCGGCTTATTTATGTGGATACACTGTCCTCACCATATGCCTATTGCTATTGCTTCACTTTGTACATATCGTGTTTATCTACTCATTCACAGCAACTAATTTGGTTTTAACCTCCTTCATCTTAATGTGTTAGGATGGCTATGAGTGGGTAAAGCTAGAAGTCCGAGACGCTACCTACACAATCAATGGGTACTGTAGGTTGAAGTTGATTCCTCAGATACATATGCAGTTAAAGGATGTAGGCACAAAGGCGTTCAACCAGTTCTGAGATTCGTGTTTTGGACATTTCATCAGATTGGACACCGATACTGCCACCTCTAACATTGCACTTCACACCCTTATATCCAGACAGGTTCGCAAAGACAACACAGAACGGGATGTGTTGTGGTTTCGAATCGCGGGTCAAAATATAAGATTTTCGAAGACTGAATTCGCTTTGATAATGAGGTTGAAATTTGGCCGCTCCAGTTTTGATCCAAAGGGATTGTTGGTGTTCAGGCCTCAAAGCCTGTACAGGAGGAAAGTAGCCCATGAAGCCAAAGTTACTCCATTGCATTGCTTGTAAGGGTTTTTATATCCTTATGAAAACAAAGATGTATATTATATTATATTCCGTCTAAGTTAATTCTTGTTTCTCATGGGTTTTAGATATGGGCGTATGAGGCGATTCCTAAACTGGGAGAGTATTGTGGTCATGTAGAACATCATAATGCTCTGTCATGTTGCAACCGATGGACTTTCAAGATTGTGAGGCACATTCCACCTCATCTTTTTACCGACACATGAGTAACGACCAACGTTTTAAATTATTATACATAGCTTGTTTGGCTAAACCCTAAACCTAATGCGAGGATACTTTTCGTTTTGTAGAAACAATACTTCTCCGAGTTGGAAGCAAGCGCGGTTGAGCTCCAGCAACCGTACATGAGAGACATCGAGGAGAACATGAAGGATAGAGTTCAGTTTGTTCCTGAAGAAATGCCTACTGGGAGAGGAAGACACACTCGAGTGAAGGAAGTCGGGGATGATGGAAGCCATGAAGGCACTCATCCAAAAAGAAGAATACATGATGAGGACATTGGGCCATCAGCATCTGTGGCTGAAGAGTATGATGACAATGTGCCAATGAGTCGACCCGATCATCAGGCCGATCCACTTGAAGATCGGGTTAATGAGACCATGGGACAGGATGCTGGAACGCCACATTCCACATTGTTGGACAGCTTTTGGACGAATGTTAGGGGGATAATTCGAAGTGAGTTTAGAGAGATGGAGAATAGGCTGAAGGCCGACATTCGGGCCATGTTGGCCGAGGAAGCTCGTATTAGACGAATTGGAAATAACACTGAAAATCCCCAGGCTGAGCACAACACTCGGGAAGATACGAACTCAGCACATGATCCAATCATTGACGAAATTGTGACGACGTTCATGAATGAGGACATCGACCCGAGGGTTACCAGAAGTCGCTCAAGAAAATGTGGGAAAAATGACTCGTGCTTTTATTTACTTCGATGTTAGAACCTTGTGCGTTTTTAAAGTTGTAATATACGAACTTGGGCATTGTTTATAAATTAAGTGAATGTGTTTTCTTTGTTTATTTACGCTTTCAATTCCTGTGGACTTCCGGATGAACTTCAGACTGCGGATTTTTTTTCGCTTTCCAGATGTTAATTTTACTCCAACTCGAGCCATATGGTGATATGGATGACTTTTATCCTTTCACGGTTGTTGACAAATCGACCAGTGTAAAATAACATGACTCCAGTAAGAACAATAGACAATGATATGGTGCTCAGACTGAGGAATCGTGATCACGTAGATGTATATCGTGATCTTGATATGAATTGGTATAGCGTGATCACGCACGTTTGTACATTGTGGTCACTTTCTTCCGCCACTAAAAATTTCTGTTCTCCACCCCGTGTAAAATGACACGACTCGAGTGTCGTTTGCTGGACAATGATATGGTGCTCAGACTGAAGAATCGTGATCACGTAGATGTATATCGTGATCTTGAGATGAATTGGTATGGCGTGATCACGCACGTTTGTACATTGTGGTCACTTTCTTTTGCCACTAAAAATTTCTGTTCTCCACCCCGTGTAAAATGACATGACTCGAGTGTCGTTCGCTGGACAATGATATGGTGCTCAGACTGAGGAACAATACTCACGTTGTCTTATATCGTGTTCTTGATATTAATTATCGTTGCGTGATCACGAAGGACGGTATAGTATGAGCCCGACATTTATTGAGTCCTAAAATTGTCTAAACTTATCTCGACCCGTGTACCATAACACGACTCGAGTGTCAGTTGATGGACATGGAGGCGTTAGTGGATAATTGTGGATTCGTTTTATCACGATATGCGTATTATTGAACACGATATTAATGTGTCGTGTCAGATTCGTGTTCTTTTTTCAAATATGTCTCACGCGCGCCGAAGTAGAAATGGAGCCCATTTCAAAATTTAAAAAATTTGAAAGATATTGATGATGGAAAACTATGTTTTATTATAAGCAAAAACCGTATATTTCAGGAATGAACGGCTTCACCTCAATTTGATATTGCCTAGTACGGATCATTGTGCTGCCACGAACTTGGATAGCACGTCTGATAACATCAGCACGATTGGTAAATATTCTTCTTAGTTTTAAGACAAATTCTCGAACATGGAATGTTTACTTCCTGATGTAAAATGTGATTCATGCTTTCATTTGGTACATGCTTAGTTTCATTATGACGAGCTGAAAAAAGAGGGATAAGATCGGTGCGAGGGATGGTCTGCGTGGAAAGAAAACACGACACGATTTGTCGTTACTAAACAGACGTATGCATAAACCTAGGTTTGATGCATTTTTTAAACTGGAGGTTGCAGCAACTAGATTCTTTTCCCGTCAAACTGCTAGAGATCTAAAAATTGAATCAGATTGTGATCGATTGATTAGCAAAATTGGAGCATCTGGATTGTTGCTGGACGCTTGGGCTACGTATGGACGAATTACAATTGAGTTCCTGTGCGGTCTTGAGGTTGAAAGGGACTCTCAGACGAACGAGCCAACAAAGATCGATTTTCAAATAATGAATGTTGCTCATACTCTCACCATCAGACAAGTACAAGAAATCTTCAAACTCCCAACTAATGGGATATACAAACAGCCGGAGACGTTTCACCCAGATAGGTTTTGGAAATCACTGGTCAAACCTGTTGGTACTGATGACTCTCAGTACGACGTGTCCGGTTCCAAGGCCTCTTGGATAAGAAATCCAGTGTTTCGGTATGTACACAGAATACTTACATGTACTATTTTTGCGCGATACGAGACTGGGACTGTCCACAAAGACGAGTTGTTTCTTCTTTGGTGTATGCTAACTGGGACGAGGGTAAATCTGGCAGCCTACTGGATAGACCACCTGTGGAGGGTGTCTCAAAAGAAGACATGCATTATAAGCGTTGGTGGCATGTTGACGCCGATTACTAACTTCCTTGAAACTGTGTTCGATGATGACGATATCGGAAATATGATTGGACCGCAAGATGGTGTCTTCCTCGACATTCCAGCATTGACTGCGATGAGGATAATCAGGAAGGAGGATTGTGATCATTGTCTGGTTTAAGTACATGGAGACTCATTTCCGTTGATATATCCTCATTTGACGACCGTCGATACTTTTGGGAATAAGACCAATTGGTTATTGGATACCACAACACATTATGAGGCCATAATGGATAGAAAACGTCAATACTTGCCGGGGAATAAGGCAGGTGAAATTCCAATAAGCAATATTGACTTCTACATGACAAGTCGTGCCGAGTCGAGTGGCACTAATGATGCTGTTGAGAAAAACTTGGAGGCCTTCATGGATTCACAACGACTGTGGAATGAAGTCGCCGAGTAAAGGGACAAGCATATTATTGAAATGTTGGAATCGATACATCGAGGGATCACTCGACTACATGTTTCAGGGTCGGAAGGGCCACAACAGACATAATGTAACCTTTGGGCAACTTGATTACCATTATCGTCTGGCTTTTGATGTTCATGTATTATGTGTATTTCGGTCATGGATTTTATCTTTTATCTATTCTAGTCCATTAAATAGGCTGGTTTCTGGTAATAGAAATGTTGAATAAGAACAAAAAATTATGTTATGAAACTGGTTCCCAAGTATCAAAAGTGCTGCTATTATAATTTAATTTAATAAAACCCTTGAAATGAAATACAGCTTAGGCAACATAATGAAGAGTAAACAAGGGTAGACATAACGATAGTCGCTGATTACTTCATGTAGTTCATGAGGACATCAGCCGCCAGGTACCAGACGAAGATCCCCTTCCAATAACGTTCATAGAACGGAAATCCATTTTCACAGAACAATCGGACATTGTACGATTCCTTGAAAAATCAACAATGCATATATAAAGCTATGAGTGGGTATACTACATATGTTTCATTGACATAATATGAAGGGTCTAAGTGCTCTACCTTCTCAATATGACGCCAGTAAAAGTCATCAACGGTAATAGTGTGCGATATTGGATCCCAAGTGACAATATTCCATTTCTTGTAACTCCTGAAATCGACAACCAAAAGCTTGTTGTCATGTACGAGTTTCCGGACTGCTTGCCAACTGAATTTTTCGTATTCACCAGTTTTCTCTTGCATTCTCTCTGAGACTTCGTTAACAAGTTCAGTAAATATTACGGGATATGTCACATCGACATCGGACTCATGAACCATACGAGGAGGAGGTCCGTAATATCGGCAACTTCGTCGTGCTTGAACGGACCGAAGAAGGTAGAAAGATCTGGTACAATCTCAGACATTGTGTTGAAACGGTATAGACAAATTGTAAGTGAGAATAATGGTTGGCAAACAGTCTTTAATATATAGAGGAGGAGCCCTTACGATAATTGATCCAATCCAAATCACATTTAATATTTTTCAACTGTCATTTTTATTGGGAGTTGTATTTCAATTTTAATAAGTTAAATTTGAATATTATCGAGAGTTGTACTTTTGTTACCGACGCTTGTGTAATGAAATTGTGTGAACACGCTCCCTACATATCGTCATGACGACATTATATAGTGTGATCCCTACGTTTTTAAAGTGCTGAGCTTGTGAAATTGTGTTAACGTTGTTTTTTACTCCAGATCATTATATCCCGCATCGTACCGTGATGACGACATTGCATCTTTTTTTTTACACAATATAAAGGTTCGTGTAATTGTGTAATCGTGTTCAAAACGTGTTATATCGTGTTCATGATATTCTACAACGCATCGTCATGATGACATATCATAGTGTGATCGCCACAATTCTACGCAAATGAAAGCATTTGAACTCAACCAGTGCAACTTGAACACGGCTCGAGTGTTATTCGCTGGACAAGAATATGGTATGTGGAATTATGGTTTCCTGATCACGTTGAAATTTAGCATGATATGGGGTGTCCCTCTAATCGTATCGTGATAACGAAGTTGTATAGAATAATGGTGTTTTTTTTTTGCACAGTTAGTGTGTGGCAAGATCTTTCGTGTTCAGGGTAAGCGTATGTCATCCAAACAGAAGAATGTATTGTCAACCAAAAATAGTATATACAGAACAAAATAAAAAGTACACATACAAGGCGATTGTTCAACAACAAACAACATAAATTAAAGTAAACAAATTACCACTTGATTTTTGGATCAATTATGGCACAAGTAGGTCGACAGATCCTCAGCATATAAGAGAACATCAGCCGCCTTGCCCCAGACAAAGATCTTCTTCCAAACTTTGTCATAAAATGGAAACCCATGCTCACGAAACAAGCAGGCTTTGAATGATTCCTTGAAAATGAAAAAGTTGATTAAAAATCAATATACTCAAATGGCAAAAATTCTGAGTTGTCATCACACAGAAGGGACTAGGTGCTTCACCTTCTCCACAAGATGCCAGTAAGAAAAATCGACCTCAACATAGTTCGATGTTGGATCCCAGTGGACAATATTCCAACTGATGAAACTCCTGAAGTCGTCAATCAAAAGCTTGTTGTAATGTATGAGCCGCCACACATTTTTTTTTGAGAATTTATTATCACCGGTTTGCTCTCACATTTTCACCACGACTTTGTTAACAATTTCAGTGAAAACCACGGAATTGGTCAACCTAACTTCACCACACATAGAGAGATGGAGGAGGTGATCCGTAATGGCGGCGACTTCGTCTTTGGTGAACGGTCCGAAGAAGGAAGAAAGAGATGGTACTGGTCGAGACATTGTGTGCATAATGTTGTGTAGAGTTTTTTGGAAAAATGTAGGTGTTTAATGGCGTGGAGGAAAAAGAATGTTTAATATTTAATATACCTTCACTATATAAAGGAGACGTGGTCCCGACAGTTTTGGAGGTTGCAAAAGCGTGTCCTATCCGAATGGTTTTTAAAAAAAAATTGCAAAAAATTGGAAGTTGTTCATGACTAAAGCCTTGGTGTGAACACGATTGAAATCTAATTGTGTAGATTGGTGTGAACACGATTGTAAAATAGTTGTGTGAACACGCTTGTATATAATGTCAACTGTGATCACGTATGTGAAGAGGATAACATCTCCTAAACGCAGCCCATAAAGCTGTTTTATCAAAGGGACCTCTTCTGTACACTGGAGTCCATATAACACGATTTCACCGACAATGGTGTGAACACAGGGTTTCGCTTTTATATTATATTATCTATATTTTGACCTCATCTGAAATTATGGAAACGCCGACGACCCGTGGTGTATAACACTTGAAAGTGTAGTATCAATTTGTGTGAACACGGTTGACGATATTTTTTCGTATGAATCGATATATGTATTGTGAAATCAAATGCATGAGTATGAGATAGTAAACAACCAAACTTGATTTTTAATTCAACTATGTATATACTAACATTTCAAAGTTAAAGAGAACACAAAAAGATCTTCTTCCAATAATCTTCATAAAATGGAAACCAATTCTCACAGAACAATCGGGCATTGAACGACTCCTTGAAAATGAACAGTTTGAATATCAAATTCAGAAAAGCAATAAATTGAATAATATAAATTTTCACTAACATAATATGAAGGAACTCGGTGCTCAACCTTCTCAATAAATTGCCAGTAAGATTCCTCCACGGAAATAGTGTTGGCGTGTGGATCCCAAGTGACAATATTATATCGAATGAAACTCCTGAACTGGTTCACCAAAAGTTTGTTGGCTTGTACCAGCCTCCGCACTGCTTTCACTGAGAATTTGGAATCGCCAGTTTGCTCAAACATTATCATCTCTACTTTGTTAACAATTTCAGTAAAAATGATAGGATTGTACACTTCTTTCCCAGAATATCGCTAGAGGAGGATGGCCGCAATACTGCTGACTTCGGGCTTTGTGAACGGACCGAAGAAGGCAGAAAGATCTGGTACACGACAGGCCGCTATTGTGTTGAACTACAGATTGTTGACAAACTAAAGATCTTGGGATAATACTGTGATTTGGGTTTTAATATAAAGTGTGAACACACAGTTAAGTAATGGTCACGCTGTGGATTAATATAGTGCCAACACGCTGTTAATTGTTCAGACACGTGTTCCCAAAAAAACATAAAGTCATGAAGACGTGTGTTCACAATGAAAATTTCATATCCTGAGATCATGATTCACAATCGTATTGTGTTCAAATATATATCGTACAGACGAGTGTTCTAACGATATGTGGAAATGTGTTGTACACTTACAGTATCTCTACCAGCCTAAAGTTGTATTCTACACGCCAATCATCACATTCTAAAAAAAGGCTGAATTTGTCAGTCAGGTGTCATTCAATCAATCACGATGTCACAGGACACTGGCTCCTATATGCCTCGGTACTCATGAAAATAAACTAGCCCCCATATGCCTCGGTACTCATGACAATTGACAATATAAACCTACGCCAGACCCAATATTGTTCACAACCCCACGACCCGTTAGATATAGCACGGGTCAAGTATTAGATCATTTTGTGTGAACACGCTTGAGTGAACACACCGGTGTAACAGTTTGCGTGAAAACGCAAATATTAGCATCAAATATTAAAGACACGCAACCCGTTTGATGTACCACGAGTCGACTGTTGGGTCAGTTAGTGTGAACACGATGGTCTAAAGCATATCGTGTGAAGGCGATTGTGTATCAGTTTGCTACGCAACGACCCAGTAAAGAATGTATTCAATGAAAAAAGTGAACAATGTAATATCGTTCGAGTCGTGTATTACTTCAGTTCGCGTGAACACGCTTGTGCCTGTTCACACAAATATTGTGTGAACACGATGGAGGCAAATAAGCTAAAATTTGTGATCACATGGTAAAGGCCTACGCAGCCCAGACAGCCGTTTAATTCCAGCGACCTCTACTCGACTGGACTCAATATAACACGACTCGTGCCTTTTCAGGTGTGATCACGGTTTAGAGTGTTATATATCATGTTCACATGATAAACTAATGCGATCCAAAATGTTAATCAGTGACATCTTTTTTTTCAGAGTAATAAAACAAGATTCTCTTTCAACAACCATTATTGAATATTTCAACATACCATTTAAGAGAGGTGTCTATTTCAATCAAATATCATTAACTTGTATTTCAGATTGCAATATTGAATTTCAAATTAACACATCATGGAGAAGTATGAAAAATTTGATTGGGAGGATGAGGATCTTAACGTGGAGGAGTGGAAGCCAAGGACACATCAGGAGTTATGTCTGTATAAAGACACTAAATGGACACCAACCCTTGAGGAAACTTTGCTCGATTCATTGTTGGAGTGCAAGGAAAATGGAACGTGGCAGGTGGGCCACAAGAGGAACGAAACAGCTATAGAACGTGCCTGTGAAGCTGTTAACAGAGACACGGTCACAAAAATGACACGTCTAGAGGTCATCGATTGTGTCAACCAATTGGAAAGACGTTTCAAGATGTTCTCTATAATGTTGAAGACTCCCGGAGTTACTCTATACCCGGAATGGAACTGGGTACATGGGGGTTGGCAAGGAGATATGAAGTGGTACCGTATAAGTATACCATCCGTTAGATTGATGCTTTTACTACAAACATGCATTCTCAACACATATATACGTTGTAAAAAATATCATTGCATTATATGGTAGACATTAGGAGATAAGATCTCATTTTACACAAGATGCTTAAATACTCATGGTTTATAAGTCAATATCTAATGTGTGTGCACTTATAGATTGATCAAATATCCTCTGCGTACTTCTTGGCTGGAGAACCTTACACTCAGCAATTAGGACAACTTTTCAAAGGACTAGACTATGAAGATCCTCTTGACAAGAGAGCCTCAACTTCAACAGGTAAGTCATGATCGGGTCAAATTTTCCCTCTAAGACGTTATTAATGAAGTTCTTTCACCATATTATGTATGCTATGGCCTTATTTTATTTTATTGTATTATGTACTAAGTAATTGTTGAAGACTGAACATGGTTATCAAAAGTTCATATGAAGGCTATATACCTTAATTACCATTCAAACTTACACTACAAGTTCTCCTTATATGTCCAAGCCCCCCACAATTGCTACAATGTACAGGGACACGAGATTTCTTTCGTTGTGGCTGAACGGAGGGTATCTCGATAGGATGTATGTTGGGGGCTGCATCAGAGGTACTTGCAACACAATTTCTAAGTTTATGCCCTGTGAACCCACATCGGCCATAATGTTGCGGCATTATTCTAGTCGATCGTCGCTGTCCACTGGTTTGTTCAATTCCATTACGAAAACGACGACATCTACGGTGACCTGCTTGCTTTAGGGCATTAGGTGGCATGCATTTTTGTTCTACACATATTAAAATTCAAAGAATAATGTTCCACTGATGGACACAAAAGGGAGCAAACTTATACACTTAGATTACAAATAAGTAATGTAAGGGATGAAGGGTCTTATGAATAAGTTCCCAATCTTGAGGGCAAGAAATGAGTGTAACTTCACCATTCCAGGTTCGCCTCAATGCAGCCGTTTTGAAGTACTCTGAAACAAAAGCTTCCAAGGAACACTTTGTCTTCCTTAAAAAAAAAAAACAATTTCAAACAATAGGGAATGTGAAATAAAATTTGATAGCACCATTGCATTGATTATGGGAAAGCATGTTTTGATCAATAATGTGGACTAACCTGATTGCAGAAACAATATGTGGACAAGAAATCAAATCTAGTTAAAATCGTGAGCACGTACATGTTTTAGCGTCTAGATCGACAATGTAGACATTACGATCACATTGAACCTTATATTTATGGACATTCAAACCATTAACAGTCATGTCAGCACTATGAGCCACATTTATGTTCAACCTTGTGAGAGCAGCTTCACTTAATACTTCGGTGCGTGACAACGCCATATTGCGTCGTTCAAAAAAACCACTTCTCGATTATAGTTCTTGCACACTCCAATACTGCACAAACAGGAAGACCCCTTGCCCACAACAATCGATTGTTGAAGCTTTCAGCAGCATTGGAATTCAACAATCCGAAACGTAGAACATCACACTGGGATCGAGCCCAACAAGTGTATCCTATAGTGGCTAGGGTCTTCAAGGCTTCAGCACCACGAGGAAGACCCTTAAGAGATGAAATATGCTTCTCGAATTCGGTAGAGGAGTAACAATATGCAGCATTCTGAAAGTTCGCTACAACTTTTTACCGTACTTGGCCAGGTTATTCTGTAGATGATAACAACATAATCCATGATGGGCGTCGGGATAAACCTCTCTCACCGCCTTTTCAATACCTTTGTGTTGGTCAGAGACAATTAGAAGGTCATTTGGACAACCATATGCAAGCCGCATCTGGTGTAGGAACCATTTCCATGATGCTTCAGATTCAACGTCACCAACACCAATACCTAATGGGAATATTTGATCATTTCCATCAAGTGTGACGGCAACAAACAGAATACCACGGTATCTACCTTTCAAATGTGTGTCATCAATGACAAAAACTGATCTACAAGCACTATGGAAACCTTCGATGGATGCTCCCAACGCATAAAAGACATATTTAAATTGATCATTCAAAGTTAGGAGCTCTGTGACAGAACCGGGATTCATCAATTTCAATTGGTTCAAGTACGAAGGAATCTGATGAAAACTGGTTTGGGAATCTCCGTATACAAGAGACATGTCATGCTGTTTCCCCCTCAGTGCGACTCTATACGACACGTGTACCCCGTGATCTCTTTCCAAATCAGCCACAATATTCTTCAGGATGACGAAGTAGTTTTCCTGAACTAATCTCGAAGCAAATAGTGCACCAACCACCTTTGATTTGATGGTCCGGTTGAGAACACGGTTGGGATCGGCAATACACGAATGAGGCCCTACAAACGTGGTCACTCTCCAAACCCCCCAAATCCCTGAACACGTACTGTAAAAGGACACTCGGGTTGAGTGCATTTAATGTACAACTGTGTACTATCAGAACGGACAACTTTATAATCAACCTTATTTCGTAAGTGATATAAACCAACTTCCTTAACCAACTGGTCTTTTGACCCAAATGTCGAACCCTTTAACAAAGGGTTTACATATTCAGAGTGGATTGGGTTTCAACATCTTGAATATGATTATCATTCACAAATCTAGACCCAAATGTTGATGCAATACGTTTTGGATCAACACGGACTTCACCATCGATGTTAGGCTGACTGGATGGGCATGCAAAGAATTGGGAGAGGGCACCACCTTTTTGCATAACATAAGATCCGAATTCTTCGAAAAAAGCTCCAACATCCAAGTTGGAGTCAACGTCAATTCGACCATCAGGAACTGAAGGCTCTTCATAGTCATTTTCTTCATGAATATGCAAATATGACTCAGTATTCATATCATCTTCACTGTTTTCATAATGCTCCACTTCATGGTCAGATGCATACTCAGGTATGTCACCCCATTCGCCGTCATGTGAACTTTCAATATATGAAACGCCTTGATCCAATGGGTTGATATAATCATCAAAATCACTAACCAAATTCTTGTTCAGCGGTGTACGGATGTCATCACCCAATGATGTTGGAGGGCCACTGAGATTCTGGTAGATCGGTGAATGATGTCGTGATGAAGAGTTACACCATTGATCATTGCATTGTGTTGTCCATATTTGAGCAGTCTGGGATTTCATTAGCTCAACAAAACCACCTTGCCTACCACAAGGTTGTTGCCTGCCAAATTGATTTGTTGGGCTACTTATGCTTTTATGTGTAACATAAATAATCGGCATATCTGAGCTAGCTAATACTCGATCCACATCATGATTTGTTTGAATCATCAATTTTCCTCTCCTATAGGAAGCTATATTAATCAAAGCATGAATGATGTATGTTGTAGTAGCTTTATCTGCTTGAACAACACCGTGGACCAATTCATATAACTCATCACGGGTAATTCCATTTGGTGGAATTGTTATGAACTCTTCCCCCCAACACTTGTATTGTAAGCCTTCCCAATATCCCCAAAATGAATAATCAAATTGCTCAAATCCATCTGAAAATAAAGTACATAAATTTTTTAATATTGTACTATCTACAGCGAGGATTTAACTATGCATAAATTTTAATTTCATATGTGGACATCACATTTATATCATTACATGTTAATCGAATGAAATCGCGAAGACATACATATCATGATAGTGATGATGGACGTTCATATCGTGATCATGTGTTGTAAGTTCAATTAATTAAGGTTTCATAAATTAATATCGTTAAAATGTATGCAAATTTCATATCGTGACCACAACTAGGTAGCTGAATATCATGATCACAATAAACATTTTCATATTGTGAACACTTACGCTGAAACATAATAGTGATCACGCATTAGATCTTCATATTGTGAACACTCAAGCTGAGATCACACAATAGTGATCACGTACAATATTTTCATGTCGTCAACACACTTGCTAAGTTCTTATCGTGAAAATGTAATAAAACTTCATGTCATGAACACATTTTCACCTTCCAAATCGTGTAGTAAATTTTCATGTCGTTTAGAAGCTTAATCGGTTGAGATCGTGACCACACCGTCAACAAGCTTTATGCAAGCAAATAGTGAGACGCTATTCTCAGTTCATAGCATGAGACTCGGTCAACATTAGAAGTCAGAAATGAGAACTACCCACCAACATCAATGGCAAGAAAACTGAAAGCTAAAACATACAACACCAATGAAGCTACAAGCTAAAACTTACCATTTGCAATGAAGAATCGGTTGCTTTTAACGAAGATGAAAGTTTCAATGGAGACGAGGATCACAAAATAAAACAAAATAAATGTTCATTCCATGGACATGAGAGGAGCTTCAAGCTTTCAGGAGAAATGATGATCATGTAAATGTGACTGCAAAAAGTGGGTTAAGGTGTTTTGATCACGCAAGGTTTTGAAATACATGTTAAAGTATTCATTTAATTTTTGATGTTAAATACAATGTATTAACTTGTGTTTTTGAATTAAATTACAATGTATTCAAAACAAGAAAAATACAAACTTATGACCAGGGTATTAAGGACTTTTCACTTACCAAATTGGGTAAAAAAGTCATTTGTTCAAAAAATGGGTATAAAAGTTCCTTGGCCCATGAATATGGGTAAAGGGAGGTATTTCCACTTTTTTTAATAGCTTAAAATAATCAGAATTTCAGAACATAGTACTTCTAAGTTAGAATTAATTACTTTTTTTATCCCGCAATTTGACCCCTACCGCTAGACGGGACAAAATTTTTTCGGGCTTACAATTGAGGACAGTAACTTCCAAAACTCGCGAATTTTGCCCAAATTAAGCCCGATGGGCCAAAATTTCTGACTTCCGGGCTTAATTTCTGATGCGGTCGACAAATGGTATTTCAGTAAATGACATGGATATTTCTTTTCAAAACCAAGTCCAGATAAGAAAACAAGCAACGGTAAAAAATTGGGGGAAAGGGGAATGAAAACCCTAAATCCCCAAATCCACCCCCGATTCAAGAAAGAAACGAATCTCCGAGAGAGAAGTTGAGCAATCTTCGAAATGTCTTTCACAATAGGAGATATGTACTGTAATTGTGGTAGAAGGGTTGTAATTCGTACATCTTGGAGCAACGAAAATCCAGGAAGAAGGTTTAACTCATATCTTCAATACAATGTAAGTGGAACAGAGTGATAGTGCTAGTGAATCCTGCGTTTCTCTTTGAATTTATAGGGTTTTATCTTTATGTTTTCAAATCCAGAAAATTGTGATTTTTGGGTTTTGTTTTAAAGTATGAGGGTAAGACAATTAGATTTTTGAAAACAGAGTGGTAGTGAATCCTGCATTTATCTTTGCATTTTGTAGAGAGGTGGGTGCAATTTTTTTGCTTGGGAAGACCCCCCTATGTGTCGGAGATCGAGAGTTATAATTCCTGGTCTGTTGAAGAGGATTAATGCAATGGAAGTGGAAATTGAGAGCTTGAAGAACACCATCAACAAATTGGGTGAGGAGATGAATAAACAGAGAAACAAGCATAGAATGATGTTTAGGAGATTTCTAATTATCATTCCTGTGGTTTGTAGCCTAAGTTGGTGGGGTTGGTTTGAAGCTTGCAGTGTGGGTTGATTGTAGGTGCAGGAGTATGATTTTTGCCTTGATTAAGACTTTGTCTTGTTATTGAATGGCTTGGATGTATGTTTTTGAAAATTGTTGTTATTGTTTCAGAATTTGCCTTGTTATTGAAATGACTTGCCTTGTAATGAAATTTATCCACTGTTTATTATTTGATTACTAGTAAGGTTATTTGATTAATAGTGTACATTATATGATTGATGTTCATTTGAGATTGAATAACATAAATAGAATTGATCCATTCATAACATAAACAGAAGTTTAAAGTCAAAATACAACAAGCCTTGTTTGAGAAGATGATTAGTGTTTAACCTCCAACATTGTAAATGACAAAAAATTCGAGCAAGAATTCAACACTGGAATTGGTCACTGCACAAAGAATTCAAAATATCAGTCTTTCCTCCATTTTAGTAGCCTTGATAGTAGAACAAACTTCTTTCCTTCTGAGGTTGGACCCTTTGAAGCTTTACTTGATTGACCATATTTCAGTTGATCATACATTGAAGGGCCCCTAACCTGTGGTGTTGGGGCTTGCTCCACTTGGGATTGCACAGGTGTTGGGGCTTGCTCCACTTGGGATTGTTGTGTGCATTGCAATTCTGATTCTTGAGTTGGTGGTTATGCAAATTCCTCCTACACATGTCAGAAATTAATAGGATCACTATGAAATTAATTGGATCATCTTGCTCCAGTTGTAAAAGTGCAGAACTTACTGTAAAGGTAGGCACACAAGGTTCAATGTTTGGAACCCCATGCATAACTTCTTCCAAGAAACAGGCCCCCTATACCAACAGACTAGTAATTAACACCAACTCAAGAATTGACAACACCAAAATTTACAGCAACACAAGACCAGACAAAGTTTCATTTAATCTCACAGCACCAGAATTGACAGCAAACAAGACTACAATTAACACTAAATTCCTCAAAATTCACCAACAACAAAAAATGAAAAGAGTTAGCCATACTCACATCATGTTCAGCTGCTTCATCTTCAGTAGCTGCAGGAGGTGCACCACTTTGTTCTCCTTCATTATCTTCAATTCCCTGCACATAAATAGTTAGATATAACACTAAGATGTTATGAAAGTATGCTTAGATTTAACCTTTCTCTTTTTTGAGTTTCTGGTGGAATTTCTACCTTGATCATTTTGATATTGATATTCTCACCTGAAGGCACTCTAACTTCTAGATTTGTATTCTTAACGCAATCTAGTTTAAGTTCTTTCCTAAATGCATCAGATATAAAAGAATGGGATGCTCCTGTATCGAATAAGATGTAAGCAGGCGTATTTGAAATGAGTATCATACATGTTACTGTCTCATTCTCTTCGTCACCTCCTACAGGTTGTCCTTCTTCCGGGTTCTCTTCCTCCTTAGCATACTGGATTCCTGGCAAAGCATTTAGTTTTCCCTTGCCCTTCTGGTTCACATTATGTGGATTTATCGGACGAGGCCCAAAGGTTCCTCCACTCCTAGTTTGGGTGCCCATTTGAGTTGTGCAAGTACTAGCCTTATGGTCGGGTTTATGACATCGAAAACAGATGTCCTTATCTTTCATGCATTCTCCCCAATAAGACCTTCCACAATTCTGGCAGGTGGGTATTTGCATAGGTCTTGGGGCTACTGACATCATGGGTCGAACATTACAAACAAACGTATTCCACTAAGACCAGGTTGTGTCGGAGCCTTCCTCTTAAACTGACCCATAATTGGTTTTTGCTCGTTTTCTAGACCCAAACTCATTGATACAATACGTGCCCTCTCAAACACATCTCTGAAGTTTGGAAGTCTTAATCCAGACGCTATCCCACCAACTTCTAGGCGTAAACCTCTCTCAAACCTTCTCGATTTCCTATCATTAGTATCCACTAGATGAGGTGCATACTTAGAGAGTGAGTTAAATTTGCGCTCATACTCAGCCACTGTGCTAGTCCCTTGTCGGAGATTCATAAACTCAATCTCCTTCTGATCTCTCAACGCCTGCGAAAAATAATGATCTAACAATGTCCCTTTAAACTCTTCCCACTCAAGAGTTTTCCTGGCTTCAGGTGTCAAAGTTCGCTCATATGCTTGCCACCACTGACTTGCATCCTCTGCAAGTTGGAATCTAGCACATGAGACTTTTTGTGTCTCTGGTATCTCCATGTGCTCAAAGATTCTTTCTAGTTCCGCAATCCATTCTTCTGTAGCTGTTGGTCCTTCTTTACCCCTAAACCTAGGTGGCTGGAAACGTCGAAATTGTTTGATGACCTGATGTGCTTTAGGGTTTTGTTGTTCTTGAGCATTTTGGGCCGGTGTAGGTTGTTGTTGCATGAATCCTGCTAGTTGAGCAAAGAATTCTCTTGCCATGTCGGTCGCTAGATTATTCTCAACAGGCTGTTCCTTATTATCTCGTACTTCCTCACGTTGTTGCCTCTCTCTCTGTTGTCTAGTAGGTGGGGCCATAATACTTGCTTTATAAAGAAAATGATTTCTTTTAACAAAACCCTCGAATAGAAAATAACACCCAATGAAAAGAATAAATGCATGTATTTTGCATGAAACAATTTCATTGGAAGAACAAGAAAATAGTTGAATCACTCAAATCATTGCAAAATTTACCATTGCATACTACCTTTCATACTTTTCATATCTTCATAAGATTGTATCTGACAATCTCTTACATGGATCAAATCATAATTCAAACATCTTTCATTAAACATATCATTCTTTAGTAAATATCCTTGAAACATAACTTAAAACACTTACTCGACGATGATTTGAACGGTAGCTGGCTGCTGACTTTCCCTTCACGTAACATATTTAATTTTTGAACTTAATAATACTTTGACTTGATAAAACAAATAACGGTTGAAAACATAAGACATCATTTGAAAACATTAGACCTAGAGTCCGAGGTGAAAATCCCTAGACCTAGGCTCTGATACCACGCTGTGGCGCCCCAATCCTCATTAATTGGGAATCAGGCCGTCACCCTTTACTTATTTACTAATTAAAGAATTAATAAGACAATTTACAGGGGAAGACTGAATGAAAACACGAGACATTTTTTTAAAACATAATATAATTATTTCTAAAACTCGTGTTTCACCCACATTTCTAGGTTAAATGTTCAAACTTATTCCCGTGTGAGACCATATAACAGAACACACGTATATATATCATAATATAAGTTTAGGCCCATCATCTATCATAATTTACATATCAAAATACAACATTGTTTTTTAAAGTAAGTATTATTTTAGTACTTTAACATTACAGGGGTGATGGAAAGACAGTTCAGCTCGCTACACGTCCACATCATCATACGCCCAACCTGAAAATATTAAAAGTAGAATCATGAGACACCTCCAGAGAGGGATCCCAGTGGGATAACTGTACTCTCTAATATATATTGAAGTAATTAAATCATATACTACATGTCCGTTGGACACGCTCACCCTGGACCATACATAACATAAAGGAATGTGGGAGTCGCTTGCCCACTAAACCTTGCTTTCATAGACCAGGCACTATGACCCTTATGGTCGTCGCCCGATAGTGAAGCAACTACCGGTTATAGCTACGGAGCTTCAGCCGTAGATTTTCATACATAACTTACTAATTTAATTATCAATGCATAGTAGAGTGTAGAAGTTACGCACTTTAAGTTGACGGTTCGGAGATTGCTTCTGGATTCACCGGTCGTCTCGACTGCACTCGACACACTTAATCGTTTAGTCTCTTATATCATATAATATCATATAACATGTAGATATTATCGAAAGACTTAAAATTAAATCTTTACTCTGTTCCATTAACTAACATATTCAACTGATTTTATTCAAAAATTTAGTTTGAGTGCTAAAATGAAGTTGAATTTACAGAAACTCAATTAATTCTTAATCAAGGATAAACTGATTATACTATTAAATCATTATCTAATTGATAACTTAACTAATTCATGATTCCATCAAAAAAATGTAAATAAGCCTGCTTTCATTTGAATAAATTAGCATCTACATACTTATGCCATATTTGTAAATTAAATAGAATAATAAAAATTCAAGTTCAAATTGCATACCTTACTTCTTACTTTCGTCTGGCACTCTGTTTCCCTTTTCTTTCTTTACTTTGTTCTACTATGATATTTCACTCATCCTAATTATATTTCATGAGTACACAAAAGAGGACACGTAGCTGACTAGAATTATTATATATTTTTATGTCAACCGCCTTGCTCGTGAGTGTATATCTACACTATTTATTAGGAGACTTGTTTAAGTAATTCCATTATCACTATAATTATATAATATAGTTTATTCAACTGCTCTGATACCATTTCTAACCTAGGAGAGGTCATGAATTAAGGCGTGAGGATCTTTTACTGAAACTTCCAATCTAAGGATTTTACTGAGATATAGACATTTTGATGTTTGATTTTCCACTTCAAACCCTAAACATGCCTGAACGCCCACTCTGGCTTTAGGGGCAATAAAAACGGGCTGAACATTAGCAACTTACAAACATCTCAGTCTAAAACTCAAACATGACTGAGTTTCTAACATTTTCCTTAACTCATGATTTTCCTTTTCTTATAACATTTTAACCATGTTTACAAGAATCAACTGTGATCTAACATATATAACCTAGCCTTCCATGTAGGAGGCGATCATCAGTATATAAAATTAAAAACAATAAAATAAAACAACCTTCAATGTAAAAAGAACACCAGCATAAGAAGAAGAAGTAGAATAGCACTTATGGTTGAGGGGGTAAAGCTACAAGAGAGGGATAGAGAGAGAGAAAGAAGGGGGCGAGCAAAACTCAAGCGTGCTCAACTAAAGAAAATAAAACCTATTTATAGATGGAAAAACCGACATGAAACCCCGGATTCCAAAACTTTTATAAAAAGTAAACAGTTTTATTACTGTTTATCTTGACAAATGTCAAAAAAGACAAAAATTTAATAATTTCTGTCTAAAAGCTGCTTTATTTTCTGCTCTTTTACTGTTGCCTCAAATTAGGGTAGAAGCATGAGGAAAAAGTAATCTTCCTCTTGTCGATCAAGAAAATATCTGATCTGAAAATCATCAGAGAAACATTCTTCTGTAATTTTATATTTCTCCATACATGTATAATTTTTTTTATCATGTATAGTAATCTTCTTTAAAATCTTCTTTTGTCTTCTCAAAAGATTCGTAGCTTTTCTGTGTGTTTCTGCTCTGGAGAGAAGAGAACTCCTAAATTCTGCAGATCTTTGTTGAAGTTCAACTTTTGCTTGGGAACAAATTTCTTCCCTATTTACTTTCCATTGTTGGAAGCAAAAACATCTGGAACATTCTTTCCTGTGTTGTTCCATCTAATCTTTCTTATAATTTTGGATTATTGAATCCTTTAGATAAACTAATATCCTTATTAGGGAGATCATCATCTGGATCTTGGGCATCTTGGAGGTTCATTGAACTGTTACTATCAGATTCCATAGAAAAATCTGATTTTTCACCACAAAATTCTGGTTGACTGAGCAAATCTTGCTTCATTTCTTCAATATATAACTCAAGAATTTTCTCTCTTGAGAGAGAACCAGAATATTTCTTAAAAATCCTTTGAAAAGGACTTTGAGATATATTCTTTTTATCATCTTCTTCTTTTTTAAGCTTATTAAGCTTAATTATTTCTTCAAGATGATTTATTGTCTCTTGAATTCCCATTTCTCCAGTTTCTGGATCAATTCTGGATAATTTATCCTAGAATTTTGAATAACCTGTTCTCCAAAGACAAGGGATTCCCTTATCAGTATATCCAAATTCTGGACTCCACTTCCATATCCACGGAATACTTGATTTCATAAAGAACCAACAAAGTGTTTGCCCCGTAATTGAGGCTTTCTGAACAATTGGAGCAGAAAGAGTCCAATCTTCCATAAGTTTCTTAATTTTTTCTGGTAGAATTTTCACCGAAGGACCATATTTATCCCACCATAAGTAAAACCAATTTGGTATGATTTTGTGAAAACAATTTCCACAAATCTTTATCAGCCAAGTATGTTTTTTCTTTTTATTTTCAAAGAAAAGAGCTTTATCAAAGCTTTCAACATAATCCCAGTATCTGGCTTTGGTTATTGGATTCATAACCTCTTTTTCAGTTAATGGAGAAATTCCCCACTCTTCTACAAATATAATCTGTTTAATTATAAACTTTGAATAAGCATAATCATTTTGACTATTTCAGGATTAGTGTGTTCAATATCCACACTTTTTGAAGATAAAAGAAGGTTTTCATAAAATCCTCTTGGTTTATATGAACCATTTGTATAAAAAGTATTTGAAAGATATTTTTCCAAAACATTCCAGGGATTATCAATCCATTGAATATCTTTTTCTTCTAAAAGAAAAATAATTTCTTTATATTCATGTTTGATAAACATG
Source organism: Scutellaria baicalensis (assembly GCA_005771605.1). Lineage (NCBI taxonomy): Eukaryota > Viridiplantae > Streptophyta > Magnoliopsida > Lamiales > Lamiaceae > Scutellaria > Scutellaria baicalensis. The sequence goes on along the minus strand of CM016725.1, from coordinate 13,023,181 downwards.
ATTGATTCACTTCTTTCTTCATTTGTGATTTTTGCATATGATGCTTGTGAATCAGAACTTTCAGGAATATCTTCCTCTTTTCTTTGTTCCAGGAATTTCTGGAAATCCTTGTATAAAGGATGATTTTTCTCAGGGATATTACCTTGTAAACTCCCAGAAATATTCTGGTTAAAAAGATGTTTTGTACCATGAGATACAATAGGTGACTTGCCTCCTCGAGAAGGAAATCTTCCTCCTCTGTTTCCTCTTCCTCTATAAGAGGAAAATCCATCGTGGCCTCCAGGGCCTCCAAATGACATATCTGCATTCATTTAAGAAATTCTCTTGTTAGGAAATCAGGAAGATGATTATCTTCTCCTTTTTTATAAATAATTTCAAAATCAAAAGGGACTAAATAAGCCTGCCATCTAGCAAACATTTGCTTAGATATATCATGTTTGAAATCTTTTTTAAAAATTCTTTTGGCTGCTTGACAATCTGTCTTAACAATAAATTTTTGATTATATAAATCATCTTGGAATTTTATAATGCTTTTAACAATAGAAAGAATTTCTTTCGCAACAGTAGCATAATTTTTCTGAGCTAGATTCCATTTTCCAGAATAAAACCTAATAAGAATTTCTTGTTTAGTTAAAGGACTAATTTGTTTTAAAATTCCTCCATAACCAATATCTGAGGCATCTGTCTCAACTATTTTATCCCATTTTGGATTTGCTAAAGAAAGACAAGGAATATTTTTAACCTTTTCTTTAATGATTTTAATCGTATTAGTATGTTTATCTGTCCATGGAGATGGATCTTTTTTAAGCCTATCATATAATATGGCTGTAATTTTTGAAATATTTTCAATAAAAGGAGCAATGTAATTTAAGCTTCCTAAAAATCTTTGTAATTGTGTTTTATCTGTAATAATATCTGGGAACTTGTTTCCAAATTCCATACTTCTTTGAATTGGAATAATTTTTCCATTATCAATATTATGACCAAGAAATCTGATATTTGTCTGAAAAAGACTCATCTTTGGTTTTGATATGACAAGACCATTTTGAATAATCAATTTTTTGAAAATCTCTAAATGTTTGAAATGAGATTCAATATCTTTAGAAAAGACAAGAATATCATCAATATAAACAATTATAAAATTGCTAAAAGGAATGAAAATATCATTCATAATTTGTTGAAATTCAGAAGGAGCGTTTTTTAAACCAAAAGGTAAAACAGTCCATTCATAATATCCAATAGGAATATTAAAAGCAGTTTTATATCTATCAGATTTACTTATCTCAATTTGCCAATATCCTGACTTTAAATCAAATTTTGAAAATATCAAGGCTCCAAAAAGTCTATCAATAAGATCTTTTTTATTTGGTATAGGATGCCTTATCCATTTTAAAATCTTATTTAGAGGTTTATAATTTATAACAAGTCTGGGAACACCCCTTTCTTGTTCAGAATGTTTATTAACATAAAAAGCCGTGCAAGACCAAGACGACTGTGAAGGTGTTATTAAACCTTTATCAAGAAGAGATTTAATCTCATTTTTACAAAGTTCTAGATATTCAGAGTTCATTTGACAAGGTCTAAACTTTGTAGGTATATCTTTTTCATTAAAAGAATCTTCATAAGGAAGAGAGATAACATATTTTTTTCTATCCCAAAAAGCATTTGGATGATCATTACAGATTTCAAGAGAAAACTTATTATGAACAAGTTTAATTTTTTCTTGTAATTTTGAATTTTTCAATTTATCATTTATAGTAAGAAAATTAATTTCTTCCTTTAAAGAATTTATGTGAAATAATTTTCTATCCATTTGTTCTTTTATTTCATTAAGAACTTTTCTGACTGGTTTATTTATAAATTCAAAAAATATGGGTTTATTATTAAAAGTTCCAGTCAAACCTTTTCCATCCACTCTTATTAGAGGATATATCTCATATATAAACGGTAATCCTAGAATTAATTGACTTGAAATATCTTTAGCTAAAAGAAAGCTAGTAGAAATACAATTTCCATCTTTGCATATCAAAGTATTTGGAAGTTTATAATTAATATCCAAAGATCCTCCTCCAGCATGTGAAAGAGAATGAGAAGTTTTATGAAAATATCTTGAAGGTATCAACCCTTCTTGTATAACATTAAGATCAGCACCGCTATCAATCATAGCCACAAAATCGTTTTTATAACTTTTATCAATTAAAAGAGTTATTTTAACATACCATTTTTGTGAAGTAATTATATTCATTACTTTTATAAATCCTTCTGGAGTTTTATCTTTATTTATTAGGGATAAAAAAGATTCATCATTTTCTGATTTTTCCGTACTACCTTCAATGATAGATATTCTATTATGCAAGGCAATATTATTATTATGTAAAATTTTTACTTCATTTTTTAAATTTTCTATTTCTTTTACTAAATCATTAATAGTAATAGGATTTTGATTTCCATATTTTTGTTTTAGAAGTTTATTAACTTCTTGCATAGAATAAGTTCTATTTGGTATAACAGTTTCTTCAATTTTATAACTTGTTGAAGGTTTATCTTCCATTTGATCTATTAATTTAGATCTTAAATCAGGGTCTTTAATATTTTTAAGCAATTCAATAAAATGATTATTATCAATAACATTTATGTTAGCATCTTGAAATTGAGACAAAAGTTTATAAAATTCATCTCCTTTTTCATCATTATTATTGACATAATTTTTACAAGAATTTCCTTGTTGGCAATCATCACACCTACATTCTTCTTTTTTTGAAGAAGTTGAAGCAAAACTTTCATTATCTGAATTATCTTCTGAAGGAGTTTTTTCATTATTCAAATTCTCAGAATCAGAGTTAATCATAATTGTTAACAAAGCTTGTTTAATATCATCACTAATTTTTAATTCATTTATTTTCTTTTTAGTCCAGCATTCATTTGCATAATGACCTGGTTTTCCACATTTATGACAAATTACTTCTCTTTTATTTTTATGAGAAGAATTTCCTTTATGAAAGGTTTCTTTGCGTCTTCTTTTTTCTTTATAATGACGTCTTTTTTTATAAGTTTTTTCTATTTTATCTCTAGAAGATTTTCTTCTATAACTTTCCTCAATTTTTTCTTTTCCTTTATTAGGAATATCCATCCCAAACTAATCACAAAAATATCTTAATTGTTTTCTTTCCGTTTGACTTTGAAGCTTAATTTGCTTACTAAGTTTTAATTCATTGCAGAGGGTCAATCCTTCTTGGACACAACTGCTGATTAGACTACCATACGTATATTCCTCATAAGGAATATTAAGATTATCTTTTCTAAGATTCTTTTTAATTCTTTCAGCAAAAACATTAGGAAGACCATCAATAAATTTGGCTTTCCAATGAGTAGCATTACAATCATGTAATTCAAAAACTCTAGATAAGAAAGTATCTTTATACCAACGAAAATCTGTCAGTGTTCTACATCTTAGATTGCTAATAAGAGTTCTTATATTTTCACTATTATCTGTGAATTTACCAGTAAAATGTTCAATTATAGTCATTACTAAAATATAAACCACATTCTCAGTTTGAACATCATTTTCAATTTTTACTGAGCTAAGAATACTATTTTTCTGAGCTTGAGATAAATAATAATATAGAATTTATAGTTTATTATAATATAGAATTGATCCAGAAACTGGAGAAATGGGAATTCAAGAGACAATAAATCATCTTGAAGAAATAATCAAGCTTAATAAGCTTAAAAAAGAAGAAGATGATAAAAAGAATATATCTCAAAGTCCTTTTCAAAGGATTTTTAAGAAATATTCTGGTTCTCTCTCAAGAGAGAAAATTCTTGAGTTATATATTGAAGAAATGAAGCAAGATTTGCTCAGTCAACCAGAATTTTGCGGTGAAAAATCAGATTTTTCTATGGAATCTGATAGTAACAGTTCAATGAACCTCCAAGATGCCCAAGATCCAGATGATGATCTCCCTAATAAGGATATTAGTTTATCTTTTGATATTCTAAAGGATTCAATAATCCAAAATTATAAGAAAGATTAGATGGAACAACACAGGAAAGAATGTTCCAGATGTTTTTGCTTCCAACAATGGAAAGTAAATAGGGAAGAAATTTGTACCCAAGCAAAAGTTGAACTTCAACAAAGATCTGCAAAATTTAGGAGTTCTCTTCTCTCCAGAGCAGAAACACACAGAAAAGCTACGAATCTTTTGAGAAGACAAAAGAAGATTTTAAAGAAGATTACTATACATGATAAAAAAATTTATACATGTACGGAGAAATATAAAATTACAGAAGAATGCTTCTCTGATGATTTTCAGATCAGATATTTTCTTGATCGACAAGAGGAAGATTACTTTTTCCTCATGTTTCTACCCTAATTTGAGGCAACAGTAAAAGAGCAGAAGATAAAGCAGCTTTTAGACAGAAATTATTAAATTTTTGTCTTTTTTGACATTTGTCAAGATAAACAGTAATAAAACTGCTTACTTTTTATAAAAGTTTTGGAATCCGAGGTTTCATGTCCGGTTTTTCCATCTATAAATAGGTTTTATAATATTAAAGTGACTTAGGGTGTGTATATATATACATGCACGATTTATATATAAATTATATATATATATATATTGCTTTATTTTTCTTCATATTCCATAAAACATGTTGATTTAATTCACACAATTAGATATGTATTTTAGAAGTTAGCTGAAAATAGTGCATAACATAGGCTAAAATCAGAGTTTCTTATATATTTTCTATAAGTATAATTGTGCTCTAAAATTGATGAGATAAACTTTATTATGTTCCTATGAGCAAGTACTACAACATAGTAAAATATGGCTTATAAATATGATGTAGATAAACAGTTATGAATTTACTGCAAAGCAGGATCATGTTTTGAAATTCATAGTAAATTGGTATAAACTCCAAATCTTCTGAAATTTAACATACATACTCTACACTTCATATACTAGATTGTGGTAAAAGGATTTATCCTAAATCGATTCCTAAATCTGTCAGAATATTTCTGAACAGAGAAGCAAAGCATGGAAATGGATTTGTAACATGGAAGCATGCTATCTTGTTTCATTCATGAAATTCATAAACAAAAAAATTCTCAATGTATTGCTAAAGAGCATCTTTGTACTTACTAATATATACTCAAAGTAAGGAAACATCAGAATTTAAAACTAGAAATAACAAAGATCTAGCAAAATACCTTCAAAGTTGTAATGAAAGAACTTTTCTTTTTAACTTTTAGCCTTATTTAATATTATATATATCTTATCCTTTTACTTTCGTCCATGTTTGTCGAGTGAGTTGAGATCAAGTACGGTTTCCTCCGTAAGCAATCATATAAAAGCCTTAAAAATCTTGAAAGAAATATTAGGTCATAAAATCTTTAAAATCATGAAGCATAACGTAACACGTTCATCATAAATTTAAATAAAATAAGAGCTCATATTTAAACCATTTATAATTGAAAGGTAAAAGAAATTTTGTGAAATATGCAATGCAGGTTTTCTTGGAAATGGGTGTTACAGCTTTAGTCCAACCTGCTCCGATACCACTTGTTGGTCCCAAAACTGCTGTAGGTAGGCTTAGGGGGGGGGGGGTGAATAAGCCTACCTTCTTTTCAAATTTTTCTTCTCTTCTATCTTTATCGGCTCATTTCTAATATCAGTAACCTTTTGGGAGGTTACTGATCAGAGTGGTTTGCGGAAGATTATTACAGAGTGAGTAGAAGATGTGCAGCTTATCAGAGAGTATACATGTAGTGCAGTAAGCATATACAGACGCAAGACTGTATAGAGGTTTGAAGGTGGAGTAATCCTTCTACGTCCTTTCTTTCTCTACTCAGGAGGGAACATTTGTTAAGGTAGTTGATTTACATAGACCTATCTATTACAACCCTCACTTAACAAATATGCAGCAAGCCTTCACACAGATGCTTGACTACTTTCCCTTGACCCATACAGGATCCTACACTACCCACCTAAGGTCCTCACTTTCTCTCCTAGAAAGTGGTAAACTCAGCAGGACTTTACTCCTCGCACTGAGTACTCCGAGATAACCTTTTAGAGAGGTTTATCTCCTTCTTCTTCAACTGGGTGCAGCAAGCTTGGCCTCCATTTGCAGACTGATCTGCTGAAACTTACTGCTCGATTGGTAGACTGAGTGTGCGTCTTCATTTGGGGTGTAGAGTGTTCGAGCTCTTCTTCTTTTCATCTGCTCTATTTGAACACTCTTTTCTTCTCTAAAACTTCCCCCTCTTTCTGCGCTTCTCTCTTCTAAGCCTTCTCTCTGATAAGTTCTTCTCTCTTCTTTTGTGCTTCACTCTGCGAGTTTGGATATTCTGATGTACTCGCTTTCTTCTCTCTTGTGCCCTTGCGCTCTCTCATACGCACCCCATTTCTTTAGTCTTCAGTCCTCCTCTTTATAGGTTGTGAAATATGCCCGTTGAAGGTTGACAAATTTCCATCATTTATGCGCCGCACTCCTGACACACTCCAACTTTTGCTTTCCACGTGTCTTCTTCTAATTGACTCCTCTTCTCTTCTCTCTACCGGTAACTTCTTGTGTCTAGCGGTAACTTTGACTTTTCTCCCCATGTCTGCTTTGCAGCTCCTTCCTCTTGCTTCACTTTGGAGCTTCCTCTTCTGGTTTGCTCCTTCAGGTGGCTCGAGACTTCTGTAGCATGCTGCCATTGCAGTATGCTTTCGGCATGGTCTCCAGGTAGCTTCCTGTCCCGCTGCATTCTGCTTTGGCGAGGTCTCTTTCAGTAGCGTCCTGTTAGTCAATAGTATCCTTATCAGTTCACCAGATTCTTTTTAACCATTCTCTTCAGTATCCTTCCGTTTAACACTTTCTCTATTTCTTTTAATCTTCTACAGTAACTCTATTGTAGTAACCTATCCTAAGTTTGGTTATGCATATTTAGAGTTACTTAAGGATTTGTCTCATCAAAACATTCTACAAATTTATCCAACATCCTGTTTTGAGGTTAGATCTTTAAAGGTCTCATTAACTGCTTTACCGGTTTCCAATAAAGTTGTTGGTAGTTTCCACAGCTTTGCATCTTTTCTGCCTCTGCATGAAGTGATTGCTTTTGATTTTTATCCGTTAGATCTTCCTGATCGTACGACTGATATCCAGGGACTCTAAAAATGTGGTCAGTGACCTTTTTCCAATGAATTGATGATAAGTGCCCTGATGTCCAGTAACCTAGTATCCAGTAGTTTGGTGTCTAGCGTCCTGGTATGTAGCAACCTGGTGTTCAACGACTTAGTATCCAGCAACCTGGTATCTAACATCCTGATATCCAACGTCCTGTTATCCAGCGACCTAGTATCCAGTAGCCTGGTGTCTAGCGTCCTGTTGTCAGAACTTCACTTGTCATTCCTTAACTTCGTCAAGTTTTTTCCCCCTGAATTTAGTAGCCTATTGTCTAGGGTGGGGTGACCTTCTTTATATTTTTCAGCTTCCTGTTGCAATCACATCTTGCTTCTATTGTGTGGGTTGCTCTTGGTGTCTGTTTCATGTCTGCTCATCGCTGTCGTCTAGAGGTTCCAGAATGATCCATACTCTCAGCTTTGTTTTGTAATAACTCCCTTATGTCCAAGCTTTGTGTTCAGCAACTTGCTTCACTTGTTGACCTGCTCAGCACCTTTTCCAAGTAGAAGCTTGCTCCTTATGCATAACTTCTTTCTCCGTAGCCTGTAACTCGATCATAGCATGCTGTTCGTCAACTTTTTGCTCTTAAGCGGCTTTGCTCTTCAACTCAGTCTGCTCTTCAAATTTCTTTGCCGATGTTGTCTCCACATCAGTCATACTTTTTATGATGTGGGGGAGAGAGAGGTGTTTTCAATAGGTGTTTTCAAGAACGGGATCAGTTAGATCAAACGTTTAATCCAACCTGCTCTGATACCACTTGTTGGTCCGAAGTGGTAGTAGGCTTAGAGGGGGGTGTATAAGACTACTGTAATTTTAAAACTTTTCTTTCTTCTATCGGCTTAGTTTCAGAATCAATAACCTTTTGGTAGGTTACTGATCAAAGTGGTTGCGGAAGCTTTTCTCTCATTGAAGTGCCAAGTATAGAAGATGTGCGACTTAACATAGAGTATGCAAGTAATGCAATAAGCACATATAGACGCATAAATATATAGAGGTTCGAATGTGGAGTAATCCTTCTACATCCTCTCTGCCTCTTCTCAAGAGGGAACCTTTGTTAAATCTTATTGGTTTATATAGCCCTATCTATTACAACACAGATTTAACAAGTAGTGGCTTCAAGGTTTAAAATGTGCAGTTTACTTATGATGAATTGTATAGACATCAAAATGGATTGAAAACAGGGCATATACACATAACATCCAAAATGGATTTAAATAGCATTTCATAAAAATACAACTTGTCCAAAAACCTACAATGATCAAAACCAGAAACATTCTACTCTCCTACACAACATAAACCACAAACACTACAATGATCAAAACAACAAGCAATTTCATAATAAATTTGTACTTCTTCTCCATTGCCACCAATTTTTTCTCCAGCAGATTAATTTTATCCAACATCTTCCTTTCTTTACTCTTGGTCATTCTCAATTCTGCAGCTAGTTTCTTTCCACAATCTTCCCTTAATTTATTTCATCCTCAAACCTGTCACATTTTCTTAGCGATCCAGTGATGATGTTTTTGGACCTAACACACATTTCATCATCAAACCACTTGAACACTCCACAATACCCTACTTTCTGTTACACTATATAAAAACACCATATTTCAGTATATAAAATTCGAATTTTATGCCACTTTGAAGTTGAAAAAACAGAAATGAAAGCTTACCCCATAATTTAGGCAACACCAATATCTCCTCCCTGGATTGTCTTTCGACCAAAAGGTCTTCAAGGGCAACTCAAATCCACAATTACAATGTTGCTGTGTTTGCAACCCCTTTGAAGAACACCAGCTCCCATTTGACGAAGAAACACTATTTTGGGACATTCTAAACACGTAATCGAACTTCAATAGCAGAATTGAAGAAAAAATCCCAAGAATCGATTGAATTTTGCCAAGAAATCAAAGCTGCGCATGTGTAGATGAATGTTGGGGAAAAAATTAGGGTTCCTCGCCTAATTTTCGCACACAAAGGTTCAGGTTAGTTAACTTCGATCCATTTGGACGGATTTTTAACGGCAGTGATAAAATTTGATGAATTTTAGAAAAGAGGGGGACTACTTATGATGACCATTGACTTTGGGGTACCCGATCTAAAATATAGCCTAGTTTCGGATACGATTCATGAAATTTTCCCTTCAATTAATTCATCTAATGATAATTGGTAACAATGAGTAAACTATGATATTTTAATGATAATTAATAACAATTTGTAACCTATCAAATTTTAGTCAAAACATTTTAATATAGGAATTGATTGTATTTTAATGAGGCAATACATTTTAATATGTATAAACTAATTGCTAATACTAATAATCATTATAAATTGAGAAAAACAATATTAAGCATATCATGAATAAGAATATTATATACATATACTTTTTAGGTCATGTGAGTATATAAATATAATTTTAAGAACTACAACAGGTCAATAAATTCATGAAGAAAAAAATATTGATTGCTAATTAATATATGTTAATAATAAAAATTTGATGAATATATGTTAATACAAATATAGAAATATACATTAAGTTAAATATTAATAGAAAATGAGATGTTCATATTCATAAAACAAATATTAAATATAATGTACTTTATGTATTTTAATTTTACTTTAATTTTAATTTGTAAATCTTTGTCTTTTATTTCTTATATATACTAAAGGAATAACCACTAGAGGACATATTTCACTCTATGATTATTCCAAATTTTCATTAGATTATTTAATATATATATATATATTTAATTTATAATTTAATTCAATTAATTCATCTAATGATAATTTCTAACAATTAGTAATCTATGAAATTTTAATGATAATTAATAACAATTTGTAACCTATGAAATTTTAGTCAAAATATTTTAATATTTGTTATTTTAATGAGGTAATACATTTTAATATGTATAAACTAATTGATAATACTTATAATCATTAAAATTTGCGGAAAAAAAGTTAAGCATATCATGAATAAAAATATTATATACATATACTTTTCAAGTAATGTGAGTATAAAAATATAATTTTAAGAACAACAAAAAATCAGTAAATTCATGAAAAAATTATTGATTGCTAATATATGTTAATATTAAAAATTTGATAAATATATGTTAATACAAATATAGTATTATACATTAAGTTAAATATTAATAGAAATGAGATGTTCATTTATGTTAATACAAATTCATAAAAAAAATACTAAATATAATGTAATATCCCAAAATTTGAGATATGAAATCTGAAAGATAATTAAATAATATTATTAAAAAAAAGAGCTTATATATTAAATTGAATCTTATGATGACATATATTTCAAATGTAGATATAAGTTTATTAAACTGTTAAAGTCCATTTAAAGGAAACATATAAATACTCGTGTTCTTTCAATTCAAAAATTCAATTCGTGATTACACATCTCCGAACTTAATAAGATTTTAGTATGTTGTCCCTTTATGTGTTTTTAAGATTCTGTTAAATTTTCATGTTAACCGGATTTATAAATTATGTAATACGATGTTTATATCACTTCAACTCAAGAGTAACATCTTTAACGTTTCTGATTTAGAAATTTAAAATGATATTTATAGATCTCCAAAGTTTATTAAATTTTATCCGATTGTGTAAAATATTTATTTTCATCTACAGTATAAATTTCAGTTCAGTCGGACGTGTATTTCATTTAAAATTTTCTAGTCATCTTTGAAAGATTGACAAACTTACGATGCTACTGATTTAAGAATTTAATACTTAGTTGATGGTTTTTAAATGACATTTTCTAAACTGTCATACTTTTTACAAGTTCTTCATCTCTCGAGAAAGTTTTCTAACTAAAAATATTTATAATTCTTAAGATATTAAATTTCTTCTACAACTATGCAGAATTCATCATTTATGCGATTTAAATTTCAAAAGTAAAAACCTATATTTATATTACTTGGGATCTTATGAAATTAATTATGTCTTACTAATTATTTTACTACTTATGAAGTACATTTAAAATTAAAGATGTTGATCTTATACTCCTTGAGAAACAAATATTGCTAGTGAACTAACATGTGAGGTTTTTCTAAAAGTTTGTCTTTTAAACTTGATCTTTTGATTTTCTCCAAAGTCCAATACGATCTTATCTTTTTCAGTGAATTCTCTAGAAGAAACTCTTTAAATTTCAATCAAATCAAAATATGTTTACTCTGTCGTCAAAATTATTTCTCTCACGTTCGATCTCAAACTCAATATCTCTTTCATTTTGTTTATTAAATAATTGAAGGCATGTAAGCAAATAAACATGTATATAAATTGATGTAATAAGTCAAAAGTTTCATAATTTAATATTAAGATAATTTGATCTTCAGAATTTAATAATTTCATGAGTCATTTGAATTATCCAAGACTTATTGATTTAATTATTTCATATTATAAGTTTTATTTAAACCCATAATACTCTTAATCTTAGAATCTAATAACTTTCATAATCTTATAACTTTACCAATTAATTGTATGTATTATACTAATAACTTATTTTGAATCTTAATAACGCCCAAAATCTCACTCATGTGATTTTAATTAAATAATAAGATTGTTTAAGTTCTATCCCCAACAAGTTTATAATTCTAATTAGGTAATGAAATTTATTTACAATTAATCTTCATGACAAGTTTATGATCTTAATTAGTTAATAGAATTCATTTATGATTTAATTAATGCTTATAATTTATCTATGATTTATGTTCCCAATAAGTTAGATACATAAAAATTCATAATCCAACAATAAATCAAAGAAAATATATAAAAGATCTAAATCTCAACAAAATCTCCATAAAGATCTATCATATCACAACAAATTAATTTGAATTGACGTAAATATCTTTAGATTGTTGAGATTCTATCTTCCGTGTAAATCTGTTTTCTTGTTGTACATTGGTGAAAATTATATACGTTCTATTATCCTCAATGATTGTCTTGAGGAAATATCCTATGAAAATTATATATGTTCTATTATCCTCAATAATTGTCTTGAGGAAATATCATCATAATCTTTATATGGTGTCAGAGTGTCATAATTAAATAAGTTTATGATTTAATTAATTAATATAATTTATCTAAGATTTATCTCATAACAAATTATACGTAACTTTCCAATCCAATCAACAAAATCCTTATAAAAAAATATGTCATATCAAAACTACAAATTTAAATGGATTAAGAAATTCCTTTACCTCATGCCTATATATATTTAAAATAATATCATTAGAGAACCCTAAGCCTTCAAGAAAACTATCGTAAGGTAATTTTTCCAGAAATCTTCATCTTCTCTATTCTCTTTCTGTCATTAAACTCCATCTTCTCTATTCTCTTTTGTCAAATTAAATTCTAGAAAATGTACGTCTCTTTTCCATCTCAGTTTCAAAATGAGCTTTAGAAATTTACGCTTGTTTGTCCATCTCGATTCTTCTTTTGAGTCTTGAATTTCATCGTCGATTCTTCTTTTTGAATCCTGAATTCCATCGTTGATTTCCTATTGTTAAAACGACTTTTAATATGAATCATTTTTCCGTCTGGAAATTAATGCAGTCCTACTTTTTGTAATTACCATTCTTTCCACATCGTCATTACGATTCTTTTCACATAGTCTCTTTCCGTTTCAATAGTTAGTAATCTTTATTTTAAATTTCTGAAAATTCCGATTTAACTTCACTCCATTCCAAGTTCACTCACTTAACTTTTGATCTCAATTTCCAAGTCCTATTACTACATTCCACATTCCACATAGTATCTTATTCCTTTCAATTTCCTTTTAAATTTTCAATTAATAATTATTAAATATAAGTATATACTAAGTCATGAAATATTTTATTTATAGGAAACGAAGATAACGAGGACGTGAATTGCATTCATTTGCATCAAGCATTCAATTTTTCACTACATCGCATTCAAGTTTTCACTACATCTTGAGGTGGGGTTTTCTTTCCTCGTTTGTCTTTATTAAACACATGTATGTGTGATATGGATGGGGCAACATATATGATTTTAATCAATCGTTAAGTGGTTGATAGCATGGAAATTTTAATTGGTCGTTAAGTGGCCAATAGCATGGTTATGAATTAATCAGTCGTTAAGTGGCTGATAGCATGGATACGGTGTTGTTATTCTGTGTTGCATATGCTTGTTTTTAATCTTGACAAATAGTAACCCCACTGAGCTAGTGTAGCTCATCCCATATTATTACATTCTTTTACAGATGAGAAGTCGGACGCGGTGGTACGATGGATGCTAATGGGAATTAATTTAATAATTAATGACAAGTGAAATATAAATTATGGTGATTGTTAATAAATAGTTTATTTAATTCGTTGTAAATACTTTTGAATCGCTAACCTTTTCGTTATGGTATTTAAATTTTGTAGTTAGATTTTTGAGGCGTGTTTACTTCATTTTTTATGGTCACTTTATTTTAATAAGAAAATTATTCATTTGAGTTGCTTCCGCTAAATGTTTTATTAAATTTGGGATTAAACGTTTTTCTAAATGATTTTGAAAATAATCTGTATAATTTTATTTTAAGAAAATGGGTATTTATGTTTTATGAGCTCGCGTTTCTATTTCAAGGACAAAAATTGTGTTATTGTTTACTTTCAAAAATTGGGGCGTGACATATAATGTATTTTTATGTATTTTATTTTGAAAATATCTTTTATATATATCTTTCATCTTTCAATATACTAAAAGAATAACCACTTGAGGACACATATCACACTATGGTTATTCTTAATTTTCACTCAATTTTTTTAATTTATATAATATATATATATAACCTATAATTTAATTCAATTAATTCATTTAATGATAATTTCTAACAATTGGTAAGCTATGAAATTTTAATGATAATTAATAACAATTTGTAACGTATGAAATTTAAGTCAAGATATTTTAATATATAAATTGATTAATATTTTAATGAGGCAATATATTTTAATATTTATAAACTAATTGGTGATAAATATAATCATTATAAATTGGGATGAAAAATTAAATCAAGCATATCATGAATAAGAATATTATGTCCATATATTTTTTTAGGTCGTGTGCATATATAAATATTATATTAAGAACAACAAAAATCAAAAAATTCATGAAATTTTTTATTGATTGTTAATTAATATATATTAATATTGAAATTTTGATAAATATATGTTAACACGAATATAGTAATACACATTAAATTAAATATTAATAGAAAATGAGATGTTAATTTATGTTCATATAAATTAATAAAAAAATATAATATATAATGTATTTTATGTATTTTAATTTTAATTTAAAAATATGACTAAAGTGTATGTATTACCTACAAATTGACAATACAAATATTTTTGAAGTCATATGAATATGAAAATAATTTTCGTTTAGTAATGCTTTTGATCTAGCATATTTTTTTGATGCATTGTTATTTCTTACTCAAAATGTATTACATGCATATTTATGTTAATTTTCTAATAATATTAATTTTAAAAATATATCGTGTATTACACGGGATATATACTAGTAACTTATTAATTTAATTATCAACACATATTAAAGTGTAGAAATTACACACTTGAAAGTTGATGGTTCGAGGATTGCTTCTGGATTCACCGATCATCTCAACTGCGCTCGACACACTTTACTGTATAGTCTCTCGTGTGTATGACATAATATTTTGTATTGTATATTAGGTTATATTAACCTAAATCATAATCATTAGTAATTTAATGAAACATTTTGTCCTAAATGCAAATATTAACAAGATTTATACGTATTATTCAAGTGTTTATAATAATCATACTTTATTCAATACATACTTCATTCATATATGAAAACTTTAAAGACGATCAAATCATACATAAATCATGTAAGTGACATTCATACTTATTACTTAATTGTTTAGCATTTATACTGCAATTTTAGACATAAAATAACATATAAAGATGCAACAATTTTAATAATTCTATATAATTCCTAAAATCATAAAATTATTCATATGATCACATATGATATTCAAGTATATCATACTGAAAATATACAACTTTTCACAATGTACATAAATAATTAAAATAGTTTATTAAATAATTTTTGACTTGATTTTCAACTCAAAATAGTCTATATTGCAAAATTTATCAAACCTTATAGGATTTATAAAAACTTTTCATATTTTCACAGAATTTATAAACACACTAATGTATAACACATAAAAATTTCAAGTATAAATAATTTTTGCATGTATATTTATGTATATTTCTTGTCGGCTTTTCCGAAACCCTAGTTTGGTGTTCTGTAAAGTTATGTTTTTCACGTACTAAACATTCACCTTGGAATCATATGACACTTTGGAAACCTTCAAGTTTGAACCAAAATTATGATAAATTGGCAATGTGATCCTTACATTAATTATGAGATTAATATAAAAACCTCAGTTTCATGATACCGACTTTACGAATCCTAAAATTAAAGAAAAGAATCACACAAATCCTAATTTAAGTATTAATTTATGCAAACCCTAGTTGCTCTTTAAAACCATAATCCTAGAAATGCCGATTATTCACTTTATCCCAAGAAATTAATCTAAGATTTATTTCACACTATAAACAATTAAGTTAAACATTAAGGTGAACTTTATATTTTGAAGGAATATAAACGAAAAGCTTATTTAAATGGATGTAGAGACAATAGTTGCTGGCCTCAGTGATCAAGGGAATACGAACAAGGGACACGACTAGGAAAAATAGGACGAAGGGCTTTACAATCGTAACTTCTGAAGGTGGGGGTAAATTCTTGTTGTTTCTTACTTTATATTAATGTGAATGTGCTTGACTAATTATGCGACTGTGTTATGTGTGATCAAAGTGATTATGATGCTCTTATGGGATTTGGACGTTGACCTTCAGCGTTCACTTCCAATGTAATGTTGATTGATAAATGTTGAATGTTCATGGTGGGATCCCAATTCACGGCGGGTTAAATACCCGAAGAGTTGCAAATATGGCTCTTTCACGCTGGACTTAAAGACTCCAGATTTTATCGTGGGCTAGCTACCCGAGGGGTTTCAAATATGGCCCTTTCACGTCGGGCTTAAAGACCTGAGGGGATTGAATAAATCTCTTAAGTTATGTGCATAGAAGAATTAAATGTTTAATCGTGATTATGTGTATGTGCGCTCACCTCCACTGAGTGTCTTACAAACACTCACCCCTATATGTTTAAATGTTTTAGGAGAGGGTATGCAAACGTGGCATGCTAGTAGCCGATATTCTAAAAGGTTACAGAATATCTTAATTAAAGGATTTTATTTTAGAAAGATATATTTATGTAGATGTTTAATTCCATCGCTCTTTGGATGAAATGAAAAATGTGCGTGTAGAGAAAGAGTTTTCAAGCCAATTGTTTCCGCTGTGTTATCCAAATTTATATTTCATAACAACGTTTTATTAAAATGGTATTTCATGGTTACTCCGGAATTTAAAGTTCTTTATTATTCAAAAAAAATGATGATCAAATTCTAACGTACGTAACGCCTTAGTTATGAATTTTACAAGTTAGCTAAAAACAGTACATAATATAGGCTGAAAACAGAATTTCTTCTAAAAGTTCTTATAACTTCAATTTTACTTCAAAATTCCCAAGGTAAATTTTATCTTATCCCTAAGCACCAGCACTGCAACATAGTAAAATGTGGCTTATGAGTATAATTTACATAAATAGTTGTGAATTTTAGAACTAAACCAAAAATAGGACATAGTTTATGCACAAAACTGGTTGTGTTGTAAAATTCGGCATAAATCATACGAGACTCCAAAAACTGCATACTAAATTTATGCACGTACCTAAGAACTTATTCTAAGACATAGTAAATATCATACATAAATTCGAAGTGTACATTTCAAGAAATTGTCTGAATCTGAACTTAAAACATGAGGGTGAATCTGTCACAGAATAGGGTTATGTTTGAAAATTAATAGTATATTGAGATTAACTCAAAATTAATCTTTTGAAATTTAACATATATATGTTCTGCTTCATATAATTCACTGTACTAGAAGAGTTTAGTCTAAATCGATTCCTACATTGCTCAGAAAATCTATGAACATAGAAGCTGGAAGGCCAAAAGCTGCCGAAAGTTGAAAAGACATGGACCGTGTCGGGTGGCAAAAGGAATCGGGCCAGGCCCGCCCTTTTCCGGACCTTCAACGTTAATCTCCTTTCTCTTGTGCTTCAAGTAGTTCTTGAAATCTTTCCACCCCGGTGGCAGCTTTTCAATAATGGCAGCAACCTGAAAAGATTCACTAAGTTGCATACCTTCGGAGTGAATTTCATGCAAGATCACCTGAAGCTCTTGCACTTGACTGATCACAGTCTTTGAATCGACCATCTTGTAGTCTAAGAACTTGCCAACGATTAACTTCTTGGCACCAGCATCCTCGGACTTATATTTCTTGTCCAAAGAATCCCATAGTTTTTTGGTTGTTTTCACCGAACTGTACACGTTGTACAACGCATCAGCCAGACCATTCATTATATAATTCCGGCAAAGGAAATCAGAATGGTTCCAAGCGTCCAACGCGTGGACAGCTTGCGCATCTGCATAATCGCCCAAGACGGGTCCAGTTTAAGTCAAGAACCTCGCAAGGTTAAGTGTAGTGAAGTAAAAAAGCATCTTCTGTTGCCACCGTCTGAAGTTTAAGCCATCGAACACTACAAGAAATTCACCAATAGACAACACTGAATAGACAACTGATTTTGTCTAAAATGTTGTCGTTACTAATATTTACAACAGATATTAAGAAATTTGTTGTCTTTTAGCATGTTTTTGCGCTAATAGTCAACTGATTTTATGCTCTGTTGTCTATTCTCATGTTTTTTTGAGAATAGACAACAACTTGATGGAACCGACCGATCGCCGGCTCTATGCAATTGATGAATCGGGTTCCATGCAAAGGTATAAAGAAGAAGCAGCGGAAAGAATTAATTATACCTTTCGATCAGTCTACGAGAAATCGAGCCAAGACTGATCTTACGTAACCCTAGACCTCTCGATCTTCCGATGTATTCCTGCAGCCTTTCTCGAACGTTGCGTGGCCAACGATCCTTCGAGAACTCTCAATTCTGCATTCTCTCTCACTATCACGTGTTTTCTGTGATCTGCGTGTGTTGAGAGGCGCTGATGAAAAAAGGCTATAAATAGGCTACATCAGGGACCTAGAGGAGGAATTGGGTTGGGTCTCCTGATGGGCTTAAGTATCCTGTGTTCGGCCCGAGCACATAAATTAAGCCCATCAATAATAATTCAGTCCACTAAAGAATTATTATTGAACTACCGTCCCAATCCCATATTTAATATGGGCTCCTTCTTATTATGTGCACGTTTATCTCCCTGTGTTTAAGATATCGAATGTCCGTTAATTAAATAAGTTACTGACAACTTAATTAATTAACATCTAATTCCAAGAGTAGTACGACTCAACTTTATTATCATGTCGGATTAAATCCACCTGCAGGGTTTACATGATAATCCTTATGAGCTCCTCAAGGGGACATCATCATCCTAAATAATTAGGACACAGATTCCTTCTATAATCAACAGTACACCATATAGACAATACGGTTTCCCAATTCACCGAGTTTATTGATTTAATAAATAAATCTCACTCGTTGGTAAATTAAAGAAACAAATATTATGTATACGTGGCTGTTATTATATAGGGATTAAGAGAACGCACATCCATAATAACAGAGGTCTTGTTCATTATATAGTCAGAATAAAACGAACAACCTCAAATGGTCCTGCTCAATACACACAAAGTATACTAGTGTAGTTTTATAGTCAAGACAGACTAATACCAAACTACATTACAACATTCCGATGATTTGTCCAAATTCATCTTGGTTGTGAGCTACTCTTTATAATTTATAAGAAACTGATAACAAGATCTTCTGTGTGGCACCACACACCAAGTTATCTATAATATAAATTAATTGGACATTGCATAAACATATATAACAAATATAAAATGCAAACATGTGACCATAATGATTCTCATTGCATAAAAGATGTTCATACAAAAGCTAGGCTTATAGTATACATCCTAACAATCTCCCACTTATACTACAAGACTATGCTGTCATCTACACTACCATACATCTGATTCCCATTCCTTCAACATGCTCATCGAAGGCTTTCGCCGGAAGGGCCTTTGTGAAAGGATCTGCTAGGTTATCGGCTGATGCAATCTTGGCGACAACAACTTCCCCTCGTTTTACGATGTCTCGTATCAGGTGGTACTTGCGCTCAATGTGCTTACTTGCTTTATGGGCTCGTGGTTCCTTCGAGTTTGCTACTGCACCACTATTATCACAATAAATTGTGATAGCTTTAGGCAAACTAGGAATCACTTCTAAGTCCATCATGAAGTTTCTGAGCCATACAGCTTCTTTGGCTGCCTCAGAGGCTGCCACATACTCAGCTTCCATGGTTGAGTCCGAAACGCATTTCTGCTTAACACTCCTCCATACTATGGCTCCACCTCCCAAGGTAAACACATAACCCGAGGTAGATTTACTATTGTCCCTATCCGACTGGAAATCAGAATCCGTGTAACCCACAGGAAGCAAATCATCAGCTTGGTAAACCAGCATATAATTTCTAGTCCTTTTCAGGTACTTTAAAATATGCTTTACCGCAGTCCAATGTCCTTGTCCTGGGTTACTTTGATATCTGCTAACCATGCCCACGGCAAAGCAGATATCTGGCCTCGTACATAGCATTGCATACATTAGGCTTCCTACGGCCGAAGCATAAGGAACTGCCTTCATATCCTCTATCTCCTTTGGTGTCTTAGGACACATCTCCTTAGATAAAGGTACTCCATGTCGAAAAGGTAGAAAACCTTTCTTGGAGTTTTGCATGCTAAAACGAGCTAGGACAGTATCAATGTATGAAGCTTGAGATAGACATAACATCCTTTTCTTGCGATCCCTTATAACTTTGATCCCAAGAATATGTCCAACTTCTCCCAAGTCCTTCATATCAAACTGTTTGGATAGCCATACCTTTACGTCTGACAACACCTTGACATTGTTGCCAATGAGCAAAATGTCATCTACGTATAGTACAAGAAATACCACCACGTTTCCGTCACTCTTCTTGTATACACAAGACTCATCCGGACATTGAATGAATCCATAAGACTGGATTACCTCATCAAAACGGATGTTCCAAGATCTCGAAGCTTGTTTCAGTCCATAAATGGACCGATTAAGCTTACACACAAGATGCTCTTTGCCCTTTGCAATGAATCCTTCTGGTTGCTTCATATAGATGTTTTGTTCAAGACTACCATTAAGGAAAGCTGTCTTGACATCCATTTGCCAAACCTCATAATTCATATGAGCAGCAATAGACAAAAGAATCCGGATAGACTTAAGCATGGCTACCGGCGAAAAGGTTTCCTCATAATCTATGCCTTCCTTTTGAGTATACCCCTTCGCAACAAGCCTTGCTTTGAAAGTTTCTACTTTCCCGTCTGATCCTCTTTTTCTTTTATAGACCCATTTACATCCAATGGCTTTTACACCATTTGGTGGTTCTACTAGCTCCCAGACTTGGTTAGAATCCATAGATTCTAACTCAGAATTCATAGCTTTTTGCCAAGATTCTGCATCTTTATCTTGGAGTGCTTCGTCATAGGTCCAAGGATCAGATTCATGTTCACCGGGCACTAAGTCCGAAGACTCTCCCAAAAACATGAATCTATCAGGTTGTCTAACAACCCTCCCACTACGACGAGGCACTTGTGGTAATAGTGTATCATTAGTGACAGATGGTGCAGACCCCTGTGGTATCTCATCTTGTACCGTTGGTACCAAGATAGGAGTTTGCCCTCTTATTTCTTCTAGAACAATTTTACTCGTGGGCTTGTGATTCATTACATAGTCCTCTTCTAAAAATCGGGCATTTGTGCTTACAATTACCCTCTGATCTTTAGGACTATAAAACAAACCACCTTTCGTTCCTCTAGGATAGCCCACAAACAGCCGAACTTCCGTACGAGATTCGAACTTATCAGCATCTCCCTTTAGCACATGTGCTGGACTACCCCAAATCCGAATGTGTTTCAGACTGGGCTTACGCCCATTCCACAATTCTGTGGGAGTAGAGGGTACTGTCTTAGAAGGTACCAAGTTCAGAATGTACGCCGCCGTTTCCAGGGCATACCCCCAAAACGAATTCGGTAATTCCGAATAACTCATCATTGATCTAACCATTTCCATGAGAGTCCTATTCCTTCGTTCCGCCACACCATTCTGTTGGGGTGTACCAGGTGCTGACAATTGGGATTGGATCCCAGCCTCTGATAAGTAATTCCTAAACTCTCTTAAGAGGTACTCGCCACCACGATCAGATCGTAGTATTTTGATACATTTACCATGACGCTTCTCCACATCAGCCTTGTACTCTTTGAATTTATCAAAGCACTCAGACTTGCGGCGCATCAAATAAATGTATCCATATCTCGAAAAATCATCTATAAAAGAGACAAAATATTCGAAACCACCTCTTGCTTGGATAGACATAGGACCACACAAATCAGAATGAACCAATTCCAACACTTCTTTGGCTCTATACCCCTTGGCTTTAAAAGGCCTCTTGGTCATTTTTCCTTCCAAGCAGGACTCGCAGGTCGGATAGTTTTCCACTTCCAATGAACTCAAAGGTCCATCGGCTATCAACCTTTGAATCCTACTCAAGTTAATGTGACCTAATCTTAGATGCCAAAGATATGTTTGGTTCATTTTTGAAGGTTCTTTTCTCTTATTTGAGTTAGAAGATGTATTATTAATTTCCATTTGTTGCATCGTAGGAGTTTTTGGATTAAGAGTATATAAATTGCCAACCAACGTACCAGAACAGATAATAACCCTATTTTTCTTGACAACAACTTTGCCATCAAAAGAAACAGAATATCCATCCAAAAACAACTTAGAAACTGAAATCAAATTCTTTCTAAAACAAGGTACGTAAAGACAATTCCTCAAAACCAAAGTCTTGTTCCTATCAAAAGATAAATAAACATCTCCCACTGCAACAGCCGCCACTTTCGCAGCGTTACCCATGTAGATGGTAATCTCGCCCTCACTAAGTCGCCTGGTTTCCTGGAACCCCTGCAAAGAATTGCAGACATGATCAGTGGCTCCTGTATCTACACACCAGGTGCCGGTAGATAACACCGCTAAACATGTTTCAACAATTAGTGAATAAGATGTACCTTCTTTGTTCTCCTTTTTACGAGGACAATCCACCTTCCAATGTCCAGGCTGCTTGCATGTGAAGCACTTGCCCTTTGGCTTTTTCACACCACCTTGTGGTCCGGCCTTTTGAGGTCCATTCGCTTTGTTCGCCGAAGAATTCTGTTTCTTCTTCTTCTTTCCACCTTTCGGCTTAGAAGTAGAAACTTTTTCAGCAACGTAAGCTTGAGTACTTTGACGAAATAGTCCTTCTGCCGATTTGAGTTCTGTCAGAAGTTCCGCCAAGGAGTACATTCTCTTGTTCATATTATAATTAAGGCGGAACTGCTCAAAACTCTTAGGCAGTGTTTGGAGCACGATATCGACCTGGGTTTCCCCATCGATTTCAGCTCCAAGGACTTCCATCTCATTCAAATGAGCCATCATCTTAAGGACGTGATCACTCACAGGTGTCCCCTCAGACATGGTGGTCGTCATCAAGTTTCTCATTGCCTCCTGTCTGGCAGCCCGACTCTGGTGTCCGAAGAGTTCTTTGAGATTGAGCATCATATCATAGGCAGTGGGCATGGCCTGATGCTGATGTTGCAGTACATTTGACATGGAAGCCAAAATGTAACACCGCGCCATCTCATCTGCCTTAACCCACTTCCTATAATGCACTTTCTCCTCTTCACTAGAGTTTTCATCAGGCTTGTCAGGACATTGCTCATGGAGTACAAACTTGTACTCTTCAGCAGTTAGGACAATATCCAGGTTTCTTTTCCAGTCAATATAATTAGGTCCAGTAAGTTTGTTTTCTTTGAGTATAACAGCAAGTGGGTTGAAAGACATTATGAAATCCTGAGAATCATATAAATAAACAAATAAATACACAGGTCACATATCATATAGAATTTAAAGTCTATATCGTTCCCTCAAACGATATAATTAAATTCACCAACACCTCAATACACCGTGAATTTCGTATGCCACGATAATGTGGTCGTATACTAATTCAAACATTCGTTAGAGGAGGTTTTACCCATTAATTTCATTATCTTGACAAACAAAATAAAATTAATAGTTGGTTTATCTTTAGTCATGCAAATAACAGCACTTACTCCGATGGGGAGGATACTTATCATATGCACCTAAGTGTATACCATTACTTAATACCAAGTCAATCATCTAGGTTTGTGTATCTTCAGATGGAGAAGATTACACGCTCCTAAATAATTTCCTATAATTATTCATTAAGAAAGTTTGATCTAGTGATCCACAATCAAACTCATCCGATATGGAGGAAGGCACTTAAAGCCAACGCGCAAGTTTAAATGCATCACTTACAAACCAGTAATGGAGACCATGGGATTTATTCAAAATAAATCCCTCTCCCACTTAGTTATTTAATTGAGGGAATTTTAGCATGCAATAACATGTGACATATAAAAGCATGCTTGATAAAACAACAAACATATAGATAGGCAATAAATATGGAATAAAGTAAATCCAACTATTATGGCCACTTCGACCGATCGCCGGCTCTATGCAATTGATGAATCGGGTTCCATGCAAAGGTATAAAGAAGAAGCAGCGGAAAGAATTAATTATACCTTTCGATCAGTCTACGAGAAATTGAGCCAAGACTGATCTTACGTAACCCTAGACCTCTCGATCTTCCGATGTATTCCTGCAGCCTTTCTCGAACGTTGCGTGGCCAACGATCCTTCGAGAACTCTCAATTCTGCACTCTCTCTCACTATCACGTGTTTTCTGTGATCTGCGTGTGTTGAGAGGCGCTGATGAAAAAAGGCTATAAATAGGCTACATCAGGGACCTAGAGGAGGAATTGGGTTGGGTCTCCTGATGGGCTTAAGTATCCTGTGTTCGGCCCGAGCACATAAATTAAGCCCATCAATAATAATTCAGTCAACTAAAGAATTATTATTGAACTACCGTCCCAATCCCATATTTAATATGGGCTCCTTCTTATTATGTGCACGTTTATCTCCCTGTGTTTAAGATATCGAATGTCCGTTAATTAAATAAGTTACTGACAACTTAATTAATTAACATCTAATTCCAAGAGTAGTACGACTCAACTTTATTATCATGTCGGATTAAATCCACCTGCAGGGTTTACATGATAATCCTTATGAGCTCCTCAAGGGGACATCATCATCCTAAATAATTAGGACACAGATTCCTTCTATAATCAACAGTACACCATATAGACAATACGGTTTCCCAATTCACCGAGTTTATTGATTTAATAAATAAATCTCACTCGTTGGTAAATTAAAGAAACAAATATTGTGTATACGTGGCTGTTATTATATAGGGATTAAGAGAACGCACATCCATAATAACAGAGGTCTTGTTCATTATATAGTCAGAATAAAACGAACAACCTCAAATGGTCCTGCTCAATACACACAAAGTATACTAGTGTAGTTTTATAGTCAAGACAGACTAATACCAAACTACACTACAACATTCCGATGATTTGTCCAAATTCATCTTGGTTGTGAGCTACTCTTTATAATTTATAAGAAACTGATAACAAGATCTTCTGTGTGGCACCACACACCAAGTTATCTATAATATAAATTAATTGGACATTGCATAAACATATATAACAAATATAAAATGCAAACATGTGACCATAATGATTCTCATTGCATAAAAGATGTTCATACAAAAGCTAGGCTTATAGTATACATCCTAACACAACTTTAACAACACTTCATATCTGTTGTTTATTAGTGTGCAATTTACTCATATACAACTGATAATATTTGGTTTTAAAAGTATGTTGTTTATATATTCATCTGCCATAAGCAAGGGGAAAATCAACCCTAACTAGCAACTCCAAATCAACTCAAGTAAATTGATTTCTACCCTAAGTCCAAATCGCTTTCTACCCTAGTTCCAATCACGGCGATCGGCGACGATGAGCGGCACGCTAGGGGGAGTGGGAGTTGAAGCAGCAGCGATCACGGCAGTAGTATTTCCAGAGGTACCGGAAGGTGGGTTTCCAGAAGCCATCTCTCATAAATAATCTGTTTTAAGTTTGTAGGAAAAAGGTGTCAAAAAGGGCTAGAAAGAACGTTCGAAAATCGAGGCCTGTGCTAGCACAGTTCCCTTAAAACAGATTTGTCATCTCACCGAGGTGCACAAGATCAAAATGACATCTGTTTCCCAGGGTACAACAATTACGAGCACGCCAGACTTGCACGAGACTGCAGCTCACGGCGAACCGAGACGAGCGTCTGACTTGTACCGGAAAAACGAGGAAAAATCGAAAGAATGAAAGTGGAAAACGAAGGCTGGAATGTTGTGTATCGAACTATGGAAAGAGCCTCTATATATAGGCTCCCCTTTTCCGGACCGACATTCGTGTAAGCAGGTCGCGCATGCACACGAGTCCATTGATTCGAGCTCGCTTGGAAATGATTTGCAACCCCCCCCCCCCGCACGCGCACCCGCGAGAGAGAGCCTTTTAGTTAACAGCTTATCCACCTCATAAGGTGGAAAACATTATATACTAGTGCACAACTTGCTAAAGTTCCTATGTGGGGCAATAGCATTTTCCAAACTTCAACTATGATCCAAAACCTCTACTTCGGCTCCCAATTTCTTATTCACCCTTGATCCATTTTTGGTGAACTATATACCGAATTGAAGCTCTCACGGAGGAGAACACATCCCTTAAAATGGATACCATTTTTACCAAATGGGACCCACCATAAATAAGCCCCAAAATGGGCAAAAACTTCATATTTTTCCAACAGAAATAAGAAGGGTTAAGCAAAATACCTTCAAGGTTGAAAGGGAAGAACTTAGTTAACTTTTAGTCTCTCTTTTCTTTGATCTAGCTTCTTGAAGTAGTTATGAGTGATTTTGTTTGCCTTCATCTACACTATTTGGACGTGAGAGGGTGTAGTTCTAACCAGAAGGTGTGATCATGTGCAAGAAGTGAAGAAGGAGGTGTTGGAAAAGGTGTTGCAAAATGAAGTAGGAGGTGTCATCCTATTCCTTAGTCACCATGCATGAATATCTATATAAATTAGTTTTATTTCCCTTTTTCTCTTTTTATTTCTTATTATTTGATCACATATATGTTATGCATATATACACACACATTTATACTTAATTGTATACACTAAAGAGAATATTAAAAAAATACTACAATAGCATAATTTATACAAAAAAATATATTTAATAAATAAATCTTTATAATGGGAGTCAAATTATTTTTAAGTTGCTCTTCTATACACCAGTTGCACGGATTTGAGATCCGTGCAACCGGGCCACGCGCGAGCTGGGCCAGCCCGCCCAACCTGTGCCTCTTTACTTTTTCACTAATATAACATGAAGGTAACACTAACATAACATGAATGTAACGCTAATATAACATGAAGGTAAAAAACAATGTTAATCATATCTTCATGTTATGTTAGTGTTACCTTTATGTTATGTTAGTGTTACCTTCATGAAGGTAACACCAACATAACATGAAGGTAACACTAACATAACATGAAGGTATGACTGCCCTGGAGCGAATCTTGGTGGGTTTGAGCGCACCCATCAGGTGCGTGGGAGCGCGTGGGAAAGCGTTGGTGCACGTGAAAACACGTGTCAGGGGCGCGTGGGGTGGGTCGACCCGGGTGCATGGATCCTAGACTCATACACCAGCTGCACAAAATATTTTGCTATTATTTATATGATTTGCTTATGTAAAAGAACATATTTTGATACACATTATGACGTATAACTTCAAGTTCAAGCAATATGTTATGACGCATAACTTCATGTTCAAGCAATATGTTTCATCACATAAAATAATATATAAAGATCATAATTAAAATTTCATAAAAGAAGAGCTAAAAAAGCATTCCTAACAAAAAAACCTAATATCATTTCCCCATTTAAACTTATTTATTATCTTGTCTTTTTGTGTCATCCATGATTGTCGCGTGAGTTAAGATTAAGCTTGGTTTCCTTCGTGAGCAATCCTACAAAAATCCTTAAAATCTTGAAAGAAATTAGGTCATAAAATCTCTAAAATCGTAAATCATCGTAACTTTAAATAAAGGGCTCACTTCAAATAATTTTTAATTTGAACGCGAATAGAAATTTAGTAAAATATGCAATGCAGAAATTCTTGAAAACGAGGTGTTACAATTATTACATAAAAGGCTGAAGCGAAATAAAAAAAGAAAAAAATAAAAAATGTACGGATCTAGATCGACCCATACCTACTCGAATTATAGAGTGCACAAGTAAAACCATAAACTATGGTTTTTTGTGATTTAAGAAACTACTTAATAATAATTATAATAATAATAATTATAATAATATATTAAGATTATTAGATTAAATTAAAAACTAAATTAAATGTATAGGGTTATTATTGTATAGGCTTGTAGGATTATGATTATTTGTTGTAGTTAGATTTGGTAGAGTCCATACAATGTAAAACTAAATTGAATTATATTAAAATTATTGATTATTAAATTATTATTGTAATCTTAAATAATAATCTTTAATGAAATATATTATAAATTCAAATTTTATAATTCAAAATTTATAAGAAAGAAATATCCAAAAAAAAAAAAAAAAAGGGTAATAGATAGATAATACATGTACTTTCAAGTTGAGATTTCACCCATATTTATTTGAAACGTAAACCAAAACGATGATTTAAATCTCGATATTTAATTAGCTATGAAAAGAAAAAGAAAAGAAAAAGCATTACATTATTAGAAGGGGAAAAACTCTTTTTTGGTCCTGTTAAAAAGCCATTGTACGATTTTGGTCCCTTTAAAATCCAAAAATGAAAATTAGTCCAGTTAAGTCAAATTCTGTCCAATTTCAGTCCTTTCACCACCGGAAAAACGACTTTCCGACAACTTTCCGACAAGTGCAATGCACTCGCCCCCAATCCGAAATTTCCGACGACCTCATGCTGATGTGGAATTATGGAGTCAATGTGACATTTTTTTACATTAAAATATAACACAACTAATGTCACATCATTAAAATGATTTCCAATTATTGATACAAATAAAATTACTTCAAAACTATAAATGAAAATTAAAATCATAAGATCATAAAAACACTAAATCAAAACAACAAACCCTAAAATCATAATTTCTATCTTCCCAAATCTATCTCGATTAAAGAAACCCAAATCGCAGAGCCTAGGGTTACACCGAGTGGGCGAGAGATCTTGAGAGTGGCAACAGATAATGACATGGAAAAGCAGTTGGACGAGGATTACGTGAACGAGCTCAGAGCGAGAACGATGAATGATAGTTTAGTGGTGTATCGCTGATTTGTTTATAGTAGGGAGAGGGCAGGGGATGATATCGCTGCTCACGATGTGGCTGACCGACTGGATTGAGTGCCCGGAGCTGGGTGTCGTCGGAGATTGTTAGCTTCGTCGGATTTTACGGCCACATATATAAAGCTAGTGTTGCAGCCGATCGGAGATGCGATGGTGGCGACGCCAGATAGCCGGAGTCAACAACATGACCGCTTCGAATTCGGGCATAGGCCACTGTCGCCAAGGGGTTCGGTGTTCCAGCCGTAGCCATTATGAATTAAGGAAGACGATGATGAATTATATGTATACTTTGTTGTTAATTGATTTAGATAGGATTTTGGAAGGCGTGAACGATAGATTAGTTGTTTTGATTTTACAGTTTTAATTTTTGTATGTATACTTTGTTGTTAATTAATTAGGATTTTAAAAATTTGTTGTTTTTGATGTGATCGAACTGATCACATTCGAGTTATTTGGGAAAGTGAACCGATTCAAAGACAAAAATCGACCGATGTGAACTATTTAGAAAGAAGCAAGCGAACAGAACCAAGAAGCGAACAGAACAAAAAGGTGAACAGATATTCCCCCGAAAGTGATAAAGTAAATTATGGTGCATCTGGATGCAAACTATTCTTTCCGACAATAGTTCGTAGCTTATATGGAAACAAATATGAACTAACTAGACTTTTGGGATAAGCGGACGAACTGATCTTGAGTATATGAGGTGAACTAGTTTAAATTCAGATAACCGCCACGATCAGGGATAAACCGCCCACTTCCCACTTTTTTAGGAAAGACTTAACTGTCACGTCCTTCAGGGAGTATTTATAACCTTTTTTCCTTTATTCTTTAAGATATAGACACAAAAAAATACATAAAATTATTAGAAGAAAACCACTACTTTTTCCGGATCATTGACTTGAGCGGCGAAGTCTCTTCACCGGGAAAAATCCCCGGTGTTCTTTGTTTTGCAGGTACTTTTAATCGGAGAATTCTAATTTTCATCGGAGAAGAAGAAGACCGGATCAGGAACAAATCAATTGGCGCCGTCTGTGGGAAAATCACAACTTTGAGTTCTTAAGACGTTGAGAAATAGTAAAGATGGTGAATACCAAAGGATCTCGAAGGAGGTTAGAAGAATGAGGACAGTCTATAAGGCAAGATGAGGACCAGAGTTCTGCACCGGTGAATCCTCCTGGTACTGTCACTTTGACGCCGGAGGAACTTTCAAATTTGATAGAAGCGGCTATTCAAAAAGCTTTAAGCAAACAGAGGGTTGAGTCATAACAAGGTAACACTGATGTTCATACCAGAAAGGAACCGGAAGATGATAAGTCTCGAACAGATGAGCAGGAAAGTCAGTTTGATCATCCTCACGGCCAAAAGCGAGGACATGTAGAACTATCCGAGAAGGTGGATGATCTAAAAAAGGAGTTGCGAGAAGTCCAGAGGACTGTTCGATGGGTCCAAGAAGTTCGAGGGGAAATCCTTTCTCTGAGGAAGTTATGGAGGATGAATTACCGACTTCTTTTCGGCCAGTTAATTTTGATTATGATGGTACCACAGATCCATGGGATCATTTGTGTAGATTCGAAAATACCGCTCTATGACATCGGTATTCAGACGGTATTAAGTGTAGGGTGTTCGCAACTACTCTCACTAAGGTTGCTCAGAGGTGGTTTAGCCAGTTGAGTGATGGGATGATTTACAGTTTTGAGCAGTTGTCGGAGTTGTTCCTACATCAGTTCGCTAGTTCGAGAAGACAGAGGTGATCTACTCAGACTTTGTTTGGCGTGAAACAGAAAGGAGATGAAGCGTTGAGGAATTACGTCAAAAGATTCACGGCTGCTACTTTAGAAGCTCCTAAAGCTTCAGATGATTTGATAGTTAGTGCTTTCATTTAAGGTCTAAAAGAGGGCGACCTTCATACTTCGCTGGTTAAGAAAACGCCCAAAAGTTTCGATAACCTATTGCAAAGATCTACTAAGTACATTAACTTGGAGGAGGCAGTTCGGATGAAAAAAGGTGAGCTCGAATCGAATGAGTAGACCGCAGGAGCATGATGTTGCAAGGAAAAGAGAAGGAGAAGAACACCGAATGAGATTTGCACCACCCTCTTTACGAGATAATAGGACAGGGCGAAGATATGAGCAGTACACTTCCATGACCATGCCACCTGGACAAGTACTAATGGAGATATGGAACTTACCCCAACTAAAATGGCCGTCAACCTGGATCCCTAATCCAAAGAAGCCACCCACTTTTGGCAACGGTAAATTGTGTCGATTTCATAATGAGTATGGGCATGGGACTGATGAATGCCTACATTTACGAGACGAGCTGGAAAGATTGATCAAGGAAAATAGATTAGCTTGGTTTGTTCATCGGACTCAACCAAACCGCGAACAGGGGAATGATCGAGAGGAGCCGAGAAGAGAAAGAAGGCAAGAGCGACTTGAATTGCCTCCACCTGCACATCTTCCACCACGAGCTAGACCCGAGCGAGAAGAAAGACCCACTATTCATATGATCATGGGCGGGCCAACAGATGGAGATTCCAACAGGGCTCGGAAAGTGAGACTCAATTTTGTTCGACAAGAACAGAATACGGTTCACTCAATTTTTGGTGATGTGGCGATCGAGTTTGGAGTTCGAGATCGTGTGGCTATTCAAAGTCCTCAGTTTGATGCTATGGTGATTGTTGCTGAGATAGGAGGCTTTAATGTTGAGTGGGTGTTCGTTGATACTGGAAGTTCGGTTGATATCATGTTCATGGATTGCTTCAAGAAGATGAGATCGAGAGTGGAGGTAAAATCTGTAGAAACTTCACTTTATGGTTTTGCAGGAGAATCTGTGACAGTTTATGGCAAGGTCCAGCTTCCTATGGTTCTAGGAGATAGAGAATGGAGACAAATTAAAACGATGACTTTCCTCATAGTTGATGCACCCTCTCAATATAACGTGATTTTAGGTCGTCCCTCTCTGAGCTCATATGCCGCAGTCATTTCGCCTGCACATTTAATGATGAAATTTCCTGTTGAAAATGAGGAGGGACGCATAGTAGGAGTGGGAGTGGTTCATGGTGACCAACAAACTGCTCGACGTTGTTATGTGGCGGCAGTTCGTCAGTCCAAGTCTCGGAAACGCCATAGCAAACAGAAAGATGACATTGATCGACGAAGGGATAAGAGTTTAAAGAAGGGTGATAAATTGAATACTACAGAGTTCGAGGAAGGTGAATTGATGAGTGTGGAGTTGATCCCGGAGCTACCGGGACATTCGGTTCAGCTTGGGAGTCAACTGCCAGAACAAATCAAGAAAGGAATAGTGCAAGTTCTTCAAGATAATGTAGATTTGTTAGCGTGGAAGCCTGAGGATATAAAAGTTACAAACCCAGAAGTGGTAGTTCATAATTTAAAAATCAAGCCTGATGTTCGACCACTTAAACAGAAATTGAGACATTTCGGAGATCAACAGAATGAAATCATCAAGAGAGAAGTCGAAAAGTTGCTGGAAATTGGGCATATTGAAGTGATCCAGTACCCTCGATGGCTGGCCAATGTAGTACTGGTCCTAAAACCAGGGAATAAATGGAGAATATGCATTGATTTTCGGGATTTGAACAAGGCTTGTCCCAAGGATCACTACCCTCTTCCACGGATTGATAAGTTAGTGGATTCAACTGCGGGATGCGAACTCCTCAGCATGATGGATGCGGCGCATGGATATCATTAGATCATGTTACATCCGGAAGACAAACCCAATGTAGCTTTTATTACTTCCTCAGGTACATATTGTTATAGGGTTATGCCATTTGGATTGAAAAATGCTGGGGCTACTTATCAGAGAATGGTGGATGAGGTGTTTAAGCATTAATTAGGTCGTAACACGGAAGCATATGTTGATGATATGTTAGTGAAAAGTATACAGGCAAACACACATGCGGATGATGTGAGGGAAACTATGGTAACAATCCGAAAGCATGAGATGCGGTTAAATCCAACTAAGTGTTCGTTTGGAGTGAAAGCAGGAAAGTTTTTGGGTATATGGTTACGGATAGAGGGATAGAAGTCAACCCCAACAAAGTTCAAGCTATACAAGGGATGTCACCTCCTCGAACTATAAAAGAGGTACAAACACTAACTGGTCGTATTGTTGCTTTGAGCAGGTTCATATCAAGGCTGGCAGATAGGGGTTTACCTTTCTTTAGAATCTTAAGAAAGAATGGCCAGTTCAGTTGGGGTACGGATTGTCAAAAAGCATTCGAGGATTTGAAGGCATTTCTTCTATCACTTCCTTTGTTGAAATAGCCCGTTAAAGGAAGTACGATGGTCGTGTATCTAGCAGTGGGAGAAGAATCAGTCAGTTCGGTTCTGATTCGTGAAGAATGTAAGGATCAATTCCCTGTATATTTTGTTAGTAAAGTTCTCCATGGAGCCGAAGTCCGCTATACCGAAGTAGAAAAGGTCGCTTACGCCCTAGTCACTACGGCGAGAAGGTTGAGACCATATTTTTTGGGGTATGCCATAATAGTACGAACTAATCATCCTTTAAGTGTTGTGTTGGGGAAGCCGGATGCATCAGGAAGGTTAGTAAAGTGGGCTATTGAGTTGGGACAGTTCAACCTAAAATATGAACCGTGAACAGCTATTAAAGGTCAAGCATTGGCAGATTTTATCCAGGAGACAACCAGGGTACAAGAAAAGAATGAATGGGAAGTATTTGTAGATAGATCGTCGTCCCGTCAAGGAGCAGGAGCTGGGATACTGTTATTAGCCCGGAGAAAGATGAGTTAGAGTTCGCCATAAAATTTCAAGTTAAGGCATCTAACAATGAAGCGGAATATGAAGCTTTTTTGCAGGGATTGAAAATAGTCGAACAGGCTGGAGCTCGTGATGTGATAGTTAAATCAGATTCACAATTGGTGACTCAACAACTTTGAAACCAATGTGAAGTCAAAGAAGATCGCATGATTTCTTATGTGCAAAAGATAAGAGATATGGAAAAAAGGTTCGAAAAACTTCGGATCGAACAGATACCTCGAAGTGAAAATCAGAAAACAGACTATCTATCAAAAATTGGAAGTTCGTTACAAGATTGTTCGCAAAGGAGTATTACTTTTATGGGAGTAGGAAAAGAAAACGAAGTAATGAATGTTAACATGGCAGAGCACGATTGGAGAATTCCTTTGTTGAATTTTTTAGGTGGAGCGAAAGAAGGACATAGAAAAGATCTCGAAAAGTTGGAAAAACAGGTTCGATTCTATTATATTCTTGATGGAGTGTTATATAGAAAAACCTTTTTACTTACAGATGCAAGATGTTTATCCCAAGAAAAAGGAATTAAGGTTCTAAAGGAGGCACATGAAGGAGGGTGTGCTGAGCATGCAGGAGCAAGGGCACTTGCTCGAAAGGCTGCACGAGCTGGTTTCTACTGGCCTACAATGAAGAATGATGCTAAGGAAATAGTTCGGAAATGTGATTCTTGTCAAAGACATGGGTGGAGAATTCATACGCCGGCTACAGATATGCTACTGTATGTTCGCCTTATCCATTTACTAGATGGGGAATTGACATAGTCGAGCCACTTGTTAAAACCAGAGGAAATAAGCAGTTCTTGGTGGTGGCTGTTGATTACTTTACTAAGTGGGTCGAAGCTGAACCTTTGGTTAAGATTGCTGAGGCTGATATGATTCACTTTATATGGAAAAGTATTTGTTGCAGGTTTGGTTTGCCAAGGGATTTTGGTGTCAGATAATGGAGCTCAATTTAAAGGAAAAAAGATCACAGAGTGGTGTAAAAAGATGAAAATTTTACAAGTATTTACCCCAGTGGCTCATCCTCAGGCAAACGGACAAGTTGAAGTGGTTAATCGAATTATATTGGATGGACTCAAGAAACGGCTCGAATTTGAGAAATCAAATTGGGTAGACAAACTACCATCAATTTTGTGGGCGTATCGAACTTCAGCCAGATCAACCACTGGAGAAACCCCTTTCAGTCTGGCATTCGGAATGGAAGTTGTGGTCCCAACTGAAATTCAAGGAGAAGCTCTACGGATTACTAACTTCGATCCTCAACAAAATGAAGAATTGATCAGAACTGATTTGGTATTTTTAGATGAGGTCAGAAATGAAGCTAGAATTCGGCATGAACTCTACAAAAGACGCATTCAAGTGGCGTTCAATAGGAAAATTCGGAAGAGAGAATTCCAAGTTGGAGATATGGTTTTAAGACAATCTGATGCTCTGGTGGAGATTGGTAAATTGGATGCCATTTGGGAAGGGTCATATACTGTTTCAAAATTTTTGCCTGGAGGATCTTACGAACTAACTGATGAAAGAGGAAGGGTGTTGCCAAGACCATGACACATTAATCATTTGAAGAAGTTTTATACTTGAAGTATCACATGTCAGTATGTTGTTTTTTACTCCTTTTTTAAATTCCTGTTGCTTTAATGAAATAAGAGATCTTTTGCACTTCGTGGATGTTGGTCGAATTGACCGAACCACGTTAAATCCTTAAGTCTTTTTATTCTGCTGATTTTCATATAATTATTCATATATCTCTCGGAACACGATGATTAAGCAAAGTGAAGAGTTCCCTTAGAACTCCCTGATTAAACGAGCTGAAGAGTTCCCTCGGAACTCTATGATTAAGCGAGCTAAAGAGTTCCCTCGGAACTCTATGATTAAGCAAACTGAAGAGTTCCCTCAGAACTCCCTGATTAAACGAGCTGAAGAGTTCCCTCGGAACTTTATGATTAAGCAAACTGAAGAGTTCCCTCGGAACTTTATGATTAAGCAAACTGAAGAGTTCCCTCGGAACTCTATGATTAAGCAAATTGAAGGGTTCCCTCGGAACTCTATGATTAAGCAAATTAAAGAGAGTGAAGAGTTCCTTCAGAATATCTTTATTCAGCGAAGTAAAGTATTCACTCAGAATACCTCAATTCAGCGAAGTGAAGTATGATTGAGTGAAGAGACACATCCCCTCAAAATAAAGAAGTTATGATTAAATCAGGCTATTCATTTCTGATATGCTTTTGCAGATTAATTGTGAGGACACACATTATGTTCAGAACTTCGGATACATATACTTAAAAAAGAACAATGTTATCTAAAAAGTTGTTTACAAAAAAAAAAGTATAGGAAAGTTAATGAAAGATGATCAGGAGAAGGAGTTAATTCAGAAGTTGGATTATTGATCGAGGTCGGAAGCAAGGGATCAAACATGTCCTCTGGCAGGTCCACAGCCGAACTCGGATCTAGTTCTATGGGTGCTGGAGGAGCCGAACTGGTACCAGGGTTATCAAGAATTTTGTCTGGAAGAACTTCTTTGAGTGCTTCTTCTAAACAACCAGTCTACCTGTGGGCATCAACATCTTCATTTGGATCCCCGTGCCAGCCAGGAGGAATAGGAAATGTTTGTTGCAGCTTCTCGCCTAGCGAATCCACATCGAACTGAAAGGT
Source organism: Scutellaria baicalensis (assembly GCA_005771605.1). Classification (NCBI taxonomy): domain Eukaryota; kingdom Viridiplantae; phylum Streptophyta; class Magnoliopsida; order Lamiales; family Lamiaceae; genus Scutellaria; species Scutellaria baicalensis. Next base: position 12,986,957 of record CM016725.1, on the reverse strand, counting down.
CTGCCCCACTTCCTCTTGGCAAAGTTTGACCCCCTCTCGAAAGTAAGCTTCAGCCATCGGAGCAGCCTTAGAAAGGAAAAGAACAGAATTCCAAAGATGGAACAGGAGTCTCTCTCGGATGTTTTCCGCTGTTAACTCCATTTCTGAACTCCGAGCAAAGTGATAAAAGCGTTCGTTCCACATGGCTTTACCGAACTCAGCTCGGGTGCTCTTTTCTTCCTCCAGTTCCTCCTTCAGCCTCCTGATCTCAGCCTCCACAGTCAGATAAGCAGACTGTTTCTCCATGGCAAACTTTTCCTTGGCCAACAGTAATTCTTCATTTTTGGCTACCTCTGAACGAGCAAGTGTCAGCTCTACTTCCCGCTCTTCCAACCGAGCTGACAGATTTTCAGTTTTTCCGGTATTTATCGTTAAGTCGCTCTCCAGGGTTTTCTTTTCCTCTACCACCTCCCTCAGTTGATCACGTTGCTGCTGAATTTGATCTCGTCGACGGAGGGCTCTTTTACCCAAACTCTCAAGAAACTTGCTCAAGTTCTCCGCACGAATCAAGTTCAGTCTCAGCTCTTTCTCTGCGGCATCCTCCTCATCCTCAGCAGCTTTCTCACTCCGAACAACCACTCCCTCCTGAATTTCCGAACTAATCTGGGGTCCTCCATCAGTTTTCTGCTTCTTTGGAGTTTTCTGCGAGCTAGAAGACCCTTTCTTCTTCCTGCGTAAGGAAGTTGTAGCTTCAGTTGCTTCCTCGTTGATCTCTTCTACAAGATCAACAGGATCAGGGGCCTCGGCAGCAGGTAACGAGGGAGAAGGTTGAGCATCCATGATAGTAGTCAAGGGAGATGCAACAGAAGTACTACCCCCTTCTGGCTGAATTATGTTTTCTGTCGAACCGGGGGCTTTAGAGGTTACTTCGGCAAGGCGTCTCTCCTCTTCCTGACGGAAGGTCGTCGCTAGTCTGGCATTTACTTCTTTTTCAGAAGGAGGGAAAGCAGTCTTCTCCGTATCAGGGGTCTTCGGGCTAAATTTGAAGAATTTGTTCATCGTGTTGTCTGCAACAAAAAACGATTCAAGTTCCAAGTAAGGCACAGTCCGATAAACTGAAACAGAGATAATAAGAGAAATAATGACAAAAGTTCAAGCAACCTAGATTGAATTTGCGGGGAACTTGACTGTTTGGATAAAACCCCTAGAAAGACAACAACGACACACAGGAACTCATTTGTACTATATCGAACAACCCCCAACGGAAGATCCTATCCAAGGCTGCGATCTCAAAATCCCATTGAGGAGCAGGGTCAGCCCGGTTCGAAGTTTCAGCCCAAGGAATTGATTGAAAAGGTTGGTTCGCTGGTGCACGAACAAAAAAATAATACTTTTCCCAAGAGCTGATCTTATCATCTCCCGAGGATAAAAATTGAGCTCGTTTCTCACCGCTCGGGGACTCAAATAAAAGTGATAAGGGTTGGTGTGTTTGAGAACGAAGCAAGATCGAAATCGATCAGAAGTTAGTTCGACACCCATCCATTTGCATACCATGTAAAAAGACACGATGTAACTAATGGAGTTCGGATGTAATTAGTTCAAACATATACCGAAAGCCGAACTAATCTCTAGGAAAAAAGGATGAATAGGAGGAACTAAACCTAGGGTGACATGTTTTAAGAACCATGTCTGGCAACCAGTAGGAGCTCGGTGTGGACGATCATCGGGACTGGGGATCACAACAGTGTAACCCCCCATCATGAGCGAACTTAAAAGAATGGTGTGGGTATGAGTGGTTTTAGTTGCAGAAAAAACGTTATCTACAGTTTTCTTACGGGATTTTTTTTAAGGATTGGAAGGGTTTTGGTGGTCAAAGGAAGAAGGTTTGGGGTTTGAAGATTCAGAAAAAGGGCGTAGAGGAAATTGCTCAAATCCTTCTTCTGATTCACTTTCGTCTCTCAGATGGATTAAAGAATCAGAGGACACCATCGAAATGAAAAGGAGAATGAAGGAAAATGGTACCTGGCTTGTTTGAGTGAGAAGACTTAGAAATTGCAGAAGAAAAACTCTTGCTTATATGTGAATATACAGTAATTTTGCAGAAGAGTTTTCTTGAGAAGAAAATATGACATATATAGGGAGAAGACGACTCTTCATTTTGGGGGGGGGGGGGGGAAATTGAAAAGTCACGAATTTTCAACCATTGGATACGATGTAATCCAACGATGGAGGTGAGAGGGCGCCTAGGGATAAGGGAACTGGCTAACACGTGTCGCCTAGGGATGATTGATGGGACGCGTTGCTTCTAGAGAAAGCGTCACACTTAGCAGAAACAATACGAACTACACTAGTACGTATAAACACGCACTTCGAAGGGGGGAATATTTGATGTGGTCGAACTGATCACATTCGAGTTATTTGGGAAAGTGAACTGATTCAAAGACAAAAACCGACCGATGTGAACTATTTAGAAAGAAGCAAGCGAACAGAACCAAGAAGCGAACAGAACCAAGAAGCGAACAGAACAAAGAGGCGAACAGATATTCCCCTGAAAGTGATAAAGTAAATTATGGTGCATCTGGATGTGAACTATTCTTTCCGACAATAGTTCGTAGCTTATATGGAAACGAACACGAACTAACTAGACTTTTGGGATAAGCGGACGAACTGATCTTGAGTATATGAGGCGAACTAGTTTAAATTCAGATAACCGCCACGATCAGGGATAAACCGCCCACTTCCCACTTTTTTAGGAAAGACTTAACTGTCACGTCCTTCAGGGAGTATTTATAACCTTTTTTCCTTTATTCTTTAGGATATAGACATAAAAAAATACATAAAATTATTAGAAGAAAACCACTACTTTTTCCGGATCATTGACTTGAGCGGCAGAGTCTCTTCACGGGAAAAATCCCCGGTGTTCTTTATTTTGTAGGTACTTTTAACCGGAGAATTCTAATTTTCATCGGAGAAGAAGAAGACCGGTTCAGGAACAAATCAGTTTTGATTGAGTGTTTTTATGATTTTAGGATTTTAATTTTCATTTATAGTTTTGAATTAATTTTATTGGTTTCAATAGTTGGAAATCATTTAAATGATGTGGCATTAGTTGTGTTATATTTTAATATAAAATAAATGCCACATGGCTCCATAATTCCATATCAGCATGTGGTTGTCGGAAATTTTGGATTTGGGGCGAGTGCATGGCACTCATAGAAAAGTTGTTGGAAAATCATTTTTCCGGTGGTGAAAGGACTGAAATTAGACAAAATTTGACTTAACTGGATTAATTTTGATTTTTGGCCAACAACCTCAAACAACACTAAAACCATATTACAGTCTTGATTATTCCATCAGTTACATTAGTGAAGAACTTATGATTGCCATGTCAGCCTATATTGGATTAGCTTTGATGTGGATAGAGGAAAGGTCCTTCATATAGTAATTCAGAAAATAATGGAAATAATTAAATAAGTATTTCATAAGGAGAAATCCAGCAAAGCACACCCAAAGCGGACTCAGCAGAGCACACCCAAAGTGGACTCAGCAGAACACGCTTAGAGAGAAATCCAGCAAAGCACACCCAAAGCAGACTCAGCAAAACACGCTCAGAGAGGGACTCAGCAGAGCACACCCAAAGCAGGACTCAGCAGAAAACGCTCAGAGCAGAACTTAGCAGAATAGTCCTGAGAACATTTGGCAGACGAACAGAAAACATGATCATCAAAGAAGGCCACGTGGCAAAATCCAAGAGATAAAGAGCTGACGAATCCGTTACATATGGGATAAAAGAGAATAACCTCCTAACAAACTGAAGAAAGGGAATAATCAAGGAACGAGAAAGATGATTCTAGAAGAAGCCACCTAAGAGAGAAATATAGGCAGGAGAGTATAAATAGGAAGAAAAAAATAAAAGAGGAGTTTTTTTTTTGGAACTAAGGAAACATTTTGAACAACATTCATTGTATTCTTCTTCACCAATAGAGGAGTTCATTTTTGTGCATATTATATTCTGGGTTGTACGCATTTGATTTTCTTTTCCATCAAGTGATCTCTTTAATACTTGTGCTAGTTACTTGATTTTATCTATTTTTGTTGACACCTCAAGCTCCACCCGATGATCCTGGATCGTGGCAACGAGAAAACAAGGTCTATATATATATATATATATATATATATATATATATATATCGACTGATACTGATTCGTTAGCTTTCACAAACCTTAGTTATTAGAGATCATTAATATATGTTTCACTTTTGCAATAGGGCTATTAGTTTTGGACTCAATCTTATGCAAATGGCTACCTAACCTTGTGATCAATGATGTTCGAGCTTGGAACTACAGTCTCTATGCTTTGCTCCCTGAATTTATTGGCGACTACAAATATAATCTTCAAGTCATTGTTGAAGTAGGTTTTAACAACTAATCTAGCAATGAAACCTTTTTGTTGGAAATATTAGAAGAATGTTTTGATGAGACAAATCCTTAAAGTAACTTTAATAAGCATAACTAATCTTAGGCTAGGTTACTAGAGTTACTGCAATAGAGTTACTGCAGAGATTAAAAGAAATAGAGAAAGTGTTAAAAGGAAGGATATTGAAGAGAATGGTTAAAAAGAATCTGGTGAACTGATAAGGATACTATTAACTTCAGGAAGCTACTGGAAGGGATCTCGCCAAAGTAGAAGACAGCGAGACAGAAAGCTGGCTGTGAAGACCATACCGAATGCATACTGTAGGAGCAGCATGCTACAAACGCCTCGAGCCACCTGAAGGAGCAAGCCAGAGAAGGAAGCTCCAGAGTGAAGCAAGAGGAGGAAGCTGCAAAGCAGGCATGGGGAGAAAAGTCAAAGTTACCGGTATCTAGACACAAAAAGTTACCGATAGAGAGAAGATAAGAGGAGCCAACCAGAAGAAAACACGTGGAAAGTGAAAAGCTGACGTGTGTCAGGAGTGCGGTGCGTCAATGATGGAAATCTGTCTACCTTCAACGGGCAGATTTCATAACCTATAAAGAGGAGGACTGAAGACTGAAGCGGAGTGTGAGAGAAAGCACAAAGGCACAAGAGAGAAGACGTGAGCACATCAGAATATCCAAGCTCACAGAGAGAAGCGCAAAAGAAGAGAGAAGAGCTCATCAGAGAGAAGGCTCATAAAGAAGAAAGCGATGAAAAGGGGGAAGTCAAAATTGAGAAGAGAGTGTTCAAAGGAGCAAAAGAAAAGAAGAAGAGCTCGAACACTCTACACCCCAAGATGACGCACACTCAGTCTACCAGTCCAGTAGCAAGCTTCAGCAAATCAGTCTGCAAACAAAGGCCAAGCTTGCTACACCCAGTTGAAGAAGAAGGAGATAAACCTCTCTAAAAGGTTGTCTCGGAGTACTCAGTGCGAGGAGTAAAGTTCTGCTGAGTTTAACACTTTCTAGGAGAGAAAGTGAGGACCCTGGGTGGGTAGTGTGGGATCCTGTGTGGATCAGGGGAAAGTAGGCAAGCATCTATGTGAAGACTTGCTACTTATTTGTTAAGTGAGGGTTGTAATAGATAGGTCTATGTAAATCAACTAGCTTAACAAAAGTTCCCTCCTGAGTGGAGGAAGAGAGGACGTAGAAGGATTACTCCACCTTCGAACCTCTATATATATCCTCGCGTCTTTATATGCTTAACTGCTTTATCTACATACTCTATATTTAGCAGCGCATCTTCTACCCGGCTCTAAGATAAGCTTCCGCACTCACTCTGATCAGTAACCTCCCAAAAGGTTACTGATATTAGAATAGAGCCGTTAGAGGGGAAGAAAAGTATGGAAATATAGTAGGCTTATTCACCCCCCCCCCTAAGCCTACTACCAAGACTCTCAATGGGACCAATAAGTGGTATCTGAGCAGATGGATTAAACTAAAAGATCTAATTGATCTATCCGGATCCCATCTGTGAAAAAACCTCTCTCTCAAATATCTCTCTCTCTCTCTCTCACCCTCACATCAAAGATAATTTCAATGACTTTTGCTCTAAAAGGATATGATTGATGTGAAGACAACAAACAGCTAAAAGATGAAGAAAATCAAACTGGGTTGTGAAGAAAAGATGTTCTTGAGGGGGAACAGCAAGCTACCGGAGGAAGGACTGCGAAGAAGGAAGCCTTACATAAGGAGCAAAGTCCCTACTCATCACGGAGTAGACCAACATGGGGCTGATCAACAAAGAAGATATGTTGCAACAGACAAACAAGCAACCATGGAGGAAAATGCTGAGGATGTCAAGCAAAGGAGTAAGAAGAAGAAGATCACTCCAAACTTCAGACAAAAACAAGAATGAAAGAGGCCTACTCTTCTAAAGGAACAACGATGACTAGGTACCTCATTCAAATCTTGTGCTTTTATTGTTCTGGTCTAAATCACGTTTATTCTGTTTAGGAACTCAAGTGACTAGTTTCAAACGTCCAAGAAGCCAAAGAAAAGAATCTTCAAAAGTGAAGATATTAGGCTTAAAATTATTGTTACTTGAAATTGAGAAGGAAGCATGCATGTTTATTTCCATTTTATAATACTTAACCTTCTCATGAAAACCGCAAAGTAACCTAAAATAGTACTGTTAGTGACCCCACATCTTAATAGAGAAGACCATAAATTAAGGGGGAACCTCCAGTACAAATCAAGGAAACTTTGTAGGCAAAAATGTTAAAATCCTTGGAATAACCCAAATATGGGCATGCTGTAAAAAGTCTGCAACAAACTGACGCTCCATAAGGAATCAAGCAGAACAGCAACTCCAAAAAACAAAAGAATTTTGTCTACCTTACTTATATCATGTTTTACCTTTCTATACTCTAGATAGATACAGTAAGAAAACACCTGCACACATTATCACTGTTTGCTCTTTAAAAGTCTTGAAAGAGTCAAAACTCTCTTGACAACAACCATGGGCTGTAAAGAAAGCATTAGCTTCTGGAAGAAACTTAACCCAAAAGGACTCATACTCGTGTGAGCACCTATACAAGCATATTTGTTTTGCAGGTACCTCTGACAAAGGGCTATTGAATTTAGGGGGAACCATTGACAAAATGACAAAGCTCTGACTATAGGATGTTAGACACCAGGTTGCTGGAAACTAGGTTGCTGGATAACAGGATGCTGAAAATCAGGAAGCTAGACACCAGATAGATGGATACTAGGTCGCTGAACATCAGGTCGTTGTACACCAGAATGCTAGACACCGAGCAACTGGATACTAGGTCACTAGACATCAGAGTATGTGTCATCAAGTCAGGGGAAAAGGTAGAAGAACTAATCGAGATCAAGGAAAAAGATAAAATCTGACGAAAGGACGCTAGACACCAGGACATTGGACACTAGGTCACTAGATAGCAGGATGCTGGACATCAGGATGCTAAATACCAGGCTGATTGGAAATTAGGTCGCTGGATGGCAGGACGCTAGACATCAGGATGCTAGATACCAGGGGCTGGATACTAGATCGCTGAACACTAGGTCGCTGGGCACCAGGACGCTAAACACCAGGTTGCTGGACACTAGATCGCTGAACACCAGGTCGCTGGGTATCAGGATGCTAGACACCAATATACTGGATACTAGGGTACTAGACATCAGAGCTTATCAACATGTCACTGGAAAAAGGGGATCACTTGGAGGTTACAAGGTAGAGCAGTTACTAAAAATTTTCTCGATAACGTGCGAGCTTGGATCACCTTTCCAGAAATAGACTACATTTTCAGAACCCTAGAAGAATTTTAGCCGTGCGATCAGAAGAATCCAAAGGTAGAGATCCAGCAGTTGACCACGTCATCTCATACAAAGGAGAAAAGACATAAAGCTGTGGAAACTGTCAACACCTTTATTGGAAACCGGCGGAGCAGTTAATGAGATCTTTGAAGATCTAACTGCAATAGGGAGTATCTCTAACCCTATATATACATGCACTCCTTTTTCTTCATAAAGCATATAGATATCCTCTCTCTCTCTCTTATCTTCTATGCTTCATGGAACCCAATTGTTGGAAACCCTTCTCTTCATTCCTTCCAAAGAACATATTTTCTGCAAATAATCAACCAAGCACACCTCAAATCGCATATAATCACCTCTCATGCTTGATACTTGCTAAGCAAGTCTTCCTCAGAAGACTTAATCTTCTAGCATTCTCTTCTCACCTCAGACTTGAGGATGCTTGAGGTCTTGCCCAACAGTCTCCTCTGAGACGTTAGAGGTTAAATTGGAGGAATCCCTCTCCAATGACCCCTGAGCCTTAGTTCATTTTTTAATGATGTCAAAAGGGGGAAGAACTGTGAAGGATTCAGGAAGATCAAAAGTCTTCCTAAGGTGAAGAAGAGAAGATGCAAGCCCGTCCATCGGGTGAGCCTTCTTCCGTGTCCAAGGAGAAAGAGGAAGAGGGGTCAGACACAGGAGTTGGAGAAAATAGTACGAGAAGAAAGGTTGTAGCAAGCTACTGCACCCAGATTTCTCTGCTCTTTCACCGACTCTTGAGTATAAACCTCAGGTCTTTCTTCGAGCGACATCCTCACCTTTACTCCAATTCTCCTCCATGATCAAATAGGAAATCGACTGGGAGCAAGCCTTGCGCATAATAGAGGAAGAAATGAGAAAGAAGCTCGCAAGAAGGTGAGGGGAAAAGAAAGGAAGGAAAGAGCAAGAAGAAAAGAAGAATGAATCTAGATAAGATGTGTATTGTACTGTGCTTACTGCATTGTAATATAGATGTTTTATCTAAATAAAATTTCTTATGTTCTTCAAAAGCTCATTCATGTGCCCTTTCTTTTAGACTTATATGTGATTTGTATGAATGTAGCATGCTATATCTTGTTATATCATACATCTGTTTTCTGTGCTTGAGAGATTATGTTCTTTTGATCTTCTGCAAAGGTTTTGTCATCATAAAAAAATGGGGAAATTGTTGGAAATATTAGAAGAATGTTTTGATGAGACAAATCCTTAAAGTAACTCTAATAAGCATAACCAATCTTAGGATAGGTTACGGCAATAGAGTTACTGCAGAAGATTAAAAGAAATATAGAAAGTGTTAAAAGGAAGGATACTGAAGAGAATGGTTAAAAAGAATCTGGTGAACTGATAAGGATACTATTGACTTCAGGAAGCTACTGGAAAGGACCTCACCAAAGTAGAAGACAGCGAGACAGAAAGTTGCCTGTGAAGACCATGCCGAAAGCATACTGTAGGAGCAGCATGCTACAAACGCCTCGAGCCACCTGAAGGAGCAAGCCAGAGAAGGAAGCTACAAAGCAGGCATGGGGAGAAAAATCAAAGTTACCGGTAGCTAGACACAAAAAGTTACCGGTAGAGAGAAGAGAAGAGGAGCCAACCAGAAGAAGACACGTGGAAAGGGAAAAGCTGGCGTGTGTCAGCAGTGCGGCGCGTCAATGATGGAAATCTGTCTACCTTCAACGGGCAGATTTCACAACCTATAAAGAGGAGGACTGAAGACTGAAGCGGAGTATGAGAGAAAGCGCAAGAGAGAAGACGTGAGCACATCAGAATATCCAAGCTCACAGAGAGAAGCGCAAAATAAGAGAGAAGAGTTCATCAGAGAGAAGGCTCATAAAGAAGAAAGCGCTGAAAAGAGGGAAGTCAAAATAGAGAAGAGAGTGTTCAAAAGAGCAAAAGAAAAGAAGACGAGCTCGAACACTCTACACCCCAAGAAGACGCACACTCAGTCTACCAGTCCAGCAACAAGCTTCAGCAGATCAGTCTGCAAACAAAGGCCAAGCTTGCTGCACCCAGTTGAAGAAGAAGAAGGAGATAAACCTCTCTAAAAGGTTGTCTCGGAGTACTCAATGCAAGGAGTATAGTCCTGCTGAGTTTACCACTTTCTAGGAGAGAAAGTGAGGACCTTGGGTGGGTAGTGTAGGATCCTGTGTGGATCAGGGGAAAGTAGGCAAGCATTTGTGTGAAGGTTTGCTACTTATTTGTTAAGTGATGATTGTAATAGATAGGTCTATGTAAATAAATAAGCTTAACAAAGGTTCCCACCTGAGTGGAGAAAGAGAGGACGTAGAAGGATTACTCCACCTTCGAACCTCTATATATCCTCGCGTCTTTATAGGCTTAACTGCTTTATTTGCATACTCCATATTAAGCAGTGCATGTTCTACCCGGCTCTAAGATAAGCTTCTGCACCCACTCTGATCAGTAACCTTCCAAAAGGTTACTGATATTAGAATAGAGCCGTTAGAGGGGAAGAAAAGTATGAAAATATAGTAGGCTTATTCACCCCCCTATAAGCCTACTATCAAGCCTCTCAATGGGACCAACACTTTTGATTGCATGATTGGTGTTTTTACTTGGCATGTGTTCATTTTAGTGTATGAGGCAAAATAATGGTTGGGGATCTTATATATGATCCTCCAAGAACTGGACCAACTTTATGGGAAATTGGCATCCCTGATCGAACTGCTGCTGAATTCTTCGTGCCTGATCCAAACCCAGCTCTTATTAACCAATTATACGTTACTCAAGCTGATCATAAGTAAGAATTAACAAGTGAAATATGATCGTTTATTTTCATGATCATGTACATACTACACTTGGACATATGTTTTTTATGTTTAATTTGTCTGAAAATCGATAGGTTTAGGCAGTACAGGTTATGGGATCGGTACACAGATATTTACCCTAATCAAGATTTGATCTATACAGTAGAAACAAGCAATTATAAAACAGATTTGTCTTTGCTCATGTGAATAGGTAAATAGCACTATCTAAAATCAATAAAGTTTGAAACATTTATAGCACGAGTGCTACTTGTAATGTACTTTTGAATGCAGGAATATAGGCAACAAAACATATGTCCCAACAACATGGAAAATCATGTTCAATCTTTCAAACACCCGATGATCGTGGAGGAAACTATACCTTATACAAATTGCACTGACATCGGAAAATGAGGTTGTATTAGGGTATTACATCAATATTGAATCATAAGTATAAGTACTTTTTATTGGTTGCTACGATGTACGATGATGTGTTGTAATTAGTGTTAGGTTAGGATAAACGACGAGGCAATCGTAAATCCTCATTTTAGGACAGATCTGATAGAAAATGACAATGCAATAGCTTGGCATGGAATTCATGCAATACCAGGCTCTCTCTATTTGTTTCTAATAATACAAATACAATTTTCTCTACTCAAAAAAGTGAATCAACTCTTCAATTTGGGATTATGTATAATTATATACGTCTTCAAGATTCATCCTGAAATTGTTCATCAATTTAATTTTTTTGTTGCTGTGTAGGCAGAGACGGACGAACCTTAGGGCCAAGGGGGGCACTGGGCCCCTTGAAATTTTGAAAAAAGGCAGGGGTATTTTAGTAATTTCATATTTTTTAAATAAAAAAAGAAATATACATATTAATACTGCAGGGCAACAGCTCTCGCCTCTCTCTGATTCCATTCCAGCAGGCAGCAGTTATCTCCATTATCTTTCATTTTCCTCTTCCCACTCAACTCAAACCCTAGCATTTCCTTCCACCAATTACTACTTCTCCACTTAATTTCAAGGTAAATGTTACATACATATTACTCTTATTTGCAATCTTCTTCATCATTATTGTTAATTTATGGTGTTTTAAATTATATATGTGATTTATTGATTAGGTTAAAAGATTGAGTTTTTTTCTTTTTATTTTGTTTAGAAATCTTCTACCTCCTAGATCCTTCTTCTCATCACCAATTCCTTTTATGATCTTCGGATTCTTCTGCCATGGTAACTGTTTATTTTGGTCGTATCTGCTCAATTTTACCAAGTCGGCCTCCCCTTTCCACGTCGGCTGACTTTTGCCACGTTGGCTGACTTCTACCAAGTTGGCTATGGATTTCCACATCGGTTGACTTCTGCCATGTTTGCTATAAACTTACTCGTCTTCTGACTTTTGCCACGTTGGCTACAAACTTCTACATCTGCCGACTTCTGTCACGTTGTCTATAAACTCCCACATCTATTGACTTCTGCCACGTTTGCTACAGACTTCCACGTCTGTCGACTTTTGCCACGTTAGCCATGGGCTTTTACGTTTGTCCACTTTGATTATGGGTCATTCTTAGGAGTAATTCTCCTGCGCATAACATGTTAGAGATACATTTATATTATGTTAGAGATATTTTATCCATAACATAGTTGTGTTACACATTTTGTACACAAAAGTATCTCTAACATCATATAAAGGTATCTCTAACATAACCAATAGATATCGTATGTGACCTGAAGCGAATTCTAAGAGTATCAAATCAAGATTTCAAATGTATTGTTAACAACACATAAATGTATTTCTAACATCATCTAAAGGTATCCTTAATATAACGTAAAGATATGTAACCTGAAATCAGGATTTCAAAGGTATTGTTAACATCACCTAAAGGTATCATTAACATCACCTAAATGTATCCTTAACGAGCGAATTTGGGTGGATTTGAGCGCATTCACCCAAGCGTGTGGGAGCGCGTGAGGGCGCATGGGACACACGTGGTAGCACGTATTTAGGGTGCGTGGACGGGTTGACCTGGGATCCATGCAACTGTTGCATAAAAGTATTTGTGTCTTTTTATACCCATAATCTACCCACATCATTTTTTCTTTTCTTTTTTTTTTTGTTTGATATTCTTGTTGGATTCATTAATTAATTCTTGTTCTTGTTATCTTAATTTTAATATAAAAGTAATTCCTAATTGATTTGTTTTGTTGTAGTACATACTTGTTTGAAATTGGACCCACAATGTTGAATCTTTTCTGGGTTGTAAATGCTCTGATTCAAACCCTTGACATTTGTTAGACATTATTGTTACCTTTGCAAATGATATGATATATAACTTTAAACATTATAATTTGGTCTTATAATTTGACCACTTATATAGTTATACTAGGGGTGAGCATGGATTTTGGAGATAATCAAACTGTGGAGAAATTCGGATCGAAACACTTCGAACCAATAAAGAACCGTTGATTGTTTAACTTTATCTGAACCGAACCGCTTCGATTATCTTTATGTGTAAAACCGAACTGAATCACTCCAATTTTTTTTTTAAACCGAAATGCACAGAACTGAATGGAACCGATTGAAAACAAAAAATCATTTACAAATTTGTATGTACGTATCTTCATTTTTTTGTGTAGTTATATTAGATTAGTTACAAATATGAATGAATTATTTATTATTTAATATTATTATAATATTAAGTAGATTATTTTATTATTTAATACTATTATAATTCTAAGATTTCATAGAAGAAATTAGTAATTAAATAATAAAGAAGAATATTTATTTATTGATAATTTTGGTAACACAAAATGTAATAATTACAATAATATTAATCAAATAATTAGTTTATAAATTATATAAAGTAATGTATAATAAATATTTTTAATTCAAGGTTATATGAGCCTTCAAAAATGAAGTTTTTAATGTCCACTTATGAGTTATAGATTAAAAAGATTTTAAGAATAAAATTTGAATGTAATTTATTATTTTCCTGAAGAGAAGATTACTTTAGTAATTTTTCAAGTTTATTTTCTTAGTTCGTAACTTGTTTTAAGATTTAAATTAAAAATGTGGTATAATATATTTATACCTTTTGTTTGAATGAATTTTTTATTTTAGATTTTACAATTATGAATCTCCGAATTAAACTCAAGAGATCAGCTCCGTTATACCTGAATCTATGAAAGAATAGAACCAATAAATGGAGCAATTACGGAAGACTTTCTTATCTCCGACATGCTACGAATGTGCTCGACCCTAAATTATACTAATGGCTTCATAATTATGACTTTTGTAATTTAGCACATATTTTGATGGGGCACGGAGGTTAATAAAAAACAGTTGACTTTTGTTTTTTAAAATAATTAGGTGACACTTTTGTAATAAAGGTGAAATGTAAGGATATTAACGTTTGACTTTTGTGACTTTTCATTTTTTTAGATAATTCAGTGACATTTTTGTATAAGGATGAAATATGAGGATATTAATCTTTGACTTTTGTTGCTATTTATGAGCTGACAAGTTGAGTTTGGACAAAGCTAAATGGCAAGTAGACAAGTTGAGTTGAGACGGAGGGAGTACAAACGAATTCATCACAAAAAAAAAATGAAGAACCTTAGATTTCATTCGCATAAAGAGATTTGGTGAAGAATTTGAAATTGGTAACTATAGAATCCTTCAATGGTATTTGGATAAAGTGGATATGATATCCATAACTTTCATTTTTGAACTAATACTTAAGCAACATGGAAATCCACTGTGACTTAAATGGATATGATATTCAGTCATTTCAATCTTCATGTTCAAATCACTTTATCCAAATTGAGCATAAATTCACCCCTCAAATCTCACATTCCCGACTACCCCAACCTAATTCCCACACCAACAACAACAACAACACAAAGGAAATATAGACTATATGATTAGAACGAAGAAAAAAGAATCTATAATTAGTTCATTTCCTTTAATTGGGGATTGTGGTCAATGCATCCAATCATACCATACAAACAAGAGTCAATGAATTTGTTATAGAATAGACCTCTCAATGTAGCATCTATGTAGATGAGCAGAGATATAACAAATTACAACATATACAGATAGTTCACGCTTCTATCAACAATTTCAGCACCAAATTTTGAAGCATTTAGATCACTTTTAACAGAGCTCTACAATCACAAGCTACAAATAGCATAATCAATCGCCAAATTATCGAGAGTGAGATAAAATATTAAATCCAAATTACAGGTAGAAGCATAATATTTCAGTAAACAAGATTGGAAACATAATAATGAAAAAAAAGGGGTCTAACCATGCAGCATGAAAATAGGAATATATTGGTTAAGTACAACCAAAACAAATAGATAATACACACAACTTCAGCAAATCATCTCACATCCTATCAAGAGCTGTACAGCAATTCATTGAGTATATATGATAATACACTTCTAAGTATCGTACCTTTGATCCACTAAAGAGTTCTTCAATGTCTAAATGCAACTATGCAAGTTAATATAGTAGCACCTCAACTATGCTAATATAGCATTTAAAATTGGGATCAATCTTCGGATAACTTAGGTAGAAATATGTTCTTTGGCTCACATAATCTTGTCTACCAGATTGAATTCAAATATTAACTGCCGCAGAGAAATTTAAAACGGTATCCAACATGTATCCATCATAAAACGAAATTAGAATGGTCTTCAAAGAGATATTTATATCACTTGCGCGTTTATCAGCTCAATGTCAACAATTCAAATATTACAATATCAACTAAGATATGGATCACAAAATGCTATTACTCTCTTGTCTATTGTCTATGGATGACGCAAATATCACATTTGGAAAGCTGTTATAAACATACAGCGGAAAAATGCACCTTTTTAGTTGCAAATATCAACCACCCTATGCTCGCTCAGCCATTGGTTGCCCTTCACTTATTTGATGTTTATCAAGAAATCCGGAGCTTGTAAAATAATGAACTTGGACGAACTCTACATTTTGGAACAACACTGCAAATCTACTCTCATCTCCCTAATTCCCATTATACCCTCACCGGTTTCTGCAGAACGGCTGATAAGTAAACTTCTGATTTCCCTGAACCATTAACTTTCTCCCCCACAACCCACTTCAATTTTCTATACCCAAATCGTTCAATCAAACGAGTTAGAGCCCGTTTCTTGTCATCAGTTGAACAATAGAAGTTGTCTATCCAAAACAGCCCACCTCCCCTAAGCACACGATCGATATCAAACATCAAGAACTCGAGCTTCTCAGGCCTACCTCCAACATCCAATCCATTTGCAGCATGGACTAAATCAAAGACATTATCATGAAACGGAAACCTATAATCCAAGCTAAAGTACAAAGGCAAAAGGCCTCTAGCAGCAATGAATTCATTGAAAGGTGCATCTATGTTCAAAGTGGCAGTGATTACAGTCACATTTCTCTCAGCCATTCTAGCAGCAAAAGTCCCAGAACCACCACCAATGTCAAATCCAATCCTAATTCCACCACTACCCATACCCAAAACATCATCAATAAGGAAATCATTCTTGCTAACAGCCTTAACATATCTTTGAGTCTCATAGCCTTTAACAATATCAAAACAACCAGCACAATCCCTATTCAGTTTCTTTGCATTCAGACAAGCAAGATTCTTGCAACCTAGACCACTCCAGCTATAAATCTTCTCACTAACATTTTTCCAGAGAGAGAGAGGGAAAGGATGCAAACCCATTTTAGGTATAGTTTTAGCAAAGCACCTCCTTCTGGGCAAAGGCTCACACCCCTGAAGAATCAGCTTCTGGCCCGAACTCCAATCATCAGGGCAAAGCCCATTGACTTTATAGCTCATGAATTGGGACAACAAATCCATGGATTTCTCGCAAGAATGCCCCACAGATGCCGCCATTTCAGTGATCCCAGTTCTCGAATCTTTCCCCAGAGGCAACTGATGGGGGTTCAAGAACTCTTTGAGCTCACTCGCAGTGTTGGGCCTCGAAAGATCGATGCTTTCATAGCCCACGAGATCTTTCTCCATCTGGGCTAGCTTCTTCTGCGAAGACTCAATCTCTCTCAGAATTATGCTCACCTTTTCTGAGATCAAGGAAATGTTCTTGGGATAGGTGTAACGGTGAACTGCTCGGGGATGGTATGTGAAAGCATACAAAGCGAAAATATTTGTGGTTATTACAGAGAAAAGCATCAGAAAATTAACTGCTGAGGAGCACACTGATGCTCTCTTGAATCTTGCTGTTCCATCTCCGATTTTCAAAGAAACAGACCCCATTTTTCCTGCTCTGCTGCTTTCTCAGTCGATCGTGGAGAGAGAGAGAGAGAGAGAGTATAGATTCGAGTGAGGAAGCAAGTGGAATGGAAAGGATTAAAGAAAGATGATTAAGACGTTAAGAGCATCTCCAACAGTGCGCCATCACAATTTGATCACAATTTGATGGTGCCTGTTTTTATCTTATTAACTGCTGATTTTGCGCCAACTATCCACATGTCAAACCTTGCGCCATCTTTTTTTTTTTATTTTCTTATTTATTTATTTATTTATTTTGTTCATTTTATTTTCTTATTTTATTTTATTTTTAATTTCTTTTTCTATATTCTTACTTTGTATTATTTTTTTCTTATCATTATTTATTATTTATTTTATTCCTTTTCTTTTCTTATTTTATTTTGTTTTTAAGTTCTTTTTTATTATTTTTACTTTGTATTCATTTTTTCCTCATTTTTTATATTAAGTGCTATTATAATCATTCCGATTTTGGAAAAAAAAATACAATACAACATACATTTTCATGGTTTGATTCCGCCCTACAATTGGATCTTGTGTAATATCTAAATAAATACGACACAAATATCGATCTTCAATTGTCTTGTAACTTTGACCACGAGATATAGACATTACAAAGAATATGTATAAAAAGAAATTAGGAGTGCAAATGAATGTATGATCTATGACCTATATATATATATTAGGTAAGTAATTGATAAAGATTTATTAATAATAAGATTGCTACAAATTTATTGATATTATTGAGGATGAAGATATATATGAACTAGATTTACGAAAATATTTGTAAAATATCCATATTGAATATTATTATAAATATTATTAAGGATGAGGATATATCTGAACTAGATTTACGAAAATATTTGTAAAATATCCATATTGAATATTATTATAAATATTATTAAGGATAATGATATATCTGAACTAGATTTACGAAAATAATAAAGATGAAAAATAGATTATTTAACAATAATAACGAATATTTATAATAAATAAAATGTTAAATTAATTAATTAATAAAGAATATTATGGAATATTCTTTTTTGGTGCAGAGAATAATGTAAACTGTTGGAGATAATTGGCAGTTATTACATAAAAATTATATAAGATTAACAGGAAAATCCTGTGCACTGTTGGAGATGGTCTAAGTAGAGTGTAGTAAGATGAATTTAAGACACTAAGCTTGGTATTACTTGTCGGTGCTTCTAAATCTAATGAGGCATAGCCGTACACGTGTACGTAGATAGTGAGAGAGGGGGGGCCTTGTATTTATGGTGAATCAAATGAGTACTGAAAACTTGCAGTATACCAGGTTATTATTTATTATGAAATAATATGATTATTAATAATATAATAAATTTATTATTTAAAATATTACTCGTGAGATCTTATTATTTTGAGATTTGTAAAAAATTCGTATTTTTTTAATGATGATGATGATGACGACAACAACAACGACGACAATAACAAAAACAATAATAATAATAGTTTTGTGTTTGTGTGCTTTAATTATAAGTGATTAATTATATTTGTTAATATATATGTTCTATTTATATTTTTGTTCTTTTATATCTTAGAATTATATTTAATAATTTGTAAATAATTTTCTACATTTTTTTTAGATGGATTTATTTTACAAACACTGTATTTATTCAAAAACTTAGTTTATATTTAAAAAATTTAGGTTTCAAATTCATTTTACATTTAAAACAATATTTTTTTTAGAATTTTGAAACCATTTTAAAATATGTTTTCTTATAATTATATCTTACACAATTTACATATATGTTTGAATTTATTTTTAAATGTTATTTGTGGATTTTTTTTTTTTATATTAACCTCACAACATTATTAGATTATTATTAGTTTTACTTTCAAATTTAATTATTATTTTTAATAATTTTATAATAGTTTTTAAACTTTTAAACATTTCACAGCCCTTTGTAAAATGAAATTTAGCTTTTAGACCTATTTTTCACATTTATATATTAAAATTATATAATTTTCAAATTTGTAAATTTCTGACAATGTTTAAATTTCATTATTTTTCAGATTTTTTAATTATATCATTAAGACATAATCATATAATAATAGCATCCAAAATAATTTCCTCTATTTCATTTTACCTCTATATTAAATTAAAAGACTGTTTATTATATTTAAAATATATATGAAGCTTGTACTATAAGATTCTCAAAAAAAAAATTAATTTTTTTTTTCCACAATTTTTCTATTGATCAATGGCAAATCAGTAATTATGTTCAATTTTACAATTGAGTGGCAAATCAGTAAATATTTCAAATTTTTTCTATTTTAAATATAGTATAGATGTGCAATAATCCATAATCAATATTTGTGAAAAAGGCAAAACAAAAATAAAAGAAATTATTATTATTATTTATAAAAATAAACACTAACAAATTAGATGAACTATTATTTTAAAAGATATATTTCAAAACCCAATAAAGAATTTGGAGTGGTATATTGGCAACAGAATCCTGCAACATTATTATTCATTGCTTTTTCAAGCCTCAATATTCTTATTTCACATCCACTACTTCGTACATAGATTTTTCAAATAATGTTTTAAAAGATATATTTCACATCCACTATTTCACACTAACAAATTAGATGAAATATTATTTTAAAAGATATATTTCAAAACCCAATAAGGAATTTGGAGTGGTAGAAGGACAGAAGAATCACAAAAACGTTTATTCATCAGGTGCATGGATGACCCGATCCGCACGTCCCACGCGCCTGGGTGGATGTGCTCAAATCCATTCAAATTCGCTCGTTAACTATACATTTTAATTATATTAAGGATACCTTTTAAATCCTGATTCCAGGTTACATACCACGTTATGTTAAGAATACATTTTAGTTATGTTAAGAATATCTTTAGGTTATGTTAAGGATATCTTTAGTTATGTTAAGAATACCTTTTGGTTATATTAAGCATACCTTTAGGTTATGTTAAGAATATTTTTAGGTAATGTTAAGGATACCTTTGAAATCGTGATTCCAGGTTCCTTTGAAATCTTGATTTGATACTTTTAGAATTCGCTCCAGATCACATACATTTACGTTATATTAAGGATACATTTAGGTTATGTTAAAAATACATTTATGTTATGTTAGAGATACCTTTGTGTACAAAATGTGTAACACAACTATTTTATGAATAAAGTATCTCTAACATAAAATGTATCCTTAATATAACCTAAAGGTATGTCTGACGTAATGTAAATGTATGAAATTTGGGCATAAAAGTATCTTTAACATAACCTAAAGATATCCCTAAACACTACCTAAAGGTATCGTTAACATAACTTAAAAGTATTCTTACACATTACATAAAGGTATCCTTAACATAAGTAAAAGTCATGACCAAAACTTAAAAAAGTTAGCGTGAAAAAAAAAAGCGGGTCGGGTAACCCGGATCCAACCCGGTTGCATAGATCTAAGATTCATACACATGATGTATAAGAGACTTAATTGAATAACTTATTATTGAGGAAGAAGCAACTTGACTTGCCTAATAGATTGGGATTTGGGAACTCTTTGCTTTTGGTTATAACAGTTTTGTAAATGCTTCTTTTCAACTTTTCATCACTATTCTTTGCGTCTTTTGTGTAACAATTGTCAAAAAAACTTTGGAATAATCTAAATCCTCTTTTATTAAATATAAAAAAATTCGAAATACAAACTTGAATCTATATTTTCATCGATACGAGTAGAATAAACCAGTCATGAAAATCGTTAATTAATCTATATACATATATATAGATATATATAGAGAGAGTCAATAATTTTATCCAAATATATAATATTCAATTACTATTGCATTTCTAATCTATAATTTTTAACTCTTCTTTCTTGTATGTCACTAAAATTTATATTAAGAGTTTACATACATGTCAAATATACCAACAACCAATTACTTAAAAAACTATTTGTATCTTAACTTTAACCTTATAAGCCAAGTTAATAAATATACACACATATATAAGTTGTGAATGTATGACTATTTTGAATTTAGATATTTTTGAACATTATTAGAATTAATACATACTAGTATTTCACCCGCGCGATGCGCGATTTATTATTTATTTTGATTGTTATATTAAAAAGTTATTTATAAATCATTTATTATTCTAAATTTTGTATAATATAGAAATATAATTTTCATCTCTTTTATTGATTTTTAAAGTTATATTTTATTATTAAAAAATTTATTGAGTAATGTAGAGTTTTAATTGAAGAAAGTAGAATTTGGTTGACCCCTATCTTACGTGTGTTATTCGAACTTTCTTGTGCATTCGTTTTATTGTGACATGTCATTCTACATTATATTTGACAATATTAAAATGTTGGAATACAAATTTTGTAAATAATCTAAACAACGAAATTGAAAGCTTATATTCTATTTCTCTTTTGAATAAAAATATATCTATGGTCGTTGGCTTGATAGATATTTTGATTAGTATCATTTAACAATATAGGTTTTGAAATCTTTATTTATGTACAAAATTTCTCATAATTGCAAAAAATATATTATAATTTCTTTTAACTTTAAAATTTATAATATGAATAATTATAAATATTAAGTAATTTTAGTACCAAAAAAGGAAAAAGATAATGAATTAACAACTTGAAAGCTTACATTTTATTTGTTATTTTTCGTTGAACTTTTTTCACGGCTTGATAGATAATTTAATAAACTAAAGATTTTTAGAATTAATTAAATGTGACCAAGTAACAATATAAGTTTTGAAATATTTATTCACATACAATTACATTTCTCATAATTACAAAAAATATCTTAAAATTTGTTTAACTTTAAAATTGATAATAAGAATAATTATAAGCATTAAGTAATTAAAGTTAGCAAAAACAATTAAATTCAGAAAAATTGAAAACTTACATCTATTTGTTTCTATCTTTTGTTGAATTTTTTTTATTGGATCAATAAATAATTTAAGCTAATGATTTTTGGAGTTGGTCTAAATTGTTCCATCAACAATATAAATTTTGTGATCAACTTTGAAATATTTACTTGCACACAACATTTTGCAAAATTATAAAAAAAATATCCTAAAATATATTTAACTTTAAATTTCAGAATGAAAATAATTTTAGACATTAAATAATGATAGTTAATACACAAAAATTAAATTATTGCTCACTATTGTACAACGTTAATCAACAACACCAACAAATAATAATACATAATAGTAGTAGTAATAGTAATAATAATAATGATGATGATTATAATAATTCTAAGTATAACTAGTAAAATATACCATATTGAAAAGAACGCTAAATGATATGATTAATTTTATTGAAAAACTATTATTTATATAAATATTTTATTACTCATTGATGTGACATTTTTAGGAGGGAAAATGACATTCTTGTAAATTCTTTCAAATGTCTTCTTTTTATATATACTAGCAGTGTACCCGCGCGTTGCGCGTCTTGTCATATGATTCAATCTTTTTCTTATAAAAGTATGGATGTTTAATACAAAACATGATATTATTATGAGTATGACTCTACTATATATTAGGACTTTTATTTACCTATAATCTTTTTTTCTTAATTTCGCTTCATCTATACTACGCTAATAGCAGATCCATAGTTTTACTATAATTTTTTTGTATAAATGAACACGAAATAAGTAGATGAAATTGCCTTCTATAGTACAAACTTTTTCAAATACCTTTATCATGAAATTGTCTTCCGAAATAGTAAAATTATTCTTATCATGAAATTTAAGCAAAATAAGACTAATAAAAACAATCTAAACAATAGTTCTTAAATAATACATCACCACAATCCAAAGATACAACGATACACAACCCTAAAAAAACTATAAATTATTAAAAACTTCTTTATACACAACATTTCTAGTTGTGGTACTGCATTGACCAACTTTATCCAAAATCAAAATTTTCAACCCATTGCGCTGTGTCACGCGAGAAACAGCAACATATAATTGATCATGACTAAAAATTGGTTTCTTCAATAATAAGCCAACATGTGATAAAGACTGCCCCTGAGCCTTATTTACTGTCATTGCATACGATGCAATCAAAGGAAACTGTCTTCTCTGAAATTTGAAGGGCAGTCTTGGATCAGACGGTGTTAATGACATCCTTGGAATCAAAACCTCGTGACCTGCATTATTTCCACCAAGTATTTTCGCCTGTAGCACATGTCTTCCAAGTTTGTTATAACCATTCGTGTACCATTACACAACCCAAGAGAATGATCGATGTTTCTCAAAAGCATTACAGGAGTACCAACTTTCAATAACAATTCATGATTTGGAACACCTGAACATCTAATTCCATTCAAAAATTCTGTTGTGTGCAAATCAGCAAACACACTACCAGATGTACATGTACTGTCTGAGCTTAAATATTTTTTCCCATCACTTGAACTCAATGAAGTCATGTACTCATTGATGCTATGAACAACATCAAGTGTCGGTGCTAATACAGCCCGTTCCCTCAAATAATCCTGCACATCAGCACAATCCAATCTTAGTGGATATGTACTATGTACAATAGCTGCAATTGGATCCATCGAGCTTCTCAACAAAATATCATTAGGTATTTCAACCTCGAAAAAGTCATCACGACGCACTCCGATTGTACCATCACCAATACCAGCAATCCAATTTGAAAAATCGTGCAGCTCTTTTAATTCAACATCTGAAAATGACGGATTATCAAGTCTCATATTCCGTGTCGAACGAAGAACCCGACAATGCTGCCAAATCTTAGATGAATTTATTGTTGCATGAACAATGTCTTGTCGAGTTCCCTTTGGTATAACAGGCAATATTTGGCGAAAGTCTCCACCAAACACAACAGTCTTACCACCAAATGGTCTATTTTTATTACCTGGATCTTGCACCTGCATGATATCTCTTAAGCTTCTATTAAGAGCTTCAAAACAGTGTCTATGCATCATGGGTGATTCATCCCATATGATAAGTCTTGATCGAATAAGAAGTTCTGCCAGCGGACCACCCTGCCGTATATTACAGGTTGAGAACTCATCAATATTGATCGGTATAGCAAATCGTGAGTGTGCAGTCCTTCCACCAGGTAATAGAAGTGATGTAATGCCACTCGAAGCCACATTAAGAACAATATCTCCTTTAGACCTAATTGCGCAGACAATGTCTTCCAAACATATGTTTTCCCAGTTCCACCATATCCATAAATAAAGAACACGCCTCCATTCGATGAATAGGCAGCATCCATAACAATATCATAAACTTCATGTTGCTCTTCTGTCAACCTAACGAACAATGCATTGTGCTCATCCAACAAAACAATACGATCATACTGGAGCTCCTCGTATACCAACTTGTTTTGTAAGTATGAAACAGTGACCACATCTGGAAATGGCATTGTATCAAAATCTCTCAAACTCTTGCCAAATTTCTGCATCATCTTCTCAATCTCTACCAAAGAAAGATTCTTGATATCTTCTTCACTCAGAGTCAAACCTAAATGAGAACACTACCACATTATTAAAAAAAATATATATACAGATAAAATTTCAACAAACATTAAACCTGCATAGGTACAAAACAAATAGTAGATTGTACCTGCATGATTCAATATATGACGTTGTCGATGTAAAATATCATCTGACAAATAAACCCAACACTTGTCCCATACATCTCTTGGTTCACTCAAGCTATCTGAAGCAAGTAATGTCGTAAACAAATACCGCAATGAATGTGCAGAAGCCCAATAGCTTGCCTCAGTTATCCCATCCACATATTCTCTATCATCATCCAGTATACCGTAAGCATAACATGCCTCACGAAAAGTGTTATATATAACGCCATCAACTGTCCTTATGTCTAAATAACCAGTCGGACCCTTAACAATATTAAGAAGACACCTCAAATAATACTTCTCCCCACTTCCAGGTGCAATGTAAAATATTCGACCCAAAGAGAATCCTCTTTTCCTAGGTGTCCATTCTCGTCCATCCCTCTTCCAAACAAATTTCTGTGGAAACTCTGCATATGTAAGTTTTCTTGCATCTTCGTACTTCTTATTCGCCTCAAACCAAGCTAAGAACATACTATGACCAACAGATGGACGATTAACAACACCTTCAATCTCATCTTCATCGGAAAACAAAACTGTCTGCTCATCTGGAAGATGAAAACTCAAACGCTCCACTGGAGTGCTCTTATGCTGAATCTCAAATCCAAGTATCCTCCACATAGCCTCACATGGAGATATGTAACGACAATCATAATATATATCAATCTCATCCACATTTTCACCAGCCTCACCATCTACTGCATTGTTATAGAAAGTGGTTGAAATTCGATCATGCCCCTTATTCACATACTTGAATAGATATTTGATTGCTCGCGACTGATTACACCACTCAACATTTAAATGAGCTTTGTACTTGAGCAATAAATATCTATTGTGTGGAACAACAAATCTATTGTCAAACTCCACACCATTTCTCAATATCTTACGACCATTATCTCTCCTACGATACATTGGATAACCATCTTGATCAATTGTTGTTGTATCAGCAAAACGCTTAGGAAAATGCTTCACACACTTGCCTTCTTCCATGCATGGAGAGTTTGGATTGATCACACCACACGGGCCATGTATCATGAAATCACGTACCACATCATAGTACATAGGATCATCTTTCATATTAGGTATTTCAGTCGAGATTATAGTATCAATATCATCTGGTGTCGGATATTTATCACTTTGCTCCAGAAATAGAAGAATATGAGCATGTGGCAATCCACGTTTTTGAAACTCAACAGTATAAATAACTGCATAAAACAAATCAATTAATTAAAAACAAAATAAAAAAACCAGTGCATAGGTGTGACTATGTCTATATCTGTACGTAGTTTGTATACCTGATCTAACAGAACCAAATATCTTATTAGATTTGAGGTCCTTGATTAATAACTCCAATTTCATCTTAAAAACACGACACACTATATCAGCACGATCTTCAGCCTTCACACCTCTTTTATCAAGAAAACGTACAATTTCGGGCCATTTCGGATTACACGTAAATGTCAAGAATAGGTCGGGGTACCCAGCCCACTGACAAATTGTCATGGCATCTTGATAATTCTGAATCATATACCTAGTCCCACCAGTAAATGAAGGAGGCAGTATAACCCGTTTTCCCAAAAATCGCATATCAGTGTCACCTCGAAGAAATGACTCAGCGAGACCCTTATACATCTCGCAACGCAACTGTTTTTGATGCAAACGAATATAAGTTAGTCTCGCAGACTCTATCATAGTGAATGCATCAACTATAAATTGTTGTGTCAACCTTCTTGAACGAAAAATCGTAATAGGTTGATTCTCCCTCTCGTGCAACCGATAGGAGAACCACTCCCTAATACTAACCCTCTTTCTACCCCCACTTTCTGACCCTTTCACATCCGAAAACGCAATGTCCTCTCTATACCCATCCTCTCCATACGGGAACAACAAAGGATATTGAAGAGCTAGGTACGCAACATGGAGTTCATTTATCCTTTTCAATCTACCAGTCCGTGTCTCGACTATTATGTCCCTCTCGCCAAGACATTCATCAAAATCTCCAACCACTATAGCTGCAACTTCAGAAACCGATGGAAGGTTATATTGTTGACCATCTCGACCTCGACGACCAAATAACTTCAGTCTAATATCCGATAAACAATTATCTCGAAACTTTTCACCAACAAATCGAAATGATTTCACTAACACATTATGTTCATCAAGCATACTCCTCAACTCTGACACAATAGAGCCATGTAAGCTTTCCATATTATCATTACCCCTGCTCATGTAGAGAAAAAATGAAAAATAAATTAGAAGGAAATTAATATATATCATCGTAGATAACTACAATTTTTCCAAAATAAAATGAAGTTGCAATAAAAATTAATACAAACCTAACACACTTGATTCGATTGCTGATTTCATTTTCAGTGTCATAAATGTAGAGCTGAGCAAATTTCGGAGCTGAACCTTCTACAGGTAATAAACTACCAATTACATTATAGTTTTGCCCATGTAGCTTGAAAATTGGCGGAGACTTCCCCTGGTTAGTAGAATAATCAATTTTGCCACCCATTGAGGTAAAACTGAACATATTATTGTAGGATCTTATATTATCCAAAAAATGTTTGCTTCTCTCATCACTCCCATGAAGTAAATCATGGAGCACCTTAGGAGGTTCCATCAACGGAGGAAGTTGGATCTTCCCTTGATTACAACACAGAGAATATTTTGGAAATCGGGCATTAAAATATGACCTCAGCCGCTCGTCATACCAAAACAAAGCACCACAAAACTCACATGTGTATGTTGGATCACCATTATCAATATAATCTGCAAGATTTTAACATATTAGAACAACTATGTTTACCTATCATACAAATTAAAAAAAAAAAATCAATGTTAAAAACTCAGGTCCGGAATGTAAACCTATTCTCCCTTGCTCAACCGAAGGTTGTACTCTATCACCTGCAAAGTCATCTTCTGTCAATAGACGAATCAATGACTGAGGTAGAACCACAATTCTCCTTCAATCGATCTTCATATATATTTGTAGATACAATCCACTAAACCTGTAGAACCAACTACCACATGAAACAATTAAATAATTCAGCACAATAAATTCAAGTGAAAACAACATGAAAACGATATGCAATTACAGACCAAAACATATTAAAAAATAACTCACCACCATTATTCACATCACCAGGCAAAGTTAACGAAGGTGCAGATACAACATTTTTCGACACTTGCTTTAAGTCATGCTCTTGATAAATGTCTAAAACAAAAAAAAACAACCACACTTCATGAGCATACCATGTTATTTAACACACCATATCTAATTTCATAACACAATTTTAAAATATAATCCCAACAAAACCAACAATCAATTTATTTAATCCTAAAAAATATAACAAAATTGAAAATAGGTAATGATGATTAGGGTTGACCTAATCACAATCAAACTAATTAATCCCACCACTAAGCAACTGCTCATTAACTCCGAGACACAAAAACCTAGACACAAAGTAAACCCTATTTGCCCCCTTCACTCCAGAGTCTTCCACTCCCACTCTCCACTGCTGTCGGCGCCTCCACCATTCCTTCATCTCCCACCTATCTGAACAGATACTACAGATCTGAGGAGATATTCACTTATCTCCGATGAAACCAACCACCCCTTCATAGATCTTCACCTCACCTGGTTCAGAATAGAAGAATCTATGAAACAACACACCCCCTCATAGCTCGTTGCGCCGACAGTAGCTCATCGTTGCCTATATGCTGAAATCCTATGGAAATCTTCAGCCCGTAACACAAAAATGTTGGGTATCTAATGCATGCATAGACTATGAAGATCTCTATTTTTTTAGAGTATTATATATGTTAGGGGTTTGGAAATAAGATGACGATCTGAGTCTATATGGCAATATTGTGCTGATATTCTTCTTTTTATGAGTCTCTTTCATACAGCATGTCCAAATATGTTAGATCTGAGTTTTGAAGCATATTCTTACATTGATGCAAGTTTTTTATGTGTGTGCTTACTAAATGAGCTCTTCAAAACAATTTCATCGTTGTTTCTGATTAACAAATGCTCAAAATCTGAACACTATGTTCGAAATGTGGGTAAATATGCAAAAAAAAATTTGTGATACTTCCTAATCTAAAAATCTATAAGCTATGATGTTCAATGATGTAAACTGAGGCATGTTGTAATATCCAAAGAAAATTCCAGTGCATGAAATCGAAAATAAATACTTTTGTGTATAATCTTATTGTCCTGAAACTTACTTGGTGAATAATGATAATTTATGGACTACAAAACTTAGAAAATATTGCTGATATTACTCTACAGTTATTGCATGTTCATGCCTATTACATAAATGTTGGATATATACGGCATGACCAGACGATGATGATTTTCCTTTTATTCTAGGTTAAATCTGTTTGGGGTTTGGAAATATGACAGTCATCTTAGTCTATAAGTCAATATTGTGCTCATATTGTTCTTGATCTGAGTAACTATCCTATGTCATGTTCAAATATGTTACATATGGGTTCTGAGGAATATTCTTACATTGATCCATGTGTTTTATCTGTTTTCTTGTCTATAAGAGCTGTTCAAGACATTCTATCTTAGTTTTTGATTGACAAATGTTGGAAATCTGAGTCAATATGCCTATAGAAACTTGGGACACCTCATAATCTGAAAATCTATTTGTTTATCATGTGTAATGATGTTACCTGAAGGAATGTATGTCATATACATATATATATATATATATATATATATATAAATTTCCACTGCATGACATAGGAATTAATTGTCTCTGTGCATAATTTTATTATCTACACATATGTTAGAACAATGTGTTTTGCTATGTGAGGATCTAATTTTCCACTTCTTGTTTGTTGCTGCCAATTACATATGCTTAGGAAAGTTAACCTGTCTTGCTTAGGAAACACAAATACTCATTTGCAAAGGATATCATATCCCAGGTATGTGTATGACATGTAAAAACAGATTTGTATGTACTGCCTATATGCTCATACTGTGATGATACAAATCTTATCTGAGTCTATTTCCCATATCATATTCAAAAAAGCTAAATCTAAGTTCTGAGAAATATTATTACATATATCAATGTGTTTCTACAATCTGAAAATCTAACTTTCTAGCTCATATGTGTGTCTGCCTATAACATACTTAATTTTCTGAGTATATATTCCCTTAGCTTTAGCAAATTATGTCTATTAAATGAAATTATACAATGTCCTTCCCCAATATAATCATTTATCTCAGCTATATCTGCATATAGCATATGAATAATTTATCTGCATATATTTAATGTTTTATATGTTAGACATTCTGGTGATTAAAATGAGATTGCAACACTAACATATAAATATTCCACTAACATGAAAATCTTCCAATTCTGAGTAATATGCTTAAACTAACTTTCAAGTTTCAGTTTGTTGAACTCAAATGCTTAACTGCAGATGATGGCTATTTCACAGGTATGTGCCTCATTTATGACTCAATCTTGTTTAATTACTATACTAAAATGATGACATGGAAATCATTTCTGCATATAGAGAATGAAAACAAATTTTGCATAACTGCCTATAAAAACAAATTTCAAATTACTGACTATATGTTTTTAGTATCTTGCCATAACCTTTTTCTGAGTCAATTTCCTATATAATGTCAGAAAGTGTTTGATATCAGTTCTGAGGAAAGTTGGTAAATTTATCCATGTGTTTCTACAATATAATATTTTGCATATCAGGTATGTTCTTTACTCTAACCATGTGTTCTAACAATGTATGTTCTGCATATTACATATGATCAACAAAAATTCTTATCTCTTTCAATGATAAATGTTCTAATTTATGAAAATATGCTGGAGATTTGAGTTCTAAGCTAAATCTAAGTTCTGATAAATATTCTTAAATATATCAATATGTTTCTACAATTTGAAAATATAAAATTCTAGCTTATATGTGTGTTAGCTTATAACATACATAATTCTCTGAGAATATAATCCCTTAGTTTTAGCAAATTCTTTTTATTAAATGAAATTATACAATGTCAATCCCAATATACTAACATTAGACTATAAAGACAAATTTCTAATTTCTGACTCTATTTCTATATCATTTTAACAAATCTTAAATCTGATTTGTAGGCATGTTTTTTAATATATCGATTTGTCTATGCAATGTCAAAATGAAATACTCTACCTCATGTATGTCCTTGCCTATAAGAATTGTTCAACACACATTGCTTTTTTTTTTAGACATGCCTATACTAAATTGCAAGTTTCAGTTTGTTGAACTCAAATGCTCTACTGCAGATGATGGGTATTTCACAGGTATGTGTCTGATATATGAATCA
This sequence comes from Scutellaria baicalensis, assembly GCA_005771605.1. Taxonomy (NCBI): domain Eukaryota; kingdom Viridiplantae; phylum Streptophyta; class Magnoliopsida; order Lamiales; family Lamiaceae; genus Scutellaria; species Scutellaria baicalensis. The sequence goes on along the minus strand of CM016725.1, from coordinate 12,956,170 downwards.
ATCATGTTTAATTAATATACTAAAATGATGCATGCTAATCATTTCTGCATACAATCAAAACAAATTTTGCATAATTGCCTTACATTGATCCAAGTTTTTTATGTGTGTGCTTGCCTAAATGAGCTGTTAAAAAAATTTAATCATTCTTTCTGATTAACAAATGCTGCAAATCTGAACACTATGTTCGAAATCTGGGTAAATATGCAAAAAAAAAAAACAGTGATACTTCCTATTCTGAAAATGTATAACCTCATGATGTCCAATGATGTAAACTGAGGAAACTTGTCATATCCAAAGAAAATTCCAGTGCATGAAATAGAAAATAAATAGTTTGTGTATAATTTTATTGTCCTGAAACTTAGTTGGTGCATATTGATAATTTATGGACTACAAAACTAACAAATTATTGTTGATATTAATCTACATTTGTTGCATGTTCCTGCCTATTAGATAAATGTTGGATATATACGGCATGACCAGACGATGATGATTTTCCTTTTACTCTAGGTTAAATCTGTTTGGGGTTTGGAAATATCAGTCATCTGAGTCTATAAGTCAATATTGTGCTCATATTTTCCTTCATCTGAGTAACTATCCTATGTCATGTTCAAATATGTTACATATGGGTTCTGAGGAATATTCTTACATTGATCCATGTGTTTTATGTGTTTTCTTGTCTAGAAGAGTTGTTCAAGAGATTTTCTCTTAGTTTTTGATTGACAAATGTTGGAAATCTGAGTCAATATGCCTATAGAAACTTGGGACACCTCATAATCTGAAAATCTATTTGTTTATCATGTGCAATGATGTTACCTGAAGGAATGTATGTCATATATATATATATATATATATATATATTTCCACTGCATGACATAGGAATTAATTGTCTCTGTGATTAATCTTATTATCTACACATATGTTAGAACAATGTGTTTTGCTATGTGAGGATCTAATTTTCCACTTCTTGTTTGTTGCTGCCAATTACATATGCTTAGGAAAGTTAACCTGTCTTGCTTAGGAAACACAAATACTCATTTGCAAAGGATATCATATCCCAGGTATGTGTATGACATATAAAAACAGAATTGTATTTACTGCCTATATGCTCATACTGTGATGATAAATTTTTTTATCTGAGTCTATTTCCCATATCATATTCAAAAAAGCTAAATCTAAGTTCTGAGAAATATTATTACATATATCAATGTGTTTCTACAATCTGAAAATCTAACATTCTAGCTCATATGTGTGTTTGCCTATAACATACTTAATTTTCTGAGTATATATTCACTTAGCTTTAGCAAATTATGTCTATTAAATGAAATTATACACTGTCCTTCCCCAATATAATCATTTATCTCAGCTATATCTGCATATATCATGTGAATCACTTATCTGCATATACTTAATGTTTTATATGTTAGACATTCTGGTGATTAGAGTGAGATTGCAACACTAACATATAAATATTCCACTAACATGAAAATCTTCCAATTCTGAGTAATATGCCTAAATTAACTTTCAAGTTTCAGTTTGTAGAACTCAAATGCTCAACTGCAGATGATGGCTATTTCACAGGTATGTGCCTCATTTATGACTCAATCTTGTTTAATACTATACTAAAATGATGACATGCAAATCATTTCTGCATATAGAGAATGAAAACAAATTTTGCATAACTGCCTATAAAAACAAATTTCAAATTACTGACTATATGTTTTTAGTATCTTGCCATAACCTTTTTCTGAGTCAATTTCCTATATAATGTCAGAAAGTGTTTGATATCAGTTCTGAGGAAAGTTGGTAAATTTATCCATGTGTTTCTACAATATAATATTTTGCATATCAGGTATGTTCTTTACTCTAACCATGTGTTCTAACAATGTATGTTCTGCATATTACATATGATCAACAAAAATTCTTATCTCTTTCAATGATAAATGTTCTAATTTATGAAAATATGCTGGAGATTTGAGTTCTAAGCTAAATCTAAGTTCTGATAAATATTCTTAAATATATCAATATGTTTCTACAATTTGAAAATATAAAATTCTAGCTTATATGTGTGTTAGCTTATAACATACATAATTCTCTGAGAATATAATCCCTTAGTTTTAGCAAATTCTTTTTATTAAATGAAATTATACAATGTCAATCCCAATATACTAACATTAGACTATAAAGACAAATTTCTAATTTCTGACTCTATTTCTATATCATTTTAACAAATCTTAAATCTGATTTGTAGGCATGTTTTTTAATATATCGATTTGTCTATGCAATGTCAAAATGAAATACTCTACCTCATGTATGTCCTTGCCTATAAGAATTGTTCAACACACATTGCTTTTTTTTTTAGACATGCCTATACTAAATTGCAAGTTTCAGTTTGTTGAACTCAAATGCTCTACTGCAGATGATGGGTATTTCACAGGTATGTGTCTGATATATGAATCAATCATGTTTAATTAATATACTAAAATGATGCATGCTAATCATTTCTGCATACAATCAAAACAAATTTTGCATAATTGCCTTACATTGATCCAAGTTTTTTATGTGTGTGCTTGCCTAAATGAGCTGTTAAAAAAATTTAATCATTCTTTCTGATTAACAAATGCTGCAAATCTGAACACTATGTTCGAAATCTGGGTAAATATGCAAAAAAAAAAACAGTGATACTTCCTATTCTGAAAATGTATAACCTCATGATGTCCAATGATGTAAACTGAGGAAACTTGTCATATCCAAAGAAAATTCCAGTGCATGAAATAGAAAATAAATAGTTTGTGTATAATTTTATTGTCCTGAAACTTAGTTGGTGCATATTGATAATTTATGGACTACAAAACTAACAAATTATTGTTGATATTAATCTACATTTGTTGCATGTTCCTGCCTATTAGATAAATGTTGGATATATACGGCATGACCAGACGATGATGATTTTCCTTTTACTCTAGGTTAAATCTGTTTGGGGTTTGGAAATATCAGTCATCTGAGTCTATAAGTCAATATTGTGCTCATATTTTCCTTCATCTGAGTAACTATCCTATGTCATGTTCAAATATGTTACATATGGGTTCTGAGGAATATTCTTACATTGATCCATGTGTTTTATGTGTTTTCTTGTCTAGAAGAGTTGTTCAAGAGATTTTCTCTTAGTTTTTGATTGACAAATGTTGGAAATCTGAGTCAATATGCCTATAGAAACTTGGGACACCTCATAATCTGAAAATCTATTTGTTTATCATGTGCAATGATGTTACCTGAAGGAATGTATGTCATATATATATATATATATATATATATATTTCCACTGCATGACATAGGAATTAATTGTCTCTGTGATTAATCTTATTATCTACACATATGTTAGAACAATGTGTTTTGCTATGTGAGGATCTAATTTTCCACTTCTTGTTTGTTGCTGCCAATTACATATGCTTAGGAAAGTTAACCTGTCTTGCTTAGGAAACACAAATACTCATTTGCAAAGGATATCATATCCCAGGTATGTGTATGACATATAAAAACAGAATTGTATTTACTGCCTATATGCTCATACTGTGATGATAAATTTTTTTATCTGAGTCTATTTCCCATATCATATTCAAAAAAGCTAAATCTAAGTTCTGAGAAATATTATTACATATATCAATGTGTTTCTACAATCTGAAAATCTAACATTCTAGCTCATATGTGTGTTTGCCTATAACATACTTAATTTTCTGAGTATATATTCACTTAGCTTTAGCAAATTATGTCTATTAAATGAAATTATACACTGTCCTTCCCCAATATAATCATTTATCTCAGCTATATCTGCATATATCATGTGAATCACTTATCTGCATATACTTAATGTTTTATATGTTAGACATTCTGGTGATTAGAGTGAGATTGCAACACTAACATATAAATATTCCACTAACATGAAAATCTTCCAATTCTGAGTAATATGCCTAAATTAACTTTCAAGTTTCAGTTTGTAGAACTCAAATGCTCAACTGCAGATGATGGCTATTTCACAGGTATGTGCCTCATTTATGACTCAATCTTGTTTAATACTATACTAAAATGATGACATGCAAATCATTTCTGCATATAGAGAATGAAAACAAATTTTGCATAACTGCCTATAAAAACAAATTTCAAATTACTGACTATATGTTTTTAGTGTCTTGCCATAACCTTTTTCTGAGTCAATTTCCTATATCATGTCAAAAAGTGTTTGATATCAGTTCTGAGGAAAGTTGTTAAATTTATCCATGTGTTTCTACAATATAATATTTTGCATATCAGGTATGTTCTTTAGTCTAACCATGTGTTTTAACAATGTATGTTCTGCATATTACATATGATCAACAAAAATTCTTATCTCTTTCAATGATAAATGTTCTAATTTATGAAAATATGCTGGAGATTTGAGTTCTAAGCTAAATCTAAGTTCTGATAAATATTCTTAAATATATCAATGCGTTTCAACAATTTGAAAATATAAATTTCTAGCTCATATGTGTGTTAGCTTATAACATACATAATTTTCTGAGAATATATTCCCTTTGTTTTAGCAAATTATTTTTATTAAATGAAATTATACAATGCCAATCCACAATATACTCATTCATCTCAGCAATATTTGCATATCCATGTGAATTACTTATCACCCTTTTTATGAGTCTATTTACTATATCATGTGAAAAAAGTGAAATATGATTATAAGACATGTTCTTTAATCAATAAATTGATTTTTAAAATGTCAAAATGTAATATTCTAATTACTGTTTCTTCTTTCCTGCTTGATATATTGGACATTCTGGACATTAGAGTAACATGGCAACACTAAAATGAAAATCCTCCAATTCTGAGTAATATGTCTGTACTAACTTGCATGTTTCAGTTTGTTGAACTCAAATGCTCAACTGCAGATGATGAGTATTTCATATGTATGTGTCTGATATATGAATCAATCTTGTTTAATTACTATACTAAAATGATGCATGCTAATCATTTCTGCATATAGACAATCAAAACAAATTTTGCATAACTGGCTATAAAAACAAATTTCAAATTACTGACCATATGCTTTTAGTATACTGCCATAACCTTTTTCTGAGTCAAATTCCTATATAATGTCAGAAAGTGTTTGATATCAGTTCTGAGGAAAGTTCTTAAATTTATCAATGTGTTTCTGCAATATCATATTTTGCATATCAGGTATGTTCTTTAGTCTAACCATGTATTTTAACAATGTATGTTCTTGCATATTACATATGATCAACAAAAATTCTTTTCTGTTTCAATGATAAATGTTATACTTCATGAAAATATGCTGGAGATTTGAGTTCTGAGCTAAATCTAAGAACTGAGAAATATTCTTACATATATCAATGTGTTTCTAAAATTTGAAAATATAGCATTCTAGCTCATATATGTGCTTGCCTATAACATACTTACTTTTCTGATTATATATTCCCTTTGCTTTAGCAAATCATATATATATATATATACATATATATATTTCCACTGCATGACATAGGAATTAATTGTCTCTGTGTATAATCTTATTATCTACACATATGTTAGAACAATGTGTTTTGCTATGTGAGGATCTAATTTTCCACTTCTTGTTTGTTCCTGCCAATTAGATATGCTTAGTAAACTTAACCTGTCTTGCTGACTGATATGTCTTGCTTAGGAAACTCAAATGCTCATTTGCAAATGATATCATATCCCACGTATGTGTATGACATATAAAAACAGATTTTTATTTACTGCCTATATGCTCATATTGTGATGATACCAATTTTATATGAGGCTATTTGCCATATCATGTTCAAAAAAAGCTAAATATAAGTTCTGAGAAATATTATTACATATATCAATGTGTTTCTACAATCTGAAAATCTAACATTCTAGCTCATATGTGTGTTTGCCTATAACATACTTAATTTTCTGAGTATATATTCCCTTAGCTTTAGCAAATTATGTCTATTAAATGAAATTATACAGTGTCCATCCCCAATATACTCATTTATCACATCACATGCAACTCATATAGAAATACGAATACTTAATACAAATTTTGCATATCTGATATCACTTTTTATTACTCTATTCCCTATATCATGTTTTAAAAAATTAGATATCTGTTCAGAGAAATGCTCTAACATGTATCAATATTGTTTGCTTACAATGAGAAAATCAAAAATTCTAGCCTATATGTGTTCTAGCCTATAAGATCTGTTCAACACATCTCCGACTGTTCTTCAAATGAAATGTGTTAGAATTTGGGACACTATGTTGAAGATTTAGGTAAAAAGGCTTACACTAACATGCCAATTACATCACTTTTTTCTGACTCTATTTCTATATAATTTGAACAAATCTTAAATCTGATTTGTACGCATGTTTTTTAATATATCAACTTGTCTATGCAATGTCAAAATCCAATACTCTACCTCATGCATGTCCTTGCCTATAAGAATTGTTCAACAGACATTGCTTTTTTTTTTAGACATGCCTATACTAAACTGCAAGTTTCAGTTTGTTGAACTCAAATGCTCTACTGCATATGATGGATATTCCACAGGTATGTGTCTGATATATGACTCAATCATGTTTAATTACTATACTAAAATGATGACATGCAAATCATTTCTGCATATAGACAATCAAAATAAAATTTTGCATAACTGACTATAAAAACAAATTTCTAATTACTGCCTAAATATCTTTATATCCTGCCATAACCCTTTTCTGAGTCAATTTCCTATACAATGTTAGAGAGTGTTTGATATCAGTTCTGAGGAATCTTATTAAATTTATCCATGTGTTTCTACTATATCATATTTTGAATATCAGGTATGTTCTTTAGTCTATCCATGTGTTTTAACAATGTATGTTCTTGCATATTAGATACGATGAACAAAAATTCCTTTAGCTTTCAACGATAAATGTTATAATTTATGAAAATATGCTGGACATTTGAGTAATATGTTCATACTAACTTGTAAACTTGGCTGCTCTGAGTATGTTCCTTTACAATGTGAATACATGTTAAATCTAAGACCTCTTGCAAATTATCTATCTTAAATGAAATTATCTATCTTTATATCTCAAATGATTCCATTTCCCACATCATGTGAAAAATGTTTAATCTGATCTCTACAAATGCTCTTACCATATGTTCTTACAGATTAGATATGTTAAACACAAATATGATTTTCTTTAAACTGATATAAGTTAGAACCTTGGCCACTATGTTCCAGATTAGAGTAATATGCTCATGCTAAACTGAAATACTCCATGTTCATGTGAAAAAATGCTACCTCTAAAACTCCTTTTTTTTTTTACTCCATTTCCTATATCATGTGGAAAAATGTTACTATGAATGTCCTTATACATGACATTTTTCAATCTCAGGAAATGCTTATCACAAAAGGGATTCAGATAAAGGAACAAAAGAAAACAAAGCAACGAAAACAACGGTCTGGATCAAAAATAAGAGGTAAGAACTGTACTATGTTCCTCTAATTCTTATCCATACAGAATTCTAAATCTGAAATGAAACTTAGATCAATGAAGAATCTACATCACTTGAAAAAACACATTAACTCACTACATAATGATTTAGGACATATCTGTTCAGTGTAAATATCTACACATACATTCACCAATATAAACAACTGTTTGAACAAACCTTCCGTTGATCGTTGTTCCCTACCACGCTTCTTGTTAATCACAGTGCTTTGTGTAAGCTTTCTCATGTAGCTTTCACTGTAACTTATATCATGACATTTCACAAATCATCAGTTCACAATGGTTCATCTTCTTAGATTACTAAGGGTTTAATCAAAAAAAAAAAAAAATGCCAACACTACCTTCAAAACCTCTCCTCTATTGCCCAGATGATTATAGAAATGAGAAGATAAGACTGTCACTGTTTGAAAGAAAATGTTTACTTGATAAACTCATGATAACTCACCTAGGAATACGAAAGGTTTATATTTAAAAATAATTTCTCAACTGACAAAATGTTGTGCTGTTCAATATGTGTATTTATTACAAACCTGACAATAAACAATAATAACCTACAAAATATACCAACCCTAGCAGACACATTACCAAAAACATTAATTTTCAGTGAGCATTTTCCAAATAAACTGCTTAAAAATGTTTTAACAAAATCCATTTACCATATTTACAAACATTGCTTAACTGATTGATGTCATACTAACTTGTTTATTTATTACTATGCAGGACAGAAGAACAACAATGGCTGCATTGGCATACAAAAAACAGATTTCCTACAAACCAGCTAGTGTTAGATAAATAATCAAGGTAATTATTTCAGATCCTGATATAAACAGCATCCATAAACACACAAAATTGAATAATGGCTTAAATAGTGTAGCAATTGTTGCTGTGAATTGGTTGAAATATGGCAATGTCATATAATATCTGTTAACATATGTGATCATAGGATTAGAAGTTCATTGTATAAATCTGAGAATTATTACTACATGGTGTGATAATATGATAATAAATTCTTATGTATATCTGATAATTCCTGTGCTGAACTCAATTAATCTAATAATGGCTTAAAAAACATGAAATGTTGTTGGAACTTATGCTGTGAATTGCTTGAAATATGGCAGTTGCATGTAACATATGTGATCATAGGATTAGAAGTTCATTGTGTCAATCTGAGAATTCCTACTACATGATGTGATAATATGATAACAAATTCCTGTGTAGATCTGAGAATTTTTGTGCTGATCCATGTATGATAGATTGAATTTTCTGTAATTATGATATATTTACATGCATAAGATATAATTCATTTCAAATGTGCATTTGAAAATCCTATACATGCCACAAAAACATGTTACATGCATCTGCATCATGTGCAACTGGGAAACTTAATATTGAGTACTAAGATTTATAAATTCATAAAACAATAACAGCTAAAACATAATACATAAGAAGATTCATTGCCCAAAAAAACCAAACATTGTTTGCAAATAAATGGTACCAACAATAACTTTTTTTTAAAAAGAAAGACATTACTCATAAAAAAAAAAAAAGACAATGTGGAGTACCACTGAATTGTTCACTTAGCCAAAAAGATTAAACCATAGATATTCCACATCTAAACATCCTCACAATTCTCCTTCTTAACAACAAAATGCTCTTCAACAGCATCTGTACTTAAGAACTCATCAGCCAGTTTACGCTTTACGGATCTCTTCATAACTGTATCTTCCTCTTCCCCTTTATTAATAACACATTTATCACTTGGAGTGCTCAAAAACAAAGTTGAAGAATCAACCTGTAAAAAATATACAAAAACTTAGAAACACAAATATTATTAAAAAAAAAAAAGATATACATTTAAACAAACCAACCATCTCAGATTCATCTTTAACCCTAAAGTTATACATCAAATATGTTCCCTGTAAAATAAATTCAGACCATGACCAATTAAACTGAAAACTTACAACTGCAACACTAAAACACTCATATACAAATGGCAAAGTACCTGATCTGCATCAACTGAAACAGCAGTAGGATCCACATCACTCTTTATATCTTTAACAGTATAGGCCCCATTAAACCTAGATACCTGATTTGGTGCAACCTGGACCTTAAAAAAAAGTTCCTTGTCCAGCAAATTGGCAATTTCACTTGGCAGTAAATGATCAGTATCCATAATCTGCTTAAATTTAAATCCAAAATTCAATACAATTCCAAAATATAATCAAAATGCCAAACAAAGTTCTTTAAATCTGTTAAAATATATCATACATATTGTTCACGTAACTCCAGAGCAGTTCTCCCTATCAATTCAACACAATGCTTATCCCAAAGAATGAGGTATGCATTATCAGTTGAATCCTGAACCAAAACCTTAATTTTGAACCTACAAACAACAAAAATCAAATCAGTTTACATTAATTAAGAATCTGAGTTACCTACACAACAATTTTACCAAATAAACATATCTCTTACTTTAAAATATAATTAACAAACTACCTTATATTACCAGCTGATAAAAACTCATCACAGATAGTGCAATAAAACCTTTCATCCACTTTAGTCAGACCCTTGAAACACTTAGGGCAGGCAGTGTACCACCAATCATCCAAAGACTCAATACACAGAATCTTAGCATTGATCCAGAAAGTCCCCACCTAATACAAATAAAAATTTAATCCATTAAACAACACAACTTAACAGATCCAAATTATTATAGTAAAACTAAAGTACTTTATTGACATAAACTTACCTTGCCACTAATCCGGACCTGCTCAATTGTACGCACTACAAAATCCTCTTCCAAAGACTGCCCACCACCAAAAATAACAGTTCCAAATTGCTTGCATTTGGCTGCTCCCTCAGTACACTCACCATCAGCAAAACTTCAACACAAATACATTTAAAGTTTAATTAACAGAAATGAAAACAAACAGGAAAATTCATTTCAGTACAAACCATTAGATAGTTAACATACCCAGCCTTAAAAACAGAAATTTCTTCAAGATCACCATCAAGAATCAGCCTTGTAGCATTATAGGTAGTTGAAATAGAGACAGAATCTTACACACAAACAATAAAATAGAATTTCAGCCTCCCAAATACTATAACACATAACATAACATAATAAATTAATTTATCCAATGCACAAAAATTATACCCCTAAAAAGCTTTCTACAGCAGAATTGTACAATCATAATAGGAGCTTCACCTCCTCTTTCAACCCTCTCCATCATTTGATCAACAAAATGCTCCCATAAAGTGCAACTTAGACGATTACCACTAAAGAAAAACAATAAACAAATTAAGAAAAAACAGTGTACAATAAGCTAAATAAGTTCAATTCAAACAAAATACTAACTCATGATCTTCCAAAACAACTTCCATCCTCTTTGTCTCATTTTCATTGTTCCTACGAACACAGGGTCGATTCAAACTAACAACCCTACCAATCACATCTGCAAATAATATACCATATATATTTAGTAAAACATAAAATCTGATCCAATAGTAACAATCAACAAAAAAAAAAAAAAACTCACCAATCAACACAATTTCATCAATATCCTCAGCATTGCATACTTCATTAAATGGTCTGAATAAAAACATATATCTTGGGAAAGAAACATCAATGAACTCAGTGACCCTAGTATCATTGATAAAGACCAGCATATATCTGTTTGTTGTAGTCTTGAATCTCATCTTGTTGTTAGCCACAACAAAGTTCTTCACAACACACAAAGCACCTTCTCTTAAGTTTATTTTCAGTCTGGGAATTAAATCATTCCTGATGCTTGCATGGATCCTCTGCCCCTGTTACAGAAATGAAAAAAAAAAATCAGGAACTAAAAACAGCTTCATATATTGATACAACATAAACATTTTGATATGGAATAAAAAAATTGTCCATACATCACTGTCATGGAATATGCATTCAACACTACGAATCTTATTACGATTTCCAAATGCAGGCATTTGATACCAACGAACTACACGAAGCTTTAAAGCCCATTGAGTCCTCCATGGACCAATGTCACGCAGCAGGTTGAAACATGGAGCCCTGAAAATAATGAATTCAAATCAGACATGAACATATGAACATATGTGCTGAAAAAAGAGAACAAAGGTACATACATTACACCCTATAGAACACTGTAGATGAACCTGACTTCTTATAAACTGAAATGCACTTCACTTTTTATAAACTGTGTATCTTGCAGGTAGTTCTCTCCTTGGTCCCAACTGCAGCAATTTATAGCTCTTCAGTATTGGAATTCGAGCAGTCCCTAAACACACCAATGCAGGTAATGATAGCCTATCCATAGAGCTCTCAACATGCTGCATAAACAATGCAACATGATTCCAAACTAATTTCAGTTGAAGTGTGCTGCATTTACATGTACAGAGTAATGATTGCCTACAAAATCTCATTAATTAGCTAGTACTCCCTTTTGTGATTATTTATTGTTTTTGTATTGCTTATTGAAATTTTTTTAACTGCCTACAAAATCTCATTAATTAGCTTGTACTCCCCTTTGTGATTTTAGTAACTGCTGCACAAAATCCTGATTGGTTGCAACATATTTATTCAGCTTAAACTTTATTACTAATGATTGCTTACAAAATCTGATTATAAAACACTATAGATGAACCTCACTTCTTATAAACTGAAATGCACTTCACTTCTTATAAAGTGTGTATCCTGCAGGTTGTTCTCTCATTGGTCCCAACTGCAGCAATTTATAGCTCTTCAGTATTGGAATTCGAGCAGTCCCTAAACACACCAATGCAGGTAATGATAGCCTATCCATAGAGCTCTCAACATGCTGCATAAACAATGCAACATGATTCCAAACTAATTTCAGTTGAAGTGTGCTGCATTTACATGTACAGAGTAATGATTGCCTACAAAATCTCATTAATTAGCTAGTACTCCCTTTTGTGATTATTTATTGTTTTTGTATTGCTTATTGAAATTTTTTTAACTGCCTACAAAATCTCATTAATTAGCTTGTACTCCCCTTTGTGATTTTAGTAACTGCTACACAAAATCCTGATTGGTTGCAACATATTTATTCAGCTTAAACTTTATTACTAATGATTGCCTACAAAATCTGATTATAAAACACTACAGATGAACCTCACTTCTTATAAACTGAAATGCACTTCACTTCTTATAAAGTGTGTATCCTGCAGGTTGTTCTCTCATTGGTCCCAACTGCAGCAATTTATAGTACTTCAATACTGGAAATTCGAGCAGGTCCCTAAATACACCAATGCAGCTAATGATAGCCTATCCATAGAGCTCCCAACATGCTGCATAAACAATGCAACATGGTTCCAAACTAAGTTCAGTTTAAGTGTGTTGCATTTACATGTACAGAGTAATGATTGCCTACAAAATCTCATTAATTAGCTAGTAGTCCCTTTTGTGATTATTTATTGTTTTTGTATTGCTTATTGAAATTTTTTTTCACTGCTGCAAACAATCCTGATTGGTTGCAACATATTTATTCAGGTTCAACTTTATTACTAATGATTGCCTACAAAATCTCATTAATTAGCTAGTAGTGCCTTTAGTGATAATCTACTGTATTTGCATTGCTTATTGAATTTTTAAATACTGCTGTACAAAATCCTAATTGGCTGCAACATATTTATTTAGCCAGAAATACTGCAATAAACATCATTCCAATGCATAATAGCAGCCCTCGAAAACTGAACAGTTTCAAAAAGGTTGCAAAAAGAAACAACTATACTTTCTACACAAATAATGTCTGCATTGAAAAATAAACCCAACAATCTTTACAACATTTTTTAAAGGAAAATACTGCAACAAACACAACAATTACACCTGGACGAATCAAAGTGGGACAACACAGAAGGGCAAAGAGGCGGGAAAATGGCAGTATAGTAAATATTACAAACTTTCTTGCTATTAGTATAGTATAGATATAGATATAGATGGCCGACTTTCTGAGTTTCACTATGTCATATTTTTTATAATTTTTATCCAAAATATCATATTTTTATAAATGTGATTCCTTTCTATAAGAACTTACATGAGAGCATAAATAGAACTCATAAGTCACATACAATCCATGTACATTAATTATGTGAATGTTCTCAATGTTTAATAATTTTAAAGCCATTAAAATCACTCACTCTCATGGATGAAAAATTTGTAGAATTCTTAAAGTTTCTAAACTACTTTAATCTTCGTGGAACCTTAAAATATAAAATTTTCAGAATAAATTTAATTTACCAACTGGTAATCCACCCACCTAATGAAAATTAAAAAATAATAATAGATATTGTAAACTTAATTTACCCACGGGTAATCCACTCACCTATTAAAAATAATAATAGATATTAAATGAGTTATTAGAATCCTTAATTATAGAATTTTCTTTCATAGTCACTACATTTATTGTTCTACTTTCCATTTATATGTCACCATTAATAACGGTTTGTATTCCTTCCTCCACACTTCTTTCTTCCTCATTTTCCCATAACGTCTGTATCCATGGATTTTTTCCCCTTAATTTCCTAATTTAGTTATTGTATTTTTTTTTTCTTTCATCTACTACTTATAATTACACTCTTAGTTCAAATAAAAATCCGATTTTTTCTTGTTCATCTTTCTAATAATATTTGAATGTCAAGTTTTTAAGATTTTGATTTTAAGATGGTTTGTGCTAGTTTTCTCTTCTGCAATTTGAGTATTTAAATTTATTTCAATTTCAAGTTTAAATAGGGAAAAAGAAAAGGAAATAAAAGAACGACTGAACTCATTTAGGCTAATGGTGTACTTGACCGTGGTAAAAGAATTGCCCTCTGATTCTATGTGTCATCAACGTTGTAAGGAGGAAGAAGAAAGAAAGCGATCCAAATTTTTAAGAAAGAAGAATGAGTCATTTGTTAATGAGTAGGTCTTGTGTGAGATTATCTCACGGATCTTTTTTCGTGAGACGGGTCAACCCATAACTCACACTTAGCAATTCATATAAAAATTTGTGGATATGAGTTCAATTCATGGATAATAAGAATCCGTCTCACGGAAACTATCCGTGAGACCGTCTCACATGAGTTTTTGTGTTTGTTAATAGGGTGACGTGGCAAGTTGTGAGCTTGTGATATAACAAACAGTGTAAATTGAGAGAAATTTAGGAAATTTATCATTCCACTATTGGAGAGATGGCGCCCTTAGGGTCCATTTGGATGGATGAATTTGATGAGAGATTTGAAATCTATAGTAGCAAATTCACCGGTAATGTTTGGATGGATGTGGATTTGAAATCCATGGTTTTCATTTTGAGCTAATTTTGGGGTCATTTTGGTGGATTTCAAATCCACTCCAAGTTGAGAGGATTTGAAATTCACTCATTTCAAATCCTAAATTTCAAATCACTTTATCCAAATGCAGTCTTATTTACTTTTGGCTCTTAGTTACAGTATATTGACATCAAATCATATAAATCATAGATTAAGTAAAATAAAAAAAACCTACAAAATAATAAATGTATACATTGTTAATAATAACAAAAAAAAAAATTGGTATACATATAGTGTAAATATTTGAAATATATAATATATATCTAATTAATTAAATACATATCTTCAAATTTGTTGAATATTTATTTTAGGTAATTTAGTATCAAAAATAATCCCTTTAATTTAGTTGAGTAGAATTTTGACTGTGTATATTTTTATTTAATAGATTTTAAAAAATTTAGTGCCAATTTGAATTCTTTTTTTCCCCCAATTTTTATTGAATCAACTTTCAAATCTAGTCGATAATCGGACTAGTCAACCGTAACATTACTATTTTTGGTGGCACTAGTACTATTATTTTGTTTTAATTTTATATATTGAAATTGTAACTGCTCCATTTCTTTAAAATGAAATTTTTGTTAGGGCGTTAACTACGTTAGAAATTAAACATTTCTAGAATAATAAAGATAAACAAATTTAGGAATAATTGTAAAATGTTAATCCATAAAATGTTGTTATGAAACATATATTTGGAGAATGCAACGGAAGCGCATTGATTGAAATTCCTTTTTCTTCCAAACTCATGTTTGAGTACATCAAAAGATGGAAGAGTGGATCTTGAGTGGGCCCGTCTCACGGATCAGGTTATGTGATATGGGTTGACCCACAACCCAAACTTTCCAATTCACATATTAATTCATGGATATGAGGTTGATCCCTGGATAAAATGATCCGTTTCACGAAAATTATCCATGAGACCGTCTCACACAAGTTTCTGTGAAGACTGAATATCTGAAACATTTACATGAAACATTTTCATGAATATATTTTTTTAAAATTAAGTAATAAGACTCGATAAATGAAATCCTCTTGAACTTTGATGATATCGGCTACTCGTATTCACCGCTTGCATATCACCCACTATCTGTAAATCAATTAAACACATAAGGGTGAATGACAGAAAGACACTTAGTGGAGGTAAGAGCACACACGCTCTTTCACATTTAAGAGACACATAGCATGAGGGATTTATACAGATCCCCTCAGGTCTTTAAGCCCGGCGTGAAAGGGTCATATTTGAAACTCTTTAGGTTTTTGACCCGCTGTGAATTCTGGAGTCTTTAAGTTCAGCGTGAAAGGGTCATATTTGAACCCCACGAGTCTTTGGGTTCAATAGTCGGACTAGTCAACCGTAACATTACTATTGTTGGTGACACTAGTACTATTAATTAATTTTTTTTTCAATTTTATATATTGAAATAATTGAATTAAAATTTATAATGGGTGATTAGAAATTAAAATTGATCTATAGTAGTTGGTAAGATTGATGCTTCTTGTTATGGTTAGAGTTCGATAAGTAGATTGGTCAACCGTAACATTTTTAATGTGAGTAAGTCTCTTGTGAATCAGGTGCATGGATCTTAGATCCATGCACCCGGGTCAGATCCGGGTCAGGGGGACCAGCACCCTCTTTTTTTTTTTTTTTTGGCTCATGATTTTTGAAAAAAATCACATACCAATAGTATATGTTAGACATACCTTTACGTTATGTTAGACATACCTTTAAGCTATGTTAAACATACCAGTTCTGCCCAGATTTCATGCCTTGTCTTTTTTTGGCTTGATTTTTGAATTTTGGCACATACCACTACGTTATGTTAGACATACCTTTACGTTGTGTTAGACATACCTTTATGTATACTTAAACATACCTTTGTATATGTTGGACATACCTTTATATATAGTTAAGCATACCTTTATACATGTTAGACATACCTTTGTATATAGTTAGACCTACCTACACATGGTTGGTCTAACTATATATAAAGGTTGGTTTAACTATACACAAAGGTTGGTCTATTTGAGCGAATTTTGGATGAGCTTCAGGACATGTCTTCAGCGCGTGGGAGCGCGTGCATGCGTGTGGGAGGCGCATTTTGGACGCGTTTTGGGCGCGTGAACGGGTCGGGTCAGGTGCATGGATCTTAGATCCATAGATCCATGCACCTGACTCATAAAAGTTTTTGCCTTTTAATGTTGGTGAAACTAGTACTATTAACTAATTTTTTATTTTCTACATTGAAATAATTTAATTAAAATTTATAATGGTGATTAGAAATTAAAATTGATCTATAGTGTTTGGTAAGATTAGTGCTTCTTGTTACGGTCAGAGTTCGATGAGCGATACAGTCAACTGTAACATTATTAATGTTGGTGAAACTAGTATTATTTTTTTAATTTTCTACATTGAAATAATTCAATTAAAACTTATAATGGTGATTAGAAATTAAAATTTGATCTATAGTGGTGAGAATGATGATTCTTGTTACTGTTAGGGTTCCATAGTCCAACTAGTCAACCGTCATATTACTAATGTTGGTGACACAAATATATTTTGAGTCTGAATCATTCAATTGGGCTCAAATTACAGCTCACCAATTTTGTCTATTCGGACCAAATGTGACTCATTTTTACCTATGTGGAACATGATAATACAAAGAGAAAATACCCCGAAATACCCATTTACATATAACAAATTAACTTTACTACCCATGAATATATTTTTTTATCCCCATCTACCCATATATATAAACTATTACCCCGAAATACCCATTTTTGACTTTCAAGTCATATATGTACTCTGCTTTGCAGAGATAAGATTTTTTTTTTTACTTTTTACAAACTTTTACTTTTATTTTAACACATGTGAATAATAAGACAATATTTGATCTGAAGCGAAAATTTACCTTACTTTTAATTTTCAAAATTTACAATCGAATTCATTCCACAAAATTCACGTTCAGAGATTCAGTGGGAAATTCTCTAAAAAATTTGAAGTTTCAAAGATTCATCCACTAAAAATTTAGAGTATTCATCAAGCTAAGTAAGTATTTCAATGCATTTAGTAGTAGTTTATAGTTGAATAAACTACTTTTAATTTATTTATAGTTCAAATGGCTAAAAATAGGTTAGTTGTCTATAATTTATTTGTTTGATTATTGTTTGAATGGCTAGTTATTTGATTATTGTTTGAATGTTGAGATTTTGTTTAATTATTGTTCAATGTAAGAATGATCGATATAATTGTTGAATTTGTGTAGAAATTCGTAGGAATTATTGAAAAAATTAACAAAAAAAATTAAACAAGAAACAAACTGAGTTAATTAAGTTAACAAATTCATTAACCCCTTAAATTTCAGGGGTTAACCAAATTAAATAAAATTTGCTTCAATTTCGTTAACCCCTTAAATTTAAGGGGTTAACGAAACTTTGTGAAAATTTTCTTTAATTTCGTTAACCCCTAAAGTATAAGGATTAACGAAATAAAGCTATATTCGAATTTACATTTTTTGGTTAATTACTATTTTCTAATTCATTAATTCCTATTTTCCAATGGGCTAATTTTTTTGTTAATTTGTAATTGTTAATTTGTTAGTCTATTGGTTAATTATAAATCGTTAATGAGTCCATAGTTAAGTTTTTAGTTTCGTTAGCCCTACTTAGCCCTAATTTCGTTAGCTATAATTATTAAATTCGTTAGCCCAAATTTTATTAATTCGTTTCGTTTTGTTAATTAGTTAAGTCCTGATTTTAAATTCATTCCTTACTTAATTTATTGATTTTTCAATTTGTTAATTAGTTAATTTAATTTGTTAGTTAGTTTATTTTTTTAATTCCTAGTTAATTTTTAATTCGCTAAATTTTCATTGTGATATTAATTTTGTAATTCATTAATTAGTTAACTATTAATTTGTTGTGATATTAATTTTGTAATTCGTTGTGATTAGTTTTGCCGGATTGAAAAATAAAACGATTTGATAATTATTTTACCTCTTTTTTATATTTGTTCAGGGATGACTTTTTCAGTGGCAATATGTCATGGAGGTTACTAGCATGGTTTGCAGTATGTGAATGACATTCAATTAATGATCAATCTCGAAACATTTTCATATCAAGATTTATTGAGTTCACTACATGAGATTATGCTTGCTGATTTGAGTTGTTGGCGGTATTTGATCCATTCTCTAGTAGAAGTGAATGGAAGATTGAAGAAGAAGAAAATCATGAATGATTTTGATTTGCATGAGTGTTTTTCACAGGAGTATGGACTACTAGTTCTGTTTGTTTCGTTGAAACGGATAGACTTGGGAGTATCAGGTGGTTCTTCTTATCATGAACAACAATGTTCATTAGATGAGGAGACACATGTTGGTGCTAAAAGTTTTGATACATTGATTGAGGAGTCTCAAAATTTGGATTGGTCAAATGTTCCGTTAGGACTACACGAGAACCGAAATTTTTATTCATCATGGGGTTTAGATGACAATTTGGTTGGAACATCTTCAAATGAGCCAAGTATACCTTGGCCAGCCTCATCTAGATGTGATCCACACAATGAGTTGAACTATTTAGACCTAAATGTGGCCCCAACTAATGAGGCTGAAGAACCGCCACTTGAAGAAAGGTGGGAAAAGAAGACCATGATCCTCGAACAGGTAATCAAGTCTTATTAGGGGACAGCAGAGGGTCCGGACTCTGGTAAGACCCTACCACCCTGTGCAGTTGGTGTCTCGAACGAGGTGGGTGCAGTATAGACCGAGATGAAATATGTCTTAATCTGCTCCTCGATCATCTTAGTCATCAGTCCCTCCAGGCACTTTCCTTCATCAGTGATGTGCTGTTGGAGACCGTCGAATCGAGAACCCATCCAATCAGTGACCTGCTGGGTGACCTCCTGCTAGAGATCGTCGAATCGAGAACCCATCCAATCAGTGACCTGATGGGTGACCTCCTAGTGGAGACCATCGAACCAAGATCCCATCCAATCCGTCAATCGATTGTACAAGTCGTCACTGGTCTCTAATCTCGGCCTCGGATCGTGCTTATCAAAGTGAGTCTCCTACTCAAGGAACCTCTGGGCAATTGGCGATGCAGGAATCAATGCTTCATGATAAGACGGGTGCTGGGAGGACGCATCGTCATCCTTCTCGCGCACCGCCTGAATGGGTACTGCGGTCCTGCGTCGCTCTATTCAGACCGCACGTGTCCTTGACGGACCAGCCTCAGCAGGATCTCCAATAGGTGCAGAAGGTCTCGAAGGAGTAGGAGCAGTAGCACGACGACCATGTTTCTCATAGGGACGTGGACACCCATCAGGATATCGTCATCGATATCCTGCTAGTACGGCTGAATCACTTTATCGTCTGTAGGTGTCAGTGTTGTGTAACACTCGACCTGTAACAAAATTGTAGAAGTAAAGAATAAATGATGACAATAAGTGGCAACTTACGGTGTTAAATAAATAAATAGTAAATACCTCGCCAGCGAGCACTTGTGAAACATTCGTCTCCGATTTCTTCAAGCTCGATTTCATACGACGGGGCATCAGGAGAGGCATGTCCAATCTATACCCGGCAAACTGAGAGGTAATGGGGATCGCCTCAAAAGCCCATATCTAAAGAGGCCATATTCGGAAATTATTTTAGCAAAAAAAACATTAAAAAAACCTAAACACACTTTAATGAAATTTCAACAAACTAATTTGTAGGGACATACCAGCAGGGCTATCGAAAAACCATAGAAATGGTAATGCAGTATGTAGTTACGATCGGGAATTTTCTTCGGTAGCTTATCAATGTATTTGACCAGGGTGAGGAAGTTGTACTTCCCCCATGGAAAGCTCTCCCATAAGTCTTCATCCTCCACCAAAGTCCAAATCCATCGGTCAATAGTTATCTTGCCGGCGTCCACCCCGAGCAGTATGAGGTGGAGGATCAAAATCTTGGCAATCTTCACCGTGTCCTCCACACTATCAGCAAACTCATCGGCTGTGAATCGAGAACGAAGGTCAGACACTGTGACCCGAGATGAATCGGCGTGCACCCTCCAGTACACTGCTCCATCAGGTGGGGTGTGAACTGTGGCCGGATTGAAAGTCGAGTTGCCGAACTTCAACCCCGTCACTAGGGCAAACTCACGCTTACCGAAGCGAGAAATACTCCTTCCCTGCCTTACACGGAACCACCTCTCGTCTGCAGGCATCTCATCAGCACGCACCTCATATGACATGAGGACGTGTAAGAAAGCCTTGCAAGACGCTCCCTCTCCGTCTTCCAATGTAGGAAATGGCCGAAACTCGTCCTCCAAAAGTCCTGGAGACACTGTCGACCCATAGATCGAAGCTGCGCCTTGACCTCATCAAGTACCGCAAGGCGAACATATTCATTTATATATGCGATGGTTCGTTGGCATGCTTGACGAACGTAACGACACTCAATCTGTATATTTACAAACGCTAAAATAATTAAACAACCATGACAAAACATTCTATGAATTCCAACAAATTTAAAGGGATTAACGAATACAAAAAAATACAAATTAAAGAATTAATAATAATTAACTACGAACTAACTAAAAAATTAAAGTTAACTAATAAACGAAAACTAAGAAATTATCTAGGAATTAAAAAAATTAACTAAACCATTTAACGAATTAAAAATAATAATAAACTAACGAATTATAAATTAACTAAGCTAATTAAAAATTTATTAGGAATCTAACGAATTAAAGTTAACTAATTACCGAATTAAAAAATTAATAAACTAATTGAGGAATTAAAAGTAATTTTCTTAACTAATTAACGAAGTAAAAAATTAATAAACTACCTAATAAACTAATTAACGAATTATTGAAACAAACTAATTAAAAGTAGGGCTTAACTAATTAATGAATTAACTAATTTGAAAATAGGGCTTAACTAATTAACGAATTTAAAAATTAATCAACTAATTAACAAACTCATTAACAAATCTATATATATATAAAAGCAGAATATTCTGCCAAAAATAACTGCAATAAATGTCTCATTTATTAAATATTTCCATTATAAGAAATCATTAATAACTTTCATTTTACATTTATTAATAAAAAATGAAAAAATATTAATATTTAAGACATTTAATTTTATATTTATTGTATAGAAACTCAAAACAAAAACAAAAAAAATCTTTCTATATATTTCTATACTATAATAATAGAGGAAAAGTTGGAGATATTTAAATATAGTTTTCTTAACCAAAAGTGTCACATCAACAATTATTTTATTATTTATTTTTATTATTTCATCCATCCAATTTATAATATAAATATTGTATCAGTATTCTTATTTTATTAATATTAATTAAGTTAATTTTTATTGAATAAATTTTTATATACCAACAATAGATAATGTTCAAACGATAATTTCAATAATAAATATTAGGCAAAAACTTATATGAGTTGGACACACAAATCTAGATCCATACATCAGGGTTGACCTGATCAAAACGCCAAAAAAAAAAAAAAAAACACTCCCACTCACGTTTCACGCGCCTGATACTCACGCTCAAGCCCACCCAAACTCGACATACCTTTATGTATAGTTAGACCTACCTTATGTGGGTAGGTTTAACATAACACAAATGTATGTTTAACTATACTTAAAGGTATGTCTAATACAACGTAATGGTACATGTGTCAAACCTAAGGTTTTTGTTTTTTAAGTTTAAGGTATGAAATTTTGGGTGAATGGTAGGTTTAACATAACGTAAAAATACGTCTAACATAATGTAGTGGTAGGTGCCAAAATTTAAAAATCAAGCGCAAAATAGAAAATTTACATGAAATATGGGCAGATAGGTAGGTTTAACATAACGTAAAAGTATATGTCTAATATAATGTAAATGTAGTTCTAACATAACCTGTTGATAGGTGCAAAAATTAAAAAACTATGCGCGAAAAAAAAAAGAGAAAGAGAAGCGGATCCCTTGACCAGGATCCATGCACCCGTTTCATACGAGACTTACTCTAAATATTAATTTGTTTAGTGATAATTCGATATCATATTTAATATCAATATAATTAATAGATAAGTGTAACACTATTAAAGATGCGTGTATATACATATACATATATGTATATGTATAATATGTATTTAGTATGAAATTATATGTCATCCTAAGTATTTTTTAAATTAATATTTGTAAGTATCACATCAACAATTTTTTTTTCATTTTTTACTATTTAATCTTTTTGATTTAATAATATAAATATTCTATTAGTTTATTCTCATTTTACTGATCTTAATTAAATTAATTTGAATTGAATAATTTTTTAAATACCAACAATAGGTATCCAAACAAAAATTTCAATAATAAATATTAATTTGTATGGATATAATTTATATCATATTTAATATAGATTAATAAATAAATATAACATTATTTAAAATGTGTGTATATACTCATATATATATATATATATATAAAATAAGTCTGTAGTTTGAATTATATGTCATCCTAAATATTTTTTAAATTATAAATATCTCATAATCAAAAATAAAATTTTCGTCTTTTATTTTACACTTAGGACTTCGTATATTTTATATGAGAGTGCACGTTTTGAATTTAGATGGTCCAGCTGATTATTTAAATTATATGTTTAGTTTCTAATTATTATATTGTCATCATCATGATCACTACTACTACATTTCGATTTTGTGTTGAGCTTAAATTGTAATCATCAATGTCGTGCTATATCAATTAATTTATGTGATACTTACAACAGAATAATCATCTGTCATCTTCGATGTTAAGCGATATAAATTTTTTTCTAATTCAATTTATTTTAAAATAAAAGGTTGAAATATATAACTGATAGTGCTTGCATCAAATTCCTACGTAAAATTTGTAATTTTATTATGTATTGTTTCTATATATACATACTCACAAACACACATATTTAATTTAAGTAATTGAATTTGTTTTTTAATTCATATTTTTTTAGTATATTTAATTTAAGTGACTGACGATATTTGTTTGTAGCACATATGATAAAAAAAATGTTTCAACTAGAAATGTTGTATATAAAGAAGTTTTTTTAAAAAAAACTTACAAACTTACAGGTAAATTTTCCAATTTTGATTTGAAGATCATGATTGATACTATTGTTTTTTAATATTAATCATAGATTAGTAAATTTGATGTGTATAATATCAATATATTGTTGTGAATTGAATTATCTTAAGCAAATTTAGATTCTCTTAGTTTATTAAATATTATATTATCTTCTATGTACTAAAATTACTTATATTATAATATCAAATAATTAATATTTAACAATATTATAATATCACATACCGCGCATAGCGCGGGTGCCAATACTAGTTAGATTAATAAACTAATTAAAAGTAGGGCTTAACTAATTCATAAACTAATTTAACTAATTTAAAAGTAGGGCTTAACAATTACAAAATTAATAAACTAATTAACGACTTAAAAACTAGGGCTAATTAACGAAACAAAAAAATTCGAATACAACCTTATTTTGTTAACCCCTTAAATTTAAGGGGTTAACGAAATTGAAGAAATTTCTGGAATTTCGTTAACCCCTTAAATTTAAAGGGTTAACGAAATAGGTATCAATTTTCTGAAATTTTGTTAACCCCTTGAATTCAAGGGGTTAACGAATTTAAAGAACAATTTCTGGAATTTCATTAACCCCTTAAATTAAGGGGTTAACGAAATAGACATCAATTTTCTGGAATTTCATTAACCCCTTGAATTCAAGGGGTTAACGAATTTAAAGAACAATTTCTGGAATTTCGTTAACCCCTTAAATTTAAGGGGTTAACGAATTTTAAGCAAATTTTCTGCGATGTCGTTAACGCCACTAATTTTAGGGATTAACGAAATTGATTGATTATTTCAGTACATTGATTCGTTAACCCCTTAATATATACTGCTTAACGAAATTTGGCACTTTTTTTCTGTAATAATTCATATTCAATTTTCAAATAATTCCTATTCAATTTTATACCAATTTTCTAAAGCTTAATGGAATCAATTAATAAAGATACAACAATCCAAACAAAATAACAACAATCCAAACAAAATAAAACAATCAGACAAAATAACTAGAGAACTAACATGTTCAACCATTGAAAGGGGAGCAAAGAAGAGAAAGAAAGAGGAGAAGGGGAGGCGCCGCTGCTGGAGGGAGTAAAGGAAGAGAAAGAGGAGAAAGGTGAGAAAAGAGATATGTATTCGTTAACCCTAGTAATAAATTGGCTTTGTGTGGGTGGGTGTGACATGTGAGATTATTTTTTTAAAATTTATTTCGTGGCCTTTACTTAATTATTTCGTTAATTCTTGAAACTTTTTTTAATTAATTTGTATTATTTCGTAAGTAGTAAACTTTTTAAAAATTAATCATTTTTGTTACTTTGGTTCGTTAAGTGTATTAAAGCTTCTTTTCTTTTAATTTATTTCGTTAATTCTTCAAATATTTTTAAATCTATTTTGTTAATTCATTAATTAATTGAGCATGAACTTTGTTAACTCGTTAAATTTATTTAGTTAATTAGTTAATTAAGTAATTCTTAATTTATCTATTGCTATTTTTTCGTCATATTCCTTAATTATTACAATCAATCAATATATATTATAATATACATGATTACTACTTTAAATTCTAACTTTCAATTTCTGACATTCAGTACAAATGTGTTTTTGGATATTTGGGAACATTATTTTAAATTTCTGGGTATAAGGGGTATAAATATTATAATGATGAGTAAAATTGTGATGTCTTATATGAAATTGAGTATTTTGGTCATACAACTCTAATACAAATGGTATCCATATTAACACTAACTTTACATATCATCATGTCATATAAGATTAAATATAAAAAAATAAAAAGTTATTCTGAAAATTAAATATTAAACAAACAGAAATAAAAAAAAAAAAAATTCAAACAGAATTCATCTTCTTCCTAGCAAAACTCCACACTCCACCTCTCCACCGCCGCCGCCGCCGCCCATCACCACCCCTCCGCCACCCTTAAATCGTTGGACAAGTACATCACTACATACATCAACTACACTAAACGACAATTCCCATCGCAATTTCAAGAACCAGTTTCGAAAAGGGCCACTTTCTCCACCCCTCTTCCTCCCTCTCCACCACCGCCATGGACAACTACCTTCTTGGCTTCACAAAACTCCCACTGCCACACTCTTTTCCGGCTGATTCTCCGCCCCTCTCCACCGCACCCTCTCTGAGCCCATATACTCTCCCAACACTGATAATCCGCCGCCCCGCCTTCGAAACTGTCGGAATTTCCCACTTCTCCATGCCCGATCTCGAACCATATGGGGCAAGAAAATTCAAACATCAATATCGTTCATTATTTTGTTGCAGAGTCGTTGGGGAGGGGGAGCGGGTGGGGGTGGTGGAAGTTGCAGAGTCGGAGAAGGAGAGGGAGGAGAGAGAAGATTTTTGTTGTTTTTAAATAATTTTCCTTTTTTATTTTTTATTTTGTTAATTAAAAAACAAAAATATAAAATATAAAAAGCACATCACCAATTTGGGTTGAATACAATGAATAGCCCGAAACACTTGCAATTTGAGCCCGAATAATTCAAACTCAAAATTGGATAAAATTTGTGTAGCTCGAAAATGTATTATCCTAAATTGTCAGCTCAAAATACTTATTATCTTAAATTGTCAGCTCGAAAATTTAATGTCCAAAATTGTCGGACCTCCTAATTTATAAGGTAAAAAAAATAATAAACTCTAATATATATAATTTGAGATATGATTTTTGTAATTTGAACTTGCTTAACATTTGAATTGTAGCAGTTTATTAGGTTTCTCAATCAAAATAAAACAACAAAGAAACGTGAAATAAAAAGGAGAAAACTTTTCATATTCTCCATATTTATCTTTATCAGGTTGCTATTCCCAATAATTCCATTTTTTTCAAGATTGAATTCAATTCCAATATGGAATTTGAATTCTATTTCCCACCCAAATTATTCTATAAATTTCAAGAATTATTATCTCAATCTCAATTTTCTAAGGTAAAATTTTCTTATAAAGTATGGTTGAAAAATTCACTACCGTCGGTTTTTCTAATTCAAAAAGTAGAATTTAATCAAAAATTCTACACGTAAGTGATGAGTTTGATGCTACACGTAATGTTGACCCCACAGAGCAGTCACGAGTGACTTGAAGGTTGACTTCTATTTAGGGGAAATTGTCAGGTCGTTGTACCAGAGAATTCCATTTTTTCAAGATTGAATTCAAATCCAATATGGAATTTGAATTTCTATTTCCCACCCAAATTTATTCTATAAATTTCAAGAATTATTATCTCAATCTCATTTTTTAAAGCAACATTTTCTTATAAAGGATGTATGAAAAATTTACTACCATCGTTTTTCCCATTGTGTTGAAAAAACATAATTTAATTTGTCGTATGAAAAGAGAAAATGACTTGGGAAATAAGAAAAGAGAATATAATTAATGAGAAAGAACGATTACCAATTCTTTACATTATAAGTAAATCTTTAAATTTTATTGTTTTTGGTGGGTGGATTACCCGATGGGTTAACAAAGAGCATTCTCCAAAATTTTCGTGGACCCCAAAATTTTGGAGAATGCTAGGTTTACCCGCTAGGTAATCCACCCATAAAAAAAAGATTTATTTATAATATAAAGAATCGGTAATCATGCATTCTCATTAATTATATTCTTCTTTTTTTGTTCTCTCCCAAATCATTTTCTCTTTTCTTACGACAAATTACATCTGCTCTTTACTTCCCTTCACATATTGAGATTAAATTTCTTCAATCCTTTATTAGAAAATTTTGCCATAAAAAATGATATTGAAATACTAATTCTAAAAATTTACAGAATACATTTCGGTGGGAAATAAAAATTAATATTCGATATTGGAATTGAACTCGATCTTGAAAAAATGGAAATTTCTGGTATAGCTACCTGGGAAAGATAAATATGGAGATATGAAAAGTTTGAGTAAGTCTCTTGTGCATCAGGTGCATGGATCTTAGATCCATGCACCCGGGTCGGATCCGGGTAATCCGACCCGCTTCTTTTTTTTTTTTTTTCGCGCTAGCTTGTTTTTCAATTTTAGTCATGACTTTTAGTTATGTGTAAGAATACCTTTATGTAATGTGTAAGAATACCTTTAGGTTACGTTAAGGATACCATTATGCCCAGATTTCATACATTTACGTTAAGTTAGACATACCTTTAGGTTATGTTAAGAATACTTTTAGGTAATGTATAGAGATACCTTTAGGTTATGTTAAGGATACCTTTATGCCCAAATTTCATACATTTAATTTACGTCAGACATACCTTTATGTTATGTTAAGGATACTTTTATGTTATGTTAGAGATACCTTATCCATAAGGTAGTTGTGTTACACATTTTGCATACAAAGGTATCTCTAACATAACATAAAAGTATTCTTAACATAACCTAAAGGTATCCTTAATATAATGTAAATGTATGTGATCTGGAATGAATTCCAAGAGTATCAAATCAGGATTTCAAAGGAACCTAGAATCACGATTTCAAAGGTATCTTTAACATCACCTAAAGGTATTCTTAACATAACCTAAAAGTATGCTTAATATAATTAAAAGGTATTCTTAAAATAATTAAAGGTATCCTTAACATAACCTAAAGGTATGCTTAACATACCTAAAAGGTATTCTTAACATAACATAGTATGTAACCTGGAATCACGATTTCAAAGGTATCCTTAACATCACCTAAAGGTATTCTTAACATAACCTAAAGGTATGCTTAATATAACCAAAAGGTATTCTTAACATAACTAAAGGTATCCTTAACATAACCTAAAGGTATGCTTAACACAACTAAAAGGTATTCTTAACATAATGTGGCATGTAACCTGGAATCAGGATTTCAAAGGTATTCTTAACATAACTGAAAGGTATCCTTACCATAACTTAAAGGTATCCTTAACATAACTGAAAGGTATCCCTGAAAGGTATCCTTACCATAACTTAAAGGTATCCTTAATATAACTGAAAGGTATCCTTAACGTAACCTAAAGGTGCGCATCCGCCCAGGCGCGTGGGAGCGCGTCAGACGCGCGTGGAAGCGCGTACATGCGCGGGTCGGGTCGGGTGCATGGATCTAGGATCCATGCACCTGATGCATAAAAGTTTTTGTCGAAAAGTTTTCTCTTTTTTATTTCATGTTTGTTTGTTATTTTATTTTGACTGAGAAGATATGGAGAATATGAAATGTTTTATTTTCTTATTTCATGTTTCTTTTTATTTTTACTGAAAAACATAATAAACTACTACAATTCAAATATTACGGTTGACTAGTTGGACTATCAAACACTAACTAACAATAAACCCCAATCATGCCACTCTAAATAAAATTTTAATTTCAAAAAATCATGTTATAAGTTTTAATTAAATTATTTCAATTTTGCATAAAATTTTAAGAAAATTAATAGTACTAGTGTCACCAACAATAGTAATGTTACGGTTGACTAGTCAGACTATCAAACACTAACAGTAACAATAAACATCAATCTTACCATTATAGATCAAATTTTAATTTCGAATCAAGTTATAAGTTTTAACAAATTATTTCAATGCATAATTTTTTTTAAAAATTAATATTGCTAGTTTCACAAAACGATAGTAATGTTACAGTTGACTAGTTTAACTATCAAACCCTAAAAGTAACAAGAAACACCAATCTTACCATTATATATAGATCAAATTTTAATTTCTAATCACCGTTATAAGTATTAATTAAATTATTTCAAGGTAGAAAAATAAAAAAATAATAGTACTAGTTTCATCAACATTAGTAATGTTACGGTTGACTAGTCTGCTTATCGAACTCTAACCATAACAAGAAGAAGCATCGATCTTACCAACCACTACAAATCAAATTTTAATTTCTGATCACCATTATAAATTTTAATTAAATTATTTCAATGTATAAAATTGAAAAAAGAAATAGTACTAGTGTCACCAACATTAGTAATGTTACGGTTGATTACTCTGACTATTGAACCCTAACTGTAACAAGAAACACCAATTTGACCACTATAGATGAAATTTTAATTTCTAATCACCATTATAAGTGTTAATTAAATTATTTTAATGTAGAAAATTGTAAAAAAAAATAGTATTAGAACCACCAACAATAGTAATGTTATTGTTGACTAGTCCGCCTATCGAATCCTAACCGTAACAAGAAATACCGATCTTACCACTATAGATAAAAAAATATTTTAATATCTGTTATAAGTTTTAGTCAAATTATTTCAATGTAGAATTTTTTTTTAAAAAATTAATAATACTAGTGTCACCAAAAATAGTAATTTTACGATTGGCTAGTCTGATTATCGACAAAATTTAAAAGTTGATTCAATAAAATTGGAAAAGAAAAAAAAAGAACTCAAATTGGCACTAAAAACTTTTTCAGCGCATTTATATATAAAGGTCACCACATTTATACATAAAGGTCACACTTATATAACATAAATGTCACACTCATATAACATAAATGTAACAACCTGAAGCGAAAAAATAAAATTCAAAAAACAAAAAAAGTGTGTGGATCCGAGTCGATTCGAATTGTATGTGCACTTGTTGCACAGGAGACCAACTTAGAAAAAAAATTAGGTTTTTATTTGAACTAAGAGCGTAAAATAAATAGCAGATGAAAGAAAAAAAATACAAGAACTAACTTAGAAAATTAAGGGGAATAATATTATTAAGGATTCTAATAACTAAATTAAGAAATTGGAGAAAAAAAATACAATAATAAATGTATTGATTAGGAAAGAAAATCCTATAATTAAGGATTCTAATAACTCATTAAATATATTATTATTGTTAAAATTTGAATTAGGTGGGTGGATTACCCACTGGGTAAACCAAGTTTTTTCCTAAAATTTTCGTGACCTAGTATTTTAATGAAAACCTAGAATTTCGTGGAATCATGAATTTTCGTAGAACCCTAGAAATTTCGTAAAAATCCTATAATTTTCATGAAACATAGAATTTTTGTGGAATCCTTGTATTTTCGTGGAACCCTTAAAATTTCATAGAACCCTAAAATTTTTGTGCAGACCTATAATTGTGGAAACCTATAATTTTCGTGGAACCTAAATTTGTTTTATTATGTCACATGACAACTGATGAGGTGACAGGTAGGTGATGCTCTTTGACTGGATCAATAGTCAAATGTGGTGTTTAGGACATAAAATATAAGATTTGTAGTATTTTGGACACAAATTCTAATCTTATGGTATTTTGAGCATAAATTTAAGATGTAGTGGTATATTGGGCCACCAACCTTGCATTTTTATCTTCTATTTTCATTTGTTATATGATACAAATTTGAGCATTAAGACTTATGATAAAAGTAAAATAAAAGTATTAAAAGAAACAACAAAACTTATATACCCCGGGACACAGATCTAAGATCCATGCCCCCAGCCTGATCCACGCCCAGTCCCTAAGCCTGACCCGCGTGCTTACCAGCCTGACCCACGCGCCCACATCTGAGCTGTGGTGCACCCACGCACACCAGATTTCATACTATGTGATTCAGTGATAGGTGTTATATATGTACTCTATAGGTGTTATATATGTACTTTATAGGTGTTATAATTATATTATATGATTCAGTGATAGGTGTTATAATTATACTCTATAGGTGTTATATATGTACTCCTTAGGTGTTACATCTATGTTCTTGAGGTATCACATATATAGAAGATTTCAAATTATGTGATTCAGTGATAGATATTATATGCATATTCTATATGAGATATATGTACTCTTTAGGTATTATATGTATGTTCTTGAGGTATCACATATAAAAAAGATTTCATATCATGTGATTGAATGATATGTGTCATCTATATACTCTATCAGTGTTATATGTATGTTCTTTAGGTGTTATAATATTTTCATAACACCTGAAGGAACTGTGTTTATTATATATCATAGATGTATGCAATTTTATATCACCTATAGAATATTTTTGTAATACCTTTAGAATATTTTCATAACATCTGAAGGAATTGTATTTATACATATTCTTTAGGTGTTATATATATACACACTTTCGGTGTTACATGTATGTTCTTAAGGTATCACATATATAAATTTCATATTATGTGATTCAGTGACATATATAATATATATACACTATAGGTGTTATATATATACTCTTTAGGTGTTACATGTATGTTCTTTAGGTGTTGGTGTGGATCCTGTCAACTCATTATCTTCGAAATTAATTAAGTCTTGCACGTTAGTCATCTTCTCAATCTCAACAGGGATGTAATCTCTGTTTCTACATCCAAATGCAATGAAACTCTGAACAACAAAAATGGATAACAAAGGATCCATATAGGTTAATTGTTGATCCACATAGGACCAAGAAGGGGAAACTGCCGGAAGCAAATGAACCACCATTTCTCTCTCCTCCGTTCTCTCATGCCTGCCTTCTATTCACCTCTCATCCGTTCTCTCATGCTTGCCTTCTATGTCAAACTAGTATGTTATTCTCTCTCTCTCTCTCTCTCTCTCTCCATACATAAAATACTAATTTAGAATAAAAAAATATATATATATATATTTGTACGTGCGTGTATAGGGTGATGAAGCATCTATAATTGGAGGAGTTGTGGATTACATCACAGAATTGCAGCAGCTGCTACAATCCCTGGAATCGAAGAAGCTAAGAAAATCAGCTTATAATGAAGTATTAATTAGCCCAAGGGTGATGTCAAGCTCGAGGGCACCCCAGCGAAGCAGCCCGCACAAGCCCTGGATGCAGCAGCCATCACCGGGCTTTTACTTGAACTCGTCGTCGTCTTTTCCCAGCCCGGTGGACCCGTCTCCATGTAATTCTTCGGCCTCCTCCTCCATTAACGACGCCGTGAATGAGCTCGTTGCTACCTCCAAATCAGCTGTGGCCCAAGTTGAGGTCAAGTTTCACAACACTGCCCTTGATCCTTTGCCTGCTTCACATTGCCTCAACTTTCTTTGCTTTGGCTCCATTGAGGATTGTTAGTATCGCCCATGGAAGAAGAGGAAAAAGAAGAAGAAGAAGAAGAAGAAGAAGAAGAAGAAAATTAGGGTTTCTGAAAACAAAAAAAAAAAAAAAGAGAGAAGATGCTCAGACAAGAAAGAAAGAAATGTAAAAAATTAATTAATATATATATATACCCATTTTGTAACCGGGTCGGGTCGGAGCGGGTTGGGGGCATGGATCCTTGGATCCGTGCCCCACGTGCACATAAGTCCTTCTCTAAAAGAAAATACTATTTTGAATTTCAACCCAATGATCCTTGCAGTTGTTTCTTATAAATTAAGAAGACAAAAACTTATATACCTTTGGGGTACATAGAGGCACGGATCTAGGTGTTATATATATACTCTATAAATGTTATGGTTCTTGGTGTTATAAATATACTCTACAAATATCATATGTATATAAGAGTATACATGTGATACCTGAAGAGTATATACATAATACCTATAGAGTATATATTTAATACCATATGATAATTAATTTGGGGCACTGGAGCACACAAGTGTCACTCAATTAAGAATATTTTAAAAAGTGCAATTATCTCTATAAAATGATCACATTATCTAACTCCAACTGATATTTTTCTCGGATAATTAATATAATTATCTAACTTAATAAATATATATCACTTAAAAAATAACACAAAAGATAGGGATAAGATTGAAAATCAATTCCTTTTTTATTATAAAAATGGATGGTTGACACAAAATTCACGAACTTTTCTAAAACCCAATTCCATCATGACTTTTGGTTAATATTAAATTTGAATATGACGTTTATTATATCTTGCATTTATAACTCACGGACAGATTTTAGACATTTTTAATCTTCAGATTTTCAAAAATTATAAGAAAAAACCCCAGATTTGATGCTACTATATGTAATAAAAATATATTAATTGACCTAAAAACATGAATTTATAAAATAAAAAGATGTCGGAAATATGCAGAACATTAAAAGTCATGTTAAAAATTACAATTTTGTGAAAAGTTCGTAAAGTGAGTTATTTTCCTGTGCACCTGAAATCCGTGCAACTGGGCCGCGCACGAGGCTCGTGCGCGGCCAGCCCGCGCCTCTTTACTTTTCCACGTGTTTTGGTCGTTACCTTCACGTTATGTTAGTGTTACCTTCGTGTTATGTTAAGGTTACCTTCGTGTTATGTTAATGTGACATCATCTCCAGATTTCATACTCTTAGTTTAAAACCACTGAATTAAAATAACACGAAGGTAACACTAATATAACATGAAGGTAACATTAACATAACATGAAGGTAAAAAACAATGTTAATCATACCTTCATGTTATGTTAGAGTGACCCTCACGTTATGTTAGGGTTACCTTCATGTTATGTTAGTGTTACCCTCATGATGGTAACACTAACATAATATGAAGGTAACCCTAACATAATGTGAGGGTATGACTGCCTGAAGCGAATCTTGGTGGGTTTCAGTGGGAGCGTGTGAGAGTGAGTTGTGGCGCGTGTCAGAGGCGCATGGGACGGGTCAACCCGATCTATTCACCAGTTGCACAAAATATTTTGCCATCAAATAATGTGTAATATTATTACTTAAAGGAAGAAGAAAACATCAAATCTTGGATTTGGACATGGTTGAAACATTGAAACTTGACATTTATAATTCTCAATCTCTAGTAATACTAGAGTTGTCAAAATGGGCTAACCTCGTTAGGTTAGTTTGCCACTTGTCAAAACTGATAGTTGGGTTGAGCATCTTTTTAGCCTATGCACGGGGCGAGTTGTAGATTGATAGGTATATCGTTTCTTTTTAAAGAAGTTTTCGACACATATTGTTAGGGATTGAATAACTAAGTTTTATAGAAAATGTATTGATAGTATAATATTTTTCATACAATTACAATAAAGAGTACAACAATATAAAGATACAAGAAATAATATATACAAGGAATGTATCAATCAAGATCCTAAATAATCGGGAGGATATTTGACTAAATCAATTATCCTTAATAGGATCCTTAATACGCCCCCGCAAAATGGACGTCCCATCGGCGACGGAGATTTTGGATCTAAGGACGTCAAAACGCTTACGAGGGAGAGATTTCGTAAGCAAGTCGGCTAACTGATCAATCATGTTGACATAGGAAACAGATAGAAGACCTTTAGACGTTAAATCCCGAACAAAGTGAATATCAATGTCAATGTGCTTCATTCGGGAATGCTGGATAGGATGGAGAGCAAGACGAGTGGCACCCATATTATCACATAAGAGGCGAGGCCGCTTAGAGACAGAGATGTGAAGGTCTTTGAAGAGCTGCACCACCCAACAGACTTCAAAAGCAGCAGAGGCTAGAGCACGGTACTCAGCCTCGGTGGACGAACGAGTAACACCAGTTTGCTTTCGAGACCTCCACGAGATGGGGTTGGGACCAAGAAAAACCAAATACGCAGAGGTGGACTTACCATCACGAGAATCCCCACCAAAGTCAGAATCAGTGTAAGCTAACAGGGAGAAGTCATGGACAGGCCGGAGGAGAAGACCAAAATGTAAGGTGCTCTTCAAGTAGCGCAACAACCGTTTGACAGCGGCCCAATCAGCAGGTGTAGGAGAAGACATGGCCTGTGCAAGACGGTTAACAGTGAAGGAAATGTCAGGACGAGTGAATGCGAGATATTGTAAGCTGCCAAGAGCACTACGATACTCTGTAGGGTCCACGGATCCAGTCACCGTGCCAGGTTTAGCAGCAGAGGGAGTAATGATAGGCTTGGCACCATCCATTTTGTGACGGATGAGCAGGTCCACAATATACTTGTGCTGAGAGAGAAATAAACCTTCCTTGCAACGGGCGACCTACTATACCAATGAAGTAAGAGAGCTCGCCAAGATCCTTGACAGCAAAGGATAATTTAAGATGAGAAGTGAGAGACTGAATAAGAGACGTACTGGAGCCGGTGATATGAAGATCATCGACGTAGACCAGAACAATCAGTTGAACATCACCCTTCAGATATGTAAATAATGAGTGATCAGCACGAGATCTCAGAAAACCAAACTGTAGTAGAGCCGTGCTGAGAGCCTGATACCAAGCCAGAGGGGCCTGGCGAAGTCCATAAAGAGACTTTCTGAGGAGACAGACGTACGAAGGAGAGTGGGGATCAGTGAACCCCGGAGGCTGCTTCATGTAGACAGGAGTGGACAGGCTTCCATGGAGAAAAGCATTGCTGATGTCTAGTTGACGCAAAGGCCAGGAGAGCGTAACAGCAAGCGAGAGGACAGTGCGGATAGTGACAGGCTTGACAACCGGGCTGAACATCTCATGATAATCAATACCAGGGCGCTGGTGAAAGCCCTTAGCAACTAGATGGGCCTTGAACTTGTCGATAGAGCCATCAGGGAGTCGCTTGATACGGAAAACGCACTTACAACCAATGATGTTTGCATGTACAGGAGGAGGCACAAGATCCCAAGTGCTGTGCTTCTGTAGGGCAGTGAATTCGTCGGCCATGGCAGCACGCAATGAGGATCAGAGAGAGCTACCGATACAGTGGAGGGTTTTATATCAGGCGGCAAAGGATGTTTGGTGGTGGAGAAGAGCCTCTTCGGGCGAAAAATATTATTTTGACTCCTTGTGGTCATGCCATGAGTGCGAGGCGGAGTAGCAGGAGGGCCAGGCAGAGGATCAGCAATCGGCAATACCGGCAGAGAACTATTAGCCAAAGGGGCAGTTGGGGATGCTGGAGCAAGTGGAGTCCGTGAAGGATGTGGAGACTCTTGGGGTGGAGCAGGAGGTAGAATAGAAAGCTGACTCAACGAGGGAGATGGATCTGGTTGCCTTGGGAGTGATGCCCAAAAATGAGACTCATCAAACTTGACATGACGAGAAGCATAAATACGGCCAGTTGAGGGATCAAGACAGCGGTAGGCACTCTGCGATAGGGAGTAACCAATGAAGATGCAAGACTTCGATGGAAATGAGAGTTTGCCAGGAAAATATGGACGAAGCCACGAGTAGCAAACACAGCCGAATGTGCGGAGCTTCAAGTAGTTAGGTTCATGGTTGAACAGCAGCTCAAAGGGACTCTGAGTTCCGATAGTCGGTGTGGGGATACGATTAATGAGATAGACAACAGTTTGAACTGCAAATGACCAAAATTCAAAAGGCAGACCAGAATGATGTAAGAGAGCCCGAGTGACCTCAAGGATGTGTCGATTCCGTCGTTCAGATATACCATTCTCCTGAGGTGTATGTGGAGCGGTAGTGAACCAGCCAATACCAGAGTTCGCAAAAAAGAACCGCAGTGCTATGAATTCCCCACCATTGTCTGAGTAAAAATTATTAAGTGTGGTCTTGAATTTTTTCTCAGCCATTAATTTAAACTGTTTGACAACGTCAGAGACCTGAGACTTTGCTTGAATTGGAAACACCCAACAATAACGAGTAAATAGATCAACCAATAGCAGAAAATAGCGACTCCCATCATAAGAAACACAAGAGGCAAGACCCCACACATCAACATAAATATAGTCTAAAGGAGAATTAGCAATGAGTGACGAATCATTAAAAGGAAGTCTATGAGACTTGCACACATCGCAAGATAGGCAGTTTGAATCCAAAACAGTGGATTTATTTGAAATAGGTAAATTAAATTTTTTAATAATAGAAGAGCAACGAGATGGAGACGGATGTCCCAGTCGAGCATGCCATGTTGAAGTAGTGGTACGGACACCAAGAGCCGCAAACCTCTCAGGAGACTTTAGATAGTAAGAGGACGACTGGATATGATATACACCATTCTTACAGCGCCCCTGAGCCAGAGGCGCCCCCGTGCGTTGATCCTTAATAACAAAATAATAGGGAAAAAACTCCATTGAGACATTATTCGACTTGGTGAATTGATGAACAGACAACAAATTTTGTTTTGCAGCCGGTACACAAAGCATATCAGAAATACAGAAAAGAACGAGACGGAAACTGTAAATGATATCTACCAATATGAGTGATAGGAAGGCCAGTACCGTCAGCAATCTGGATTTCGTCAGTACCGTCATACTCAGTGTGGATGGACATGTTGGAGAGATCACTCGTAATACTGTGTGATGCACCAGAGTCGACTAGCCAAGACTGTGGAGATGCTTGGGCAGTCGGGGACTGAGCTACATGGGCTGTAGCATTCAGTTTTCTGCATGTGGGTGCGGCATGGCCCGGAATCCCACACCATTGGCAGACAACCGAAGGACGACCGGTAGAGGCAGTTAAGGAATTAGAGGACGAACTACGTCCTTGTGAGCCACCACGATGTGTGGGCGCTGATTGATTCCTACGACCAGGAGAAAAGCCACGGCCCTGGGACTGTTGCGAGCGTCGGGTTTGAGAGAAGGAACCCGTTTGTCCTCCTCGACCATTACGGGCAAAATGAGCAGTTGCAACAAGATTGGTGGTTTCGGCTTCCAAGCCTTTCAAGTACAGTTCATGTGCGACCAACATGTCGTGGAGTTCCTCAAATCGAAGAGGGTTTTCTCGCGATCGAATCGCTCCAGCAATTTCACGGAAATTAGGGCCTAAGCCATTGATAACGTATAGAGTTAAATCGTCATCACTTATCGGCGAGTCTATGAGGCCCAACTCGTCAGCCTTCATCTTCACGGAGTGCAGAAATTCAGTGACGGACCTGCTTCCAATGGACAAACGAGACAAATCTGATTTTAACTGCATGACTCGAGAATGAGACTTACCGGCATATAAACGAGTGAGAATGGCCTAGGCACCAGCAGACGTCGTGGCGGAGGAAATAATGGGTAGTATGTCGATGGAAACGGACCCGAAAATAGTAGCAAGAATCAGTTGGTCTTGGCGAAACCAATGACCGTACGATGGATCCGTAGATGGGGGAGGACGGCTGCCGTCGATGTGATGAGTGAGAGCAAAGCCGTTGAGAACGGCCAGAAAATTAGCACGCCAAGGTGAGTAAGTAGACGCCGTCAGTTTCACAGGAATATGGTGATGAGCGGTTATGGTGATGATTTGGAAAGGAGTGGTGGGTGTGGTGACGAGCGTGGGTGTTGTGGAAGTGGATGAGCAATCAGTGTGGTCTGCACCGACGGCCATGTGGACAGAGGAGGCGTGCGTGAGGAAGAAGAATAGGTATGGACCGATATCTCGTTAGAGAGAGACTCGTGATACCATATAGAAAGTGTATTGATAGTATAATATTTTTCATACAATTACAATAAAGAGTACAACAATATAAAGATACAAGAAATAATATATAGGATCCTTAATAAAGATCCTAAATCAATCAAGATCCTAAATAATCGGGAGGATATTTGACTAAATCAGTTATCCTTAATAGGATCCTTAATAAGTTGATCATACATGTTACTGTCTAGAATATCCTACTTATTTGAGCTTGCAAAATTCTTGCATTCTATAATCTGTAAAAATTGCTAAGTACATGAGATTACTGCAAATTAAGGATACCGAGCAATAAGGATACTACTCTGATCCACCAAGGAAGAAGATCGAAGCAGAAAAAGGATAGTAGCTGGAAATCACAAGTCAATGATACTGCATGATGCTGAAATCAAGAGCTCAATACAAAACAAGTCAACCAAGCAACCTAAGAAGACAACTGGAACATGATCCTAGAATACTCAGAGAATAAATCAAATCAGTACGAGGATCACACTAGGTTGTTGGTCTCAAGTGGTAGAAGGTTTAGAGAGAGGTGAATAAACATTCTCTAATTTTTCAAACATTCTCCAAAGATATACAGATATACAGTTCGGCACACTGTGCAAGTAGCTAGAAAGCTTACTGCTCACTGATATACTGCAGTAACCTTTTTGGAAGGTTACTGGACAATTTGAACTTAGAGTTTTAAGCAGTGGAAATACTTTTATGAAAACACAAGATATGAAAATCAAATTTTAATGCAAGTGCAGTATGATGCTTGGTTAGATATGCAACAAGATAGATATAAAACAAGATATAAAAGCACACATAGAGATATACAGAGGTTCGAAGGTGGAGTAACCCTTCTACGTCCTCTCTGTTTATTCTCAAGAGGGAACTTTGTTAATCTTGTTGAATTAGACAACCCTAACTATTACAACACAGACTTAACAAAAGAGTAGTTAGTTTTTCCACACAGGTTACTTGCCCACTCAACCAACTGACCCACAAAGGGTCCTTACTCTTTCTACAAAGAGCGAAAGCTTAGCAGGAAACTATTCCTAGCACTAAGCACTCCTAGACACAGTTTATACAAGATGTGTTCATTTTTCTTTAACTTGAACCAGCAAGCTTTCTGAACATACATATAACACCTAAACAGTAAATATATAACACCTATCACTATATATGTGTTACATCAAGAACATACATGTAACACCTAAAAAGTATATATATAACACCTATAGAGTATATATATATATATATATATAACACCTCCTATCACTATATATGTGATACCTCAAGAACATACATGTAACACCTAAATAGTATATATATAACACCTATAGAGTATATATATATATATATCACTATATATGTGATACCTCAAGAACGTATATATATATATATATATATATATATATATATAAATATATAACATCTATCACTGAATCACTTAGTATGAAATCTGGAATGCGTGGGTGGGGGTGCACGTTGGCGCTCGTGGAGGCGGCTCACGTGCCGAGTTGAGTCAGAGGCCGTGCCACAGGTGCATATAAGTTTTGTTGTTATCTTTTTTGTTTTTCTTACCTTTTCTATTGTATATTATTTTAACATATTAATATTAATTGAAGAACAATGAATGTTGATGCTTAAGTTCTTCTATATTAGTAGTGATGTTTAAAGGCATTGTAGTGTTTAAGGAAGAATGTTTTGGTTCCGATGGAAATATCGGTATCTTAATTTTACGAAAATATTGTGGAAATATTAAAATCGGTGGAAAAATCGGTACATATATTTACTGATATTTTCCATTATTTCACCAGTTTTACCGATATTTTTTTGATATTGAAGAATTCTCATGTAATATGTATATGAAGCCACCAATATCGAAATGGATATTAATATATATTGATATTTAGCCAATATGGATTGATATTTCACTTATTTTTCTACTAAATAATGAAAATAATAGAAATATATCGTTGTAGTCCGTTGTTATTTTGATCACGTGAAAAAGTATATATATATATATATATATATATATATATATGAATAGGACTCCTGTGAGACAGTCTCACAGATCTCCTTCCGTGAGACAGATCTTTTTGACCCGCTTTGGCCCAGCCCATACTTCAAACTCAGCCCATACCTAAAATCCCAGCCCACACCTCCAAGCCTAACTCATAATCAAAGCACAACCCATAGCTCAGCTGAGAGATTTGTCAAAGTCCATAGCTCGAAAATTCTTTGTCGTATGCACCGTCGCATGCAAAGAGAAGAAAACTGTCGTCGCACCAGTTGAAGCCGTCGCACCTCACTGCACTCAGAACGTCACCACTGTCTTCTCAGACATCGCACTGTCGCGGTTAGGATTTTCAGGTATGTTTTTCTGCTCTTTTTCATCGGCCTTATCGAACTATCAAA
Organism: Scutellaria baicalensis; assembly: GCA_005771605.1. Lineage (NCBI taxonomy): Eukaryota > Viridiplantae > Streptophyta > Magnoliopsida > Lamiales > Lamiaceae > Scutellaria > Scutellaria baicalensis. The sequence continues at coordinate 12,914,598 of CM016725.1, read as the reverse complement.
ACCTTTATTAATCCTTTTTTTACACTGTTTAGGTTGAATGGAGGAAAACAATTGTCAAATAATTGAAGGAGATGCATTAGAATCTGAAATTGTTCAAGAAGTTGTATCAAACTTGGGAGGTATTTCTAATTTCTTCTTAGTTTGCTAATTGTCATTAATTTGCATAGGGACATTAGGCTAAAACATATCTGTGATTCTTTGCTTGCTAAATTATCAATAAGACTCTGTGATTATTGGGTGTATGAGTTATTTGGTGAAGATAATCGAATCTGTAAAAACCAGATGGAAACTGTTGGTCCCAAGTGGTAGTAGGCTTAGGGGGGTGAATAAGCCTACTCAAATTTCAAACTTTTTCTTTAAAACAGAATGATAAGTTACTTAGGCAGATAGCTAAAGAGCTTACTGTCCTGGAGGTTAGTGCTTGATAGCTTGCTGCAAGACTAGACTTGAAACTATCTGAGTATTTGAGATATGAATTGATTTAAGTGCTTGAACGCTTGATTCATGAGAGTTTCTGGTTTTAAGTTTTTCAAGTTAGTCAAGTTTTTCAAGTCCCAGTCTTCTTCTACTTATAGGTGATGAAAATTATGCCCGTTGGAGAGAGAGAGCTTCCTTCTCGCAGCATGCATGGGGCAACGTGGCCTCTTCTAATTAGTCCGTACGAGGTTGTTGAGATCATACGTCTCTGTTGCTGCAATCGCCATACTTAGTCTGATATTTCTTCAGACTCCTTTTTTGATTTATTACGTGGCATCTTTTGATTGGATGAGTTTGCGGTTGTACCTAACGTAAACCTCGTACATGTATTCCTAGGTAACTGCTTCCGAAAAGGTTGCTGATGCTTCCTGGTCCTTCAGTCGAATTTAGCTTACTTGTCTTATATTCAGCTAGCAGACTCAGCATCCTTATGCAGTGAGCGTCCAATATCCTTTTCTAGCAGCCTGCTGCAGTGACTTATACTTAATCATTTTAAGGCTTTCCTTATGCAGCAAGGTCTTCATTCTTTCTTCAAGCTTTAGTCTTGATCACAAGCCTCCTGATCCTATACTTAGAGATTTTACAACAGAATCTAAATACATAGGATCCTAGGCGCTAATCTATTTCATGTTTTGTCTTCATCAAAATCTATACAATGTTCCTTATAATTTCCCCCTTTTGATGATGACAAAACTTCTTTAAGTGGATCAAAGACTTATCAGATTTTATTTAAAAACATAAGCTTGTATCATAGCAAGAGTAATCAACGGAAGGTAAAACCACCTTCAGAGCAGAGACGAAGTATAAGTTCACAAGTAGTGAGATTTTTAGAACAGAAGGTTAGTTTTATTGAGATAATAAATCAAGATGATATCCAGGCAAGACATAAGAAAGATAAGCAAAAAGATACAAGGAAGAAAATAAAGAGCAGTTAGCAAGAATCTGTATTATTCTCTTGGTTTTCTTTCATTACGGGAACCCTTCCACCAGTTCAAGATGGATTCCTAAGTTGGCTCCATGCATTATTCTCTTTATCTCTGGAGTTTCATCGTACCTTTACCAAAAGTCCTCGCAGAAGGGAATGACTTCACCTCTGTTCATGTGACCTTTTAGTTTCATTTGAAGTGGGAACATACCTCTTCTGGCAAGGTTTTTGAAACATTGGAGTCCCTCACGATCAGTTTTTCCCTTAATTATGATGGACTCCTTGCACAGCTTGATATAATACTTCAGGTACTCGGCTCGTTTGAAGGCTTCGATCTGCAGGAATGTTGGACAGTGAGTAGTAGGCAGATCGATTTCAGGAAGTTGCCATTCTTGGAAGCTGGAGCTCTGAGTAACCGGACTTCCATCCAGGAAGATAAGTAGTGAGTTCGGTGCTAGCTTCTCATCTAATGCAAGAGCTTCCAAGTCAGGTTGCCTCTGAGGAGAGTAGAGATTTGAAAGGCTTTCTTTCGTCATCTGACGCTTTGAGCAGCTCTTCAACTTTCCTCTTTTTCTCCTCTCTTTCATCTACTCCTCTTCGAAGACCAGGATAGACTTCCAAGATAGCATCAGATTTCCTTTTGGTTGAGCTGCTATCTGAGCATCCTCTGGAGCTTCCTCCATGGCCTCCTCCATCTCCTCCTGAATCCTTTCTTGGTAGAATTGCTAGCTGCCTGCAAGAGGAAGGATCCTGCTGCCTCCTTTGCTCGATCCTCTTTGCTGCATCTTCCCCATTTTTGTCATCATCATAGGCCTTATCATTGAATGCATACTTGTCAGAATGTCAGTATGATCCTTTAAGTTTTGCTTCTGCTCGAACTGAGAGTCGTCAATTTTCTTCAGGAGGAAGATACAGACTTTTGCTCAAGCTCAATCTCCAGTAGCTTCTTCTCTTGTGCATTGAGCTTATCATTCAGGCTTTTGATTATGTCGAAAAGGCTAGTGGATGGAGTCTGAGAACTGATAGTCGTCTGAAGCTTCACCAGAGTTACATTTAGAGTGTCAATCAGGAAGGTAGCTTTAAACCGATCCTTCTTTGCTTCAGCTCTCATTTGACAGCTAGCCTTGGTCAGGGACTTGCCCACTTTTTCCACTGTCTTGAACACATCGTCAATAGATTTGTCTTCAACATCCTGCACAGAAAGAGAAAGAGTTAGAAAATTGGATTTTTCAGCACCGGTTGCACCCTGTTCACTGGGTGCACCATCATCGCTATCGGAGGAGCTAGTTAGCTTCCATTCATCAACATCCACCTCCTCATCTGCTGATTTCTCCTCATCAGCAGCTCCCATTACTGCATCCTGAGGGACATCTCCCTTCCAGGCCTGCATCCGCTTTATTTCTTTTTCAAAAGGCCCTTCCTCCAAAGGCGCCTCCTCAACTTCTGTCTGTTTCATCGAAGTCTCTAAGTTGGTGGACTCCTCAACAGTAGACTCTGTCTGAGCAACCTGTACTGCTGGAGTTTCTTCAACGACAGGTTCTAAATTAGCAGTCTGTTCTGTTGCGGTCTCCTCTGCAATCATCTCACCATGATTCGCAGGATCCTCAGAAATTACTCCCTCCATCTCCATTGGAGTAATTTCCTCAGCCATCTTATCAACCTCCATTGGTGCCTGATCATCTGAGGGTACTGGCACAGAGGTTCCTGGTTCAACAGCTGCTGCTTCAAGCATTTCTTCTAGGACTGCAACAACCACAAGGACTTCCAACTTTTCAGCCTTTGGAGTAGTTGGTGGCTCCATCCTTGGCGTATCAACTTTCTCGAAGGTGGCAGGAGTATCCTGATGAATAGTGATGGTTCCTGCGATATCTGAGCCTTCCACCTCCTCATCAAGAAGGGTCTCAATATCCACTAGCTGACTTAATGCTCCACTGGATTCATCTTTAGATGCTGGTGGTGAAGGAATCCTGTGACTAATTGGCTGAACAACTAGGGGTTGCTCAGAGGTTGTTGTTCCATATGAAGAACCTTCACCTAGGTGGATAGGCAGGGGCCTATGCATCATCCTAATTTCTACTAAACTAGCGTCCAAGGCCTGTTTCAACATCCTTTCTTCTGCCTCATCTACTCCAAAGGCCTCCGCCTGCTTTTCTGTGAAGCCCATGTCATCGCCGACTTTAACCTGATCAGTAGCAGCCTCCAAGATAACATCATCTTTGAAAAAATCAGGTTGCTTGATGGGCTTCTTCCCCTTCATCGTCCTCGGGGAAGAAGGTGGCAGTTCAATAGGTGCGGCTTGCTTCCTCCTTTCTGAAGTAGTAGCCAGTCTCATCTCTGCCTCATAACTTTCCTGAAAGTCTCTCAACTTCTTCCTTTGTAGACCATTAAGGAATCTTGTTTCCAACATTTTTCCCCCTTAATATCAGACACCTCTGCTAAGTTCAGTGCCCAATCCTCCTCAACAACAAAATCAGACCACTGAATAAGATCCTGGCAGGGAAGGTGCCTGTAGTTCCACCACGCCATAAACCTATCCCACTACTTGTTGAACTTTGTTTTCATCTTGACTAAGTCCAAGACTATTTCGAAATCAAAGTCCTCATCGACTTCCTCTTCCTCCAGTCCTAAATGCTCCTTTAGCTGAGCAGTGACCTTCTGCACAGCAACCTCTGCCTGTACAGTAGTTAGGATCTCTAATTCAGCATCCTTTTCCTTGTTCGTAGGAGCAGGGAGCATCAACACAGGTGGTGGTATCGGGGATGCCTCATCATCGGAAATCCTCAGCTTCCTCTTCACAGCTTTCTTTACCCTTACCCTTACACTCCTAGCCTTTTTCTCCTGCTTCGGTGGGGAAGCAGTAGCCGACGAGGCTTCCCCCTCCGACGTACTTTCTTGTGCTGCTTCCTTCTCAGTCTCATTCTCCTGTACCTCAGTAACCTTTCTGGTTATTGGGGAGACTTTGGTGCCCTTCTTGGCAAAGATTCTACCATACCCTATGAACTTGCCCTTTTGAATCGGCTTACCCTTTGACAGGTCATGACCAATATACCATAGGATGGTATTGATTATGAGTCCATAAGTTGGCTTGCCAACCTTGTTCTCCACCTCCTCCTTGAGTCTGTTGAAGACATACTCAGCCTAGTTTACCTCCTCCGCCTCTATTACTGCCATCATCATCCTGTATCTCAGGTTGGTACACTTGTCTGAACCTGACCGGTTCTCGATGATGTGACAACAAATATCATGGAACATCTGATACTCCATCTGGAAGAGCTTCTTTTTGAAGCTCTTGTTCAGAGACAACAGGTCCTCGGAGCCTGTGAACCTCTTCTAATATTCTTCCACCATATCCTCTCCATAGGTGGCCAGATCACTGCTACTCATTTCTTTAATGGGAAGCTGAAAGATCTTCCCTAGGAAACTGGCAGTTAGGTCGAACTTCTTGTCTCCCACCTTGGACACAATCTTCGTCTTGTCCTTAGACACCTCTACATTGGTATAGAAGAGTCTGACAAGGTCTTCGCAGTAGGGCTCTTTGTAGCACGAGCAAAAACCCAACACATTTGACTGGTAAAGGCTGTTGAGGATCATCGGCATGAGGTTAGTGGAGTGACCTTCATCCCTGATGGCTTTTAGTAGGATCTTCTCGTCAATGAGATGACAATCCATAACTTGTGAGTTTTTGGGTGCCATTTGAGTAGTAGGAAGAAAGGGGGAGATTCTGTAAAAAGCACAGAGAAAGCAGTAGAGATTGATAGGTAACTGCTTGTAGGAAATATGAAAGAGAAAAATATGAGAGTGTAAAGGTTTTGAAAAAGTATAAAGTTCCTATTTATGGGAAAACTCCCTGTGTTTTGATCAAGGGCTTAGATCAATTCAGAATGTGGATGGTTTAACATCTCGCGGCTGAGGTTCCTGGCATTTAATGTGCTGATTTGTTTTTTGACTTTCATAGATTTCAAGGGACTTATTTGCAAGAATCACCTCCTTTTATTGGGTAACTGGTCCAGATTTGATGCGCCATGTCTTGGGATTGACAGTTTCATCTGAACGTGCGCTTTGTAGGTTTCTTTGTGATGATTATGTTTCCAGATGGCAAATGCTGATGTGTCCTTTAGTGAGCTTTGTCAGCAATCTGCATCAGGAGCCTTTGTCAGGGACCTTCCTCAGTATCCCTTTTCATAGTCCTTTTACAGCTTCCTAATGTGTTTTTCTTGTACAGCTTCCTGACTCCCCCTAAGCTGTAGGATGCTTAAAAGAGTCATTAGGAAGAGTTAGCTTAATTTAATAATGCCTAATTCATTTCTTAGAAAGGAAAATCTTGATTCACAAAGAGGTTTTGTAAATATATCAGCTAGCTGTTGATCAGTGTGAATCTTCTCCAGTGAGATATCTTTCTTTTCCACATGGTCTCTGATGAAGTGGTGTTGAATGTCTATGTTCTTTGTTCTTGAGTGAAAAACAGGATTGTGTGTAATTGCTATTGCACTCGTATTGTCACACATAATTGGAGTTTCCTTCTCAGTGATGTCGTAGTCTCGAAGCTATTGCTGAATCCATAGAATTTGTGCACAGCAGCTTCCTGCAGCAACATGTTCAACTTCGGCTGTTGAGGTGGCTATGGAAGTTTGCTTCCTACAGAATCAGGATACTAAGTGATTCCCCAAGCATCTGGCAGGTTCCGCTGGTACTTTTCCTATTAATTTTGCAACCTGCAAAATCAGAATCAGTATACCCGATTAATTTAATTCATCCATCTTTAGGATACCACAAACCTACTTCTTGGGTTCCCTTTAGGTATCTGATTATCCTTTTTGTAGCTGTAAGATGAGATTCCTTGGGTGCAACTTGGTATCTTGCACACATTCCACTTACAAACATGATGTCTGGCCTGCTTGCAGTGAGATAGAGCAGTGAGCCGATCAGTCTTCTATACTTGGTGATGTCAACTGTCTTCCCTTCTTCGTCTTTCTCCAAGCTTCCTGATGTTGGTATTGGCATGCTTAATATACCTACGTTCTCCATTCCAAACTTCTTGATCAGCTCTTTTGTATAATTCATTTGACTAATGAATGTTCCTTGATCAAGTTGTCTGACTTGCAATCCAAGAAAGAAACTTAATTCTCCCATCATAATCATCTCAAATTTAGACTGCATCAGGTCGGAGAACTTCCTACATAATTCTTTGTTGGTTGATCGGAAGATGATGTCATCTACATATATTTGGACAAGCAGGATGCTATCACCATCCTGGATCCTGAATAGGGTCTTATCCACCTTGCCCTTCTTGAATCCATTATCCAGCAGATATTTTGACAAAGTGTCATACCATGCTCTAGGTGTCTGCTTAAGTCCATAGAGAGCTTTTCTTAGCCTGTAGACCATCCTGTCAGCATTCTCTTCAAAATCAGGAGACTGTTCTACATATACCTCCTCTACTAATATTCCATTCAAGAAAGCACTTTTCACATCCATTTGATAAACAGTGAGGTTCTTGTGAGCTGCATAAGCTAGGAAGATCCTAATTGCTTCAAGCCTGGCCACTGGAGCAAAGGTTTCATCAAAATCAATGCCCTCTTCTTGGTAGTATCCTTTCTCCACTAGTCTAGCCTTGTTCCTTACAACTTATCCTTCTTCATCTAACTTATTTTTGAACACCCACTTAGTTCCAATAAGTCTTTGATGAGTAGGTTTAGGAACCAGGTACCAAACTTGGTTCGTTTAAAATCCATTCAATTTTTCCTGCATGGCTTGAACCCAGTTGGTATCCACCAGAGCTTCCTCAGGGTGCTTGGGTTCTACTTGTGATATGAAGCAGGCAAACATAGCTTCATGTGGATTTGATCTTCTTGTCCTCACGCCTGAGGTGGAATCTCCTATGATCAGTTCTTTGGGGTGATCCCTGAGCCATTTCATTCTCACTTTATTGGTTTGCTAAGGTTGCTCTTCTAGAGGTTTTTGGTTATCTTCAGGTTCACATGTCTGAGTATGTACCTGCAAGTTAGGATCCTGTCAGATCTGGGATGATGGAATTCCATCCATTTGTTGAAGATTTGGTAACTACACATCAATATATTCAACATGATTGTTGTTGATGGTAGTTTTGTCGAACTCTTCTTTGAGTTCTTCTATATTAGCCTTACTGCAATGTGGTTCATCAAAGACCACATGTACAAATTCCTCCACAACAAGTGTTCTCTTGTTGAAGATTCTGAAGGCTTTGCATACCGATGAGTATCCTAGGAATACCCCTTCATCTGATTTGGCATCGAAGGTCTTGAGGTATTCCTTTCCATTGTTGAGCACGAAACACCTACATCCAAATATGTGAAAGTAACCAATATTAGGGGAATAACCATACCACAAATCATAGGGAGTTTTGTTTAGATACTTGTTGATCAGGCATTTGTTCTGTGTGTAGCATGTTGTGTTGGTTGCTTCTACCCAAAATCTCCTAGGTAGCTCAGCTTCGGCTAACATTAAAATGAATACTTGGACACATCTCAAGACAATAGGAAAACTATTTTGCTATTTTATTTTATTGAATTCAAGTATTAAAAATATATATGTTGGTCCCAAAAAGGCTGGTAGTAGGCTTAGGAGGGAGGGGGTGAATAAGCCTACTGTATTTTCAAACTTTTCTTTTCCTTGGCTCAATTCTAGGATCAGTAACCTTTTGGGAGGTTACTGATCAGAGTGGTTTGCGGAAGCTTTTCTCTCAATGTAAAACCAAGTATAGGAGATGTGCAACTTAACATAGAGTTATGCAAGTAAAACAGTAAGCACACATAGATACAAGGATATACAGAGGTTCGAAGGTGGAGTAATCCTTCTACATCCTCTCTGTCTCTTCTCAAGAGGGAACCTTTGTTAAGCTAATTGATTTACATAGACCTATCTATTACAACTCATGCTTAACAAGCAAGTAGCAAGCCTTCACACAGCTGCTTGCCTACTTCCCTATTGACTCACACATGATCCTATTCTACCCACCCAGGGTCCTCACTTTCTCTCCTAGAAAGTGGAAAACTCAGCAAGACTCTACTTCTCGCACTAAGTACTCCAAGACAGTCCTTTAGAAGGAGTTTGTCTTCTTCTTCAACTGGGTGCAGCAAGGTTGGCCTTCATTTGTAGATTGATCTGCTGAAGCTTGCTACTGGACTAACTGACTGAGCGTGCATCTTTTGGGGTGTGGAGTGTTCCAGTATTTCTTCTTTTCTTCTGCTCTTCTGAACACTCTTTTTTCTTCTATTTTAACTTCCCCCTCTTTCTGCACTTTTTTCTCTGTTGAGCTCTTCTTTCTTCTTTTGCGCTTCTCTCTACGAGCTTGTATATTCTATTGTGCTCGTTCTCTCCTCTCTTGCACACTTCTTCGTCAGTCTTCTTCTTATTTATAGATTAGGAAATTTGCTCGTTGAAGGTAGGTAGGTTTCCTAATCTATAAATGCACTACACTCCTGACACCTTCCAGCCTTTTGTTTTCTATGTGTCTTCTTCTGGTTGGCTCTTCTTCTCTTCTCTCTACCAGTAACTTCTTGTGTCTACCGGTAACTTTGACTTTCTCCCCATGCCCGCTTTGCAGCTACCTCCTCTTGCTTCACTCTGGAGCTTCCTTCTCTGGCTTGCTCCTTCAGGTGGCTTGAGGCTTCTGTAGCATACTGCCCTTGTAGTATGCTTTCGGCATGGTTTTCCCAGGTAGCTTCCTGTCTCGCTGCATTCTACTTTTTGGCGAGATCTCTTTCAGTAGCTTCCTGTAGTCATAAGTATCCTTATTAGTTTATCCAATTCTCTTTCACCATTCTCTTCAGTATCCTTCCATTGACACTTTCTCTGTTATTTTAATCTTCTGCAGTAACTCTGCTGCAGTAACCTATCCTAAGATTGGTTATGCTTGTTAGAGTTACTTAAGGTTTTGTCTCATCAAAACTTACTTCTAATGTTTCCAACAATGTACATAAGTATAATTCATATAGTAATATATATGTGTTTTTCAGGCAACAGTGATGGTCCTGATATAACTGGAAATCTATTAGGTATGACAACAAACACCATCAATGAAATGTATGAGCTATATTGCAGTCATGCTCAAGCAATTGGGTTTAGCATACGTAAATCAACTAGTAGGATTTCAAATGATAATGACAATATTGTTTTAGAGAAATATTATGTTCGTTCTTGTGCTGGATTCAAAAGAAATGACAAATCTTGTTCGGACAACATGGAAGAGAATGTTGCAATATCATCAACAATGAAAAGGAGAGTTCCTGTTTTACAAACATGATGTCAAGCTTCATTAAGAGCAAAAATAAATGACGATGGAATTTATGAAGTTATACATCATGTACTATTGCACAACCATGAATTAACTCGAAAGGAGTGGAGCCACTTTCATCGCTAAGAAAGGAAAATGGGTACTGAAAAAGGTAAAGCAATTGAAGAAATGACCTCTTTAAGAATGAGGCCAACTGATTCATATCGTTATATGTCACATAATATGGGTGGAGAGGAAAATGTTGGGCATACTTTGAAAGATCATCTGAACTTTGTTAATAGATTCAAGGTGAAGACAATAGAGGGAGGTGATGCTCAAACAATTATTGAAATGTTGTATCAACAAGTTGCTGATGAGGATGATGTTTGAACATATTTAAGTATGTTTTGATGAAGACAAAACCATAAGAATAGTAACTCTCATTCTATAAGCACAACCTATCTTGGAAGGTTACTGCAGAAAGATACGACAGAGAAAACTTCAGAGGAAGGATACTGAAGAATGGTGAAAGGAATCTGGTTAACTAAAAGGATACTGCTTACTGCAAGAAGCTACCTGGAAGAGACTATGCTTAAGCATACTGCAAAGTAGCAAGCTACCGAAGACTCAAGCTATCAAACAGGAAACTACCTGGAAGAGACCATGCCGAAGCCACCTGAGAGAAAGGCTGAGAAGAGATCTACAAAGCAAGCATTGGAAGGAAGCTAGAAGTTACCGGTAGAAAGAAGAGGAATGGAGCCAACCAAATGAAGACACGTGGAAAGCGAAAAGCTGACGTGTATCAGAAGGAGTGCGGTGCATTTAATGATGGAAACCTACCTTCCTTCAACGGGCAGATTTCCTAATCTATAAATAGAAGAAGACTGAAAACTGAGTAGAAGAGAGAGAAGCGCGCAAGAGAAAATAGAAGAACGCAAAAGATAGCGTAGAAAAGAGGGGGAAGACCTTATAGAAGAAAAGAGAGCAAATTGTGGGAATAAAGAAGAATAAAAAGAAGAACAGAGAAAAGAGAAGTTTAAACACTCCACACCCCAGAAACGCTAGAGTACTCAGTCACTCAGTCCAGACAGCAAGCTACAACAGATCAACCTGCAAAAGAAGCCTAAGCTTGCTACATCTAGTTATACATGTTCATCCGGTTCGGCGGTTCCTGTTCTGGTTTCCGGAATGACCGAACTGGGGAGAGGGGGAAATCGGTTCCGGTTCCGAAACCGCCGATTCAACCGGAACCGCCGGTTTCGGCTGGTTTTTTTTTTATCACCAATTTTGATTTTTAATACTTGTTTTCGACTAAATTGATTTTTTAGAATACAAAATATGAAATCTAACAAATAATGATTAATTGAACAAACTTTTGATAAAAATTTGGAAAATTACAACTTGAATTTACATAAAAAAGTGTATTTGATTTATAAGATTCTATCTATTACAAATTTACATAAAAAAATTCTATCTATTACAAGTTTACAAGTTTTCAATTCTATCTACAAATTTGTAAATAAAAGATTGGGAAGGGGGAAAAAAAATTGAAAGAGCTTGAGTTTCATTATAATTTTGGAATTGAAATTCATTTCCAAATTTATAATGAAATTGCCTACGTATCCTTAATTTATAAAATTAAGGAATCAAAGCTCACGTAGTTCTCTTACCTCAACTTACCTGTCGGTCCAAAAGTTATAATCTTCAAAGTTGGTTGGTGTGCCGCTGCCGGAGGATGATGTGTTCGAGTCGTAGCCAAACAAATCGGGACCACCATCTTCGAATGTTGCTTCGTTATGTAAATGTTGTGAACGTCTTTTGGCTTTGCACCAATCTTCAAGGAGCATAAGGTTTTGCACATTCTCAATTGCCAAGTTTGCACGTCTCGGAGCCAATGTGTGGCCCGCAATACTAAATGCATGTTCAACCGAAACCGTCGAGACGGGACTTGCAAAGAGTTCCTTAGCAATAATGGTTAAAATAGGATACATTGTGGCCCTTCGTGACCACCACTTCAATAAACCTATTGGGTAGTCAAAAGCAATTGATTCAAAAGTGACACTTAAATAATTATCAATATCTTGAGAAGGGTTACTTCTAGCTCTTTTTTGTGTTCTAATGTCGTAAAAGTTATAGAATTGACTAAGGGCCGGTCCAAAGTGAGATCAAGAAGAAGAAGAACTACTAGATCCTACATTTTCACTAGCACTTATATTTTCACTAGATTCACCACTATGTATTGTTTTGTATTCTCTAAATAAATCAAACAAATACCCTTTAGCTCTAGCAACTACTTCCCTAGGATTAGTCACATATTCTACTTCATCATAATCATTTAGAAGTCCATTTGGAAACAAGGCATTGTAATACATAGTTGTTAATTCTTCTAGCTCATCTTCTCTAATCCTAGGATCTAATAATTTAGCACACAAAAATAGGGGGGGGGGGTATTTCATGAAAATATTTTAACCATTTTGATCTCATCAAAATAAGTAAATGGCTCAAAGAATCATAATCAACAAAAGCATGAAAAATTAAAGCAATTTTAACACATTGATCTAATGCTATAGGAGAAGTAGGATAATAACATCCACTAATGTCCTTAGTTGCTTGTTCAAAAACCTTTAACAATTCTAACAAATTTGTGCAAGAATCCCAACAATCACTATATAACATAACATCATGAGCATTTTGTTCCAACAAAAAAGCACATAAAACTTCTCTATAATCATAAGTATCTTGAAGCATATAATATGTTGAGTTCCACCTTGTCTCGACATCTCTAGCAAATTTTCTAACTTCCATACCATTATCCTTACAAAACCTAGCCCATTGTTTACGTCTAGCAACGGAAGAAGTTATATAATTAATTGCTTTCCTAATCGAGACTAATTCTTTCTCTATAACTTTTAAACCATCTTGAACACATAAGTTAAAAACGTGAGTCATGCAACGGGTATGAAAAAATATACCTTGGATTGGAGATTTACAAAATTCAACAAGGGTTGGTATGCTAGCGGTATTACTTGACGCATTATCAAAGGCAACGGCAAATATTTTAGTTAAAATCTTATCATCATTTAAAACTTTAATAAGTACTTGAGCAATATGAAATCCGGTTGCTTTATCTTGAAATGATACAAAAGCAATTAAACGTTTTTGATGATTCCATGCATTATCAATCCAATGACAAGTAATACCCATATAATTATTTAATTTGAAAGGATCCTTCCAACAATCAGCACAAATAGTTAATTTTGTTTTAAGTTGAGCTAATTCTTCTATTAATTCAAATTTAAATTCCATAACTCTTTTAGCCATATCACGTGTTTGAGTGTTCCTAGATATAACTTTAGCAGGTGGTTGCAAATACGTATTAATATGTTCTTCATATATGTCATCGCATGGATATCCTAGTGGAAGATGTTTCATAGCAATCAAATCACAGTTTCCTTTCCTCCATTCTAATTGACTAAATTTAAAAGTTAAAGAATCCATACCTAGTGACGAGCCGGTCGATCCTCGTAGTTGTGTTTGAGACCGGTCCAATCCCATCTTGTCCGGATGCTTCTTCAAGATATGGTTGGTGAAAGTTCCATATCCCCCTCCATGCTTGAACTTGTATTTGTTCGAACAATGGTTGCAAGGCATAATGTAGTCGATGTTTGAATTAGGAACCGGCTCCTTCTTGAAGTAGACGAAGAAAATGTCACTTCGAAGTGATGATGCGGCTCTAGTTGAAGTGGTTTGACTAGGGGCACCACCTCCTTCTTGTGCACTTTCTTGTGTTGTTGGAGGAGGCGGCATCTCATCTTCACTCCCCTCCAAGGCCGCATGGATATCGGCCCCCAAATCAATATCATCGCCCAAAAGCTCGTCGATGTAAGTATCATCATCTCGTGTCAATTGAGGAGGGGGCATGGGACTTTTACCCTTCCCACGAGACGAAGATCCTCTTCGAGGCATGATGATAGAATAGTAGAAATGTAGAAGTAGAAACGTAAAGTCGTAAAGTAGAAATGTAGAAGTAGAAACGTAAAGTTGTAAGGTAGAAATGTAGAATAGTTGAAATGCTTCTTTGAAATAGTAGAAATGTAGTAGAGCAAGAGTGAGAGGTGTGAAAAATCACCATCTTTCAACCTCTATTTATAGACTTCGAAAAATACAAAAAAAAAAGGGATGCTCCGGTTCGAACAGGCGGTTCCGGTTCGGTTTTTGCATCTGGGCCGTTGATCTCCAACGGCTCGTAGATCTGCACCATCCAATTTGAATTTTTTAAAACCGGTGTTTCGAACCGGGCGGTTCGAATTGCCGGTTCGATTCAGATTCCGGTTCAGCAGTTCCAAACGGCTACTTCTCCCGAGCCGTCGATCTCCAACGGCTATATCAGATTCAACCAGAGCCGTCCACGTGGCAGATTGAAAAAAAAATTAATCAAAACCGTTGGTTAAACCACCGGTTTGGCGGTTCAAAAATTCTCGAACCGGAACCTAACCGGTTATATTCGATTTCCGATTACGGTTCGGAACCGGTCAACAGTTCGGCGAACCGTTGACCGCCGGTTCGAACCGTCCCGATTCGCCGGTTTCAGAAACCGGATGGGCGTGTCTACATCCAGTTGAAGAAGAAGAAGACAAACCTTTTAAGGACTGTCTCGGAGTGCTTAGTTAGTAGGAGGATCCTGATAAGTTGTTCGCTTTCTGTAAAAGAAAGTAAGGATCCTAGGTGGGTCGGGTAGGATCCTATGTGGGTCAGTTAGGAGAGTAGGCAAGCAGCTGTGAGCAGCTATGTGTAGGCTTGCTACTTACTTGTTAAGTCAGTGTTGTAATAGATAAGACTATGTAAATCAACAAGCTTAACAAATGTTCCCTCTTGAGAAGAGACAGAGAGGATGTAGAAGGGTTACTCCACCTTCGAACCTCTGTATATCTATGCGTTTATCTATGCTTACTGTTCCATCTGCATATCTCATGTTAGATGCATGTCTTCCATATTTGGTCATTTAATGAGAGGAAGCTTCTGCAATATAACTCTGATAATTAACCTCCTAAAAGGTTACTGCCTCTCGACCTAAGCCTCCTGAAATGAAGAAAAGTTTGAAAATTGAGTAGGTTTATTCACCCCCCCCCCCTAAGCCTACTACCACTTGGGGACCAACAAATGACTTCTATTTTAGAGTCCAATTGGATGAAAACAGCAGGTTGAGTAATGTTTTAGAGAGGGACTTAATGATGAAGGAAGATTACAACATCTATGGAAATGTTGTGGTTTTTGACACAATGTATCGAACTAATCAATATAATTTGATTTGTGCACCGTTTGTAGGCATCAACAATCATTGGAAAAACACGATGTTTGGGTGTGTACTGTCAGAAACAGACGAATCAGAACAAATTGGATCAGATTCCTTTGATGATGATTTGTCCATGAACTTCATCAAGGTACTCATGTGAAAATTTAAGACAATTGAGATGTCTCTCTTCAGAAGAAGCAAAGTCTTTTGCACAACATCCTACAAAATAAAAACAGTAAGTCAGAATCAATACTTATATACCTAAAAGATATACTTATGTGAAGAAAAGACACACTTGACCAGAAATATGAAAGAAAGTTACAATACATACACATTTCCAGAATCAACACTTATTTGATTAAAAGACATACTTATATGAACAAAATGCATATTTGGACCAAAAAAACTAATCCAAACAAAATGCATATTTCATACTTATAAGCTTAAACGACATACTTATGTAAACAAAATGCATACTTTGACCAAAAAAACTTATGCAAATAAATTAAAAATAGTAAAATGAAAATCAATACTTGACTAAAAGACATACTTGTGTGAACAAAATACATACTTGGACCAGAAAAACTCATCCAAACATTAAATTCAGAGTCAAGTACTTATTTGTTTAACAACCATACTTCTATGAACACAAGGCATACTTAAAAACAGTAAAGTCAGAATCAAAATAACTTACATCTTTACACATCTCTTGTATCTTTGAAGCTATCAGCTCCCCCTTCGGAACAGTAAACTTTATTTCCTCATCCACTTCTTCAACAATCTAGTCCTCCCTTTCTTCAGCCATTTTGTCCTCAACAACTTTCTCATCAACATGAGCAGCGTGCTCTTTCTCACCAACAAATTTACCACCTGTAATTGGGTATCCATCAACCCATTCCCCTTGGCCATATTTCCCTACCATTGCTTCCTCTTTCATCCTTTTTCTTAGTTTCTCATTCGTCTAATGTTGAAGCAATGGCAGTGTACATGACTCTACTTCCCCTTGCCATTTCATCAAGTGGAAATAGGGAATTTGAAGACATAAGACACACCCACTTACATTCTTTTGAGACAGATTTCGATTGTAATTATCAACAGCTATACAAAAGCTTCTTTAAAATGTAACTACACCAATCAAATTCACAAATTCTATCTACATCAACAATAGAATTATAAGCATTTAAGTCCACTAACCCATTTATTGTTGGGGTCAAAAACGTAGATAGACTGTACAATGTAAAAACACGCTTAAAATCAGCACCCCCTCTTTCAAAGAATCCACCAACAAGCTACCCAACTTACTCACAGGGGTTTTAAAGTCAATGTTCAATCTATCACTCAATGTCCCTAAAACAATAGCATTTTGATTTTTACCTAATTCCAACACTCTTTCACCCGTTCTATGCAAAATAAAAATGTCACATATGTCATTGGTCGTGACAACAAAGCTCTTTTGCAGACCAATGGTCAACATTCTACTAATCCCATTAAAGTTGGAACTTAACCATTTCATCAAATTAACAGGAATATACTTACCTAGTTCTAACTTTAGTAATCCACCAAAGCCTATAGAACTTACATCCTCTCTTTGCTTCTCATTCAAGCTTTGTAGAACTTGATAAACGCCTTGTGGACGACAATGGATAGTAAATTCTCTACAAGTAAATGAAAATAGTAAAGTGAGAATTCAAATACTTATGTACAGAAAAAACATACTTATGTCCATAAAAAGATATGCCTTTACCAAAAAGACTTGAAAACAATAAAGTTAGATTTCAGCACTTATGTGCATAAAAGATATACGTATATGCATGAAAGTCATACTTGAACAAAAAATATGACAAAACAATAGCAAAAAACAATTACGTCCAAACTAGAGAATAGTTAAATATATACAAACGATAATAGTCATGTGATTCAAATGCTATAAAACAACATTGCTCAAATTGAAAGGCAAACTTGAACAAACAAATTAGAAACAGAAAAATCAGAATAAATACTTATGCGCAAAAAAGGCATACTTATGTGCATAAAAGGCATACCTGGAACCAAAATTATAAGGCAATACATACTCAATTTCAGAATACTAGCTATGTGCATAAAAAACATACTTTTGTGCATAAAAGGCATACACATAGCATCAAAAGACATACATAAGCTGAAAACACATGTTCATATGTTTTAAAACAAATGCAATTTAAAAAGACATACATATAGATTAAAAGGAATACCTATCAACTCCTTTCTCGTCACCTTTCTCCACACATTTTTTCTTCTCCACACCTTTTTCACCCTTTGTTTTGATACTTTCTTTTAACCTTTCTCCAACCCTTTGTCCACAACAACTTTCTTTTCCATTTCACATTTCTCCACACTTTTTCGTCCTAACTTTTTCACCTACTCCCTTTCTTCTTCTTCTTCTTCTTCTTCTTCTTCTTCTTCTTCTACACTTAACTTCCTTTTTTTTTCATCTCGATTCTCACCTTTCTCTTCTTTCAAATCTTTTCTCTTAACACCCTTTGTTTCAGCAACCTTAATCTTGGAACTTCCTCTACTACCTCCTTCTTTTGATTGTTTACTTGAATACACAATCATAGCTTTTTTCCCCATAATTCAATAGTGTATCCTGCAAAACACAAATCCACATCAAATCATATGTACCAACTCCAGAACTCATATGAGTTGGGCTGTAAGGTATGGGCTAGGTTTTATTAATGTAACGCCCCGTTTTAAAATCCTATTTTGGCGCTACTTACATGAAAAATTGACTCTTTAAATAATAATAGAGATAAACAAATTCAGGAATAACTGTGAAATATTATTCCATAAAATATTGTTACGAAATACGAATTTTTGAAAGATGCAGCGGAAATGATTTTTATTGAAATTCCTTTTTCTCCAAACACACTTTTAAATACGTTGACAAGAGCGATAAAATAAACATTTACATAATTACACATATTTTTAAATTTATAAAGTATAATTCTCTTTATTAAAATTTTCTATAACCTTGATAATATCGGCTACCTGCATTCACCGCTCGTATGCCACGTCCTGAGTACTTTAATCTGAAAACATTTTTACACATAGGGGTGAGTGCCAAAGGAACACTCAGTGGGTTGACCTGTACTGTGATAGGGACACATAATACTATAATCATATACTATACATATACATATTACACATTGCGGACTCCTGAGTAGTCCCCTAAAAACCGTCTGGGATAGATATCACACAAAAAATCTATCCGGGCCCCAAGCCGACCCTATGGGTTTTTACACCCTTCATGTTGGGTTCCGAAGAATACCCGATACACTTGGCGTGAAGACGCATGCGCAGTTAAGTGTTTCACATAATGTTTCTCACATAACACATAATACATGTTGTTCACGTTCACGTAAGTTCATATAATTCATGCCAAGTAACGAGATGCATATAAATCTTTGACCTTTATTGGTTTCTAAAGAAACTCTTCCTGTACGGGTATTATCCCGACTTTTCATCATATGAATTCATTCACATTTGAATCCCTTGAAATCAGTAATCCTCGAAAATATATGTAATTTACTCGGAAATCAAACATAATATAATAACGAATAACTTGAAATCGATTTTACTTGTTCACTGAAAATAATGCCACATATAACCATAAATGTCACATAAAAAGTGGTATAATATAAACAGAAACATTCATTTGATAAGATTTTACCCCCACCTTGGATATTACTCGATCTTGTTCAAAAGTTCATCCGTTCAGTATGCGTTCCTACTCCTGTCCCTTGTTCGTTTCTCCTACAATTATTAGGAGTCGACTTAGTCTCTAACTTAAATATCTATAAAATATACATACAATATTAAATTCCTACAATGCGATAATAATCGAAGATTCTAGGATAAAAGTATATTTAAATACACTGGGGTTTAAAGTGATCGTATCCATAACTAGGATTTTTCCAATGTGAAGCTTAAATCGTCTTTTTCGTCAATTGGATTAAAACTGGCATCTATAACATGGTACAATATAAAAATATACTTATCGTTAAAATCTGCGGTCATAATATAATTTTGGGGTCATAATATAATTTTGGGGTCATAATATAATTTCTGTAAAGTTCTGGGGTTAAATTATCATTTCTGTAAAATTCTGGGGGTCTAACTGAAATTAAAAATCAATTACAAGGCTGAAATTAAACCATTAACTCTGCAGGGACTGAAATGCAATTAGGCAGAAATTTAGGGCTGAGTATTAAATAAACAAAACTAAGAATTTGCAACAAGGTCCCTGAAATTAATCAAATTTACCCAAAGGAGACTCAGCCTTCTCCCCTGTTCCCATCGGCCCTTTCTCTATCCAACTTCCGCCACCACTATCGGCGACGCCATCTGCACAACCTGTCGGCGACAGCCCCCTTCGCCGGCGCACACTCTGCACGGCGCCGCCACTCACGGCGCCGCCCCCTTTTCCTCCTGCATAGCCCCCCCCCGTCTCTCTCCCCCTTCTTCTCTGCACCATGGCCGCCACGGCCTTTGCCGGCGACAGCCCGTCGCCGGCAGCCTTCCCCCATCATCCCTACACCCTGCACGGCGCCGCCCCGACGCGGCGGTGCCCTTCTCCATCCCACACAACAGCCACGCACACACGCTCATACAAAACACACACACGCACACAACACACCTCACTCATGCACTCACACCCCGTTCTTGCACGGCACGGCGGCAGCCGCCTTCCGTCAAATACACGCGGTGAAGGCGACGGGGTTTTGGTGATGGGGGTGGTCGGCTGAACAAATCCAAGAAGGAGAGGTGGAATCAAGGAAGAAAAGAAAGAAGGGTAAAGAGAAGAGAGATGGTCGCCCTTTTTCACCCCATCGGCGGCGGAGGTGGTGATAGATCGAGATATCGGGCCCTTTCTAGTGACGGGCTTGGCAAGCTCTATTAGATGGTTTGAAAATCGGCCGGAAAATCCAGCCGAGATGGTGGTGATAGACGTTGGCGAAGAGGAGAGAAGGAGATGGGAGAGAGAGAGAAAATGGGTTTCCCCCATTTTTGCTTCCAGTAGCCGAGGAAGAAAGAGAATGGGAGAGATAAGAGATAAGAGAGAAGAGAGAGATAAGAGAGAGTATGATGTGTGAGATGAAATGGGAGATGTGTCACCCATTGGAGGGGTGAGGTGGCACACTCAAAGACTCATCCCTTTCCATTGTATTTAAAACGTATCGAGTTTCGAATTACGAATTGAGTCGGGAATTATACTTTCTTTGATCGGAATTTAATTGTACATTGAATTTAATTATTTACGGTATTGCTTATTTGGTCGAGATTTATTTTGCATACGGGTTACAATAATTAGATCTCGCATAAAAATTATCAATCAAGACCAACCCCATAAATTAAAATTGGATATATCGAACAATTTAATAGTATATATATATAATTTTCGAATTAATCAATATCTTGGATTTTTATTAACAGTTTATTTCATCTTCTCCGTCAATTTAAAAATAGTCCTGATTAATAATTAACTTTAGATTATCATAATAGTGTATTGAAATATTTTGTACGTAACCCCATTGTCAAAAATTGATTTTTCAACTCAAACCTAAATTACCATAAGATGAATCGAAACTTAATTTCTTGAATTAATTATTATATTTCTTATGAATTTTAATTATAGATTAATTTTATTTGGGGTGTTACATCCTCCCCTCCTTAAAATAAATTTCGTCCTCGAAATTTTAGGAAACTTATTCTCTCTAACGATGCTAATATGTATTTAACCATAAATTATATCGTTATCTCTCCTTAATTATATCTTTTCAATTAAATCTTTTATAAAAAGATTTCTTGATTTTCTTAAATTATAACTTATCGTACCCTCAATTAATTCATAGTTCTTTTATAACCTTATGCTAAGGATTGTTTAGACGATTTACTAATGAGATTCTAACCCTATTTATACAAGTTCACCTCCTAAATTAAGGATGAAGATCAATTTGATCAAAAAGTTGTTTTCTAGAACACTCTACAATTCCTTATGCTATAAGCATGTTTTTTTTTTTTTTTTAAATTGTATACTTGACCCTTTCAAAACTTTACCTTCTCGGATAGGTCTAGATAACATGTTTTCCCTATTTCCATGTCGTCTATCCTTATCGTTATTTTAAAAGTGTCTCATAAATTATTTGATGTCTATCTTGGGCTATGTTATTCCAAATTTGATGATTTTTTTATTTTCTTCTTGTTGGGAAGATGAGAGAGAGTTGTACAACTTTCATGTTATACATGTTCTTTAAGTTTGAACCTATTGCAGTAACAAATTATAGGAATTCGAATATTGTGCAAATACGTAATTATTTTCATCTTAACATGGTTTGAGAAATTTACGCATAACTAGGAGTGAAAATTGATTTAGACTAAAATTAGTAGCATCTAATATCTAACCTCGAGGGATATTACTTTTAGGAAGAAACCAAGTTAAAGTTCTGGGTAGAAAAGGCTCAAAACGAGGCTAGAAGGCATAGCTCGTGACTACTCGAGTCAGTCCGGATTACAAGCGATTGGATGACGAGATTTAATTCTTGTTTGGACTTCCTTTCGGTTACAACTAGACGAAGGTTCGATCCTAATCCTTCTGAATATAAGTTGGGAGTTAGGAGGTTTGTGGACACACACGTAGCGAGATACTGAGGACGAATCTTAAGAATAAGTATGGAAGGAAGAGATTGAAGATCCCGGAGATAAGAAGATAAAACTCGAACAGGAATTCACTAAGTCTTTCTTTAAATTTTTATTTCTGGTTGTGGTTATGTCTTATTATAATTTATTTTGCTCATGAAATTTCGTCATTAGTTTCCAGTTGGAGTATGATCGAGAATAATTTTAGGAAGAAGGAAACTTAGAGTGAAACATTTGATTTACACAAAGGGAATTATTAGGATAACATATTTTTATTTTATTTTATTTTATTTTTTTCAGTACGGTTGTACTCGTAAATTTTCTTCCAAGGTCGTCCCACAAGCGTTGATAGATTTTTAATCCAGAGCATAGATTTATTATGAACGTAAACTTAAAGATTCTATCTTTTAGGAAAATTTTCAGCGTCATTCTATTCCTACAACTCAAAGCAAGTGAAGTCCATTATGAGCGACTAAGTTATTCTAACTATTATTACATCTATGAATGTTGTTTATTATAACTCGGTCCAATTGATACTAAAGCACTTACAACGAACCTGATTCCATAAAACAATTAATACCCTAAACATTTTCTTTTTGTGTCATTCTATCATTACCGTAGCAAAATCAAATCACATAATACTACACCAACTCCTGCGAACGGACATTTACGCACACGAGCTCTGCTGCTGCAGTCAGCGGCTCAGTGGCGGCGTCCAGTAAGCAGTGTGTTGATAGTAGTAACATCATACCACAAAAAGAATAAAATATAGCCAAGAAACTCACACTTTCATCATACGCGATTATAACTAAATACGATGTCATATCGTAACCGTAGCTCGATACAAAAGTTCCTTATGACATAACATTGAGACCCAAATAAACTTAGGATTTCCATCTTCTCATAAATTCGAGACCATTTTACCATTAAACATTGTAACTTAGCTTACAGAGTCGGAGCGGCAGATGACGTGAATGCTGGTAGCTAATATTATTTTTATATCAAACAAAAATATATTTTCGTTTTCCTGAAATTTGAATTAAACAAAGATTTTAAAACAAAATATTTTAGCGAGTCTACAGAATCACAGACCCGCTCTGATACCACCTGTAACGCCCCGTTTTAAAATCCTATTTTGGCGCTACTTACATGAAAATTTGACTCTTTAAATAATAATAGAGATAAACAAATTCAGGAATAACCGTGAAATATTATTCCATAAAATATTGTTACGAAATACGAATTTTTGAAAGATGCAGCGGAAATGATTTTTATTGAACTTCCTTTTTCTCCAAACACACTTTTAAATACGTTGAAAAGAGCGATAAAATAAACATTTACATAATTACACATATTTTTAAATTTATAAAGTATAATTCTCTTTATTAAAATCTTCTATAACCTTGATAATATCGGCTACCTGCATTCACCGCTCGTATGCCACGTCCTGAGTACTTTAATCTGAAAACATTTTTACACATAGGGGTGAGTGCCAAAGGAACACTCAGTGGGTTGACCTGTACTGTGATAGGGACACATAATACTATAATCATATACTATACATATACATATTACACATTGCGGACTCCTGAGTAGTCCCCTGAAAACCGTCTGGGATAGATATCACACAGAAAATCTATCCGGGCCCCAAGCCGACCCTATGGGTTTTTACACCCTTCATGTTGGGTTCCGAAGAATACCCGATACACTTGGCGTGAAGACGCATGCGCAGTTAAGTGTTTCACATAATGTTTCTCACATAACACATAATACATGTTGTTCACGTTCACGTAAGTTCATATAATTCATGCCAAGTAACGAGATGCATATAAATCTTTGACCTTTATTGGTTTCTAAAGAAACTCTTCCTGTACGGGTATTATCCCGACTTTTCATCATATGAATTCATTCACATTTGAATCCCTTGAAATCAATAATCCTCGAAAATATATGTAATTTACTCGGAAATCAAACATAATATAATAACGAATAACTTGAAATCGACTTTACTTGTTCACTGAAAATAATGCCACATATAACCATAAATGTCACATAAAAAGTGGTATAATATAAACAGAAACATTCATTTGATAAGATTTTACCCCCACCTTGGATATTACTCGATCTTGTTCAAAAGTTCATCCGTTCAGTATGCGTTCCTACTCCTGTCCCTTTTTCGTTTCTCCTACAATTATTAGGAGTCGACTTAGTCTCTAACTTAAATATCTATAAAATATACATACAATATTAAATTCCTACAATGCGATAATAATCGAAGATTCTAGGATAAAAGTATATTTAAATACACTAGGGTTTAAAGTGATCGTATCCATAACTAGGATTTTTCCAATGCGAAGCTTAAATCGTCTTTTTCGTCAATTGGATTAAAACTGGCATCTATAACATGGTACAATATAAAAATATACTTATCGTTAAAATCTTGGGTCATAATATAATTTTGGGGTCATAATATAATTTTGGGGTCATAATATAATTTCTGTAAAGTTCTGGGGTTAAATTATCATTTCTGTAAAATTCTGGGGGTCTAACTGAAATTAAAAATCAATTACAAGGCTGAAATTAAACCATTAACTCTGCAGGGACTGAAATGCAATTAGGCAGAAATTTAGGGTTGAGGATTAAATAAACAAAACTAAGAATTTGCAACAAGGTCCCTGAAATTAATCAAATTTACCCAAAGGAGACTCAGCCTTCTCCCCTGTTCCCATCGGCCCTTTCTCTATCCAACTTCCACCACCACTGTCGGTGACACCATCTGCACAACCTGCCGACGACAGCCCCAGTCGTCGGTGCACACTCTGCACGGCGCCGCCAGTCACGGCGCCGCCCCCTTTTCCTCCTGCACAGCCCCCCCCCCCCCGTCGCTCTCCCCCTTCTTCTCTGCACCATGCCCGCCACGGCCCTTGCCGGCCACAGCCCGTCGCCGGCAGCTTTCCCCCATCATCCCTACACCCTGCACGGCGCCGTCCCGACGCGGCGGTGCCCTTCTCCATCCCACACAACAGCCACGCACACACGCTCATACAAAACACACACACGCACACAACACACCTCACTCATGCACACACACCCCGTTCTTGCACGGCACGGCGGCAGCCGCCTTCCGTCAAATACACGCGGTGAAGGCGACAGGGTTTCGGTGATGGGGGTGGTCGGCTGAACAAATCCAAGAAGGAGAGGTGGAATCAAGGAAGAAAAGAAAGAAGGGTAAAGAGAAGAGAGATGGTCGCCCTTTTTCACCCCATCGGCGGCGGAGGTGGTGATAGATCGAGATATCGGGCCCTTTCTAGTGACGGGCTTGGCAAGCTCTATTAGATGGTTTGAAAATCGGCCGGAAAATCCAGCCGAGATGGTGGTGATAGACATTGGCGAAGAGGAGAGCAGGAGATGGGAGAGAGAGAGAAAATGGGTTTCCCCCATTTTTGCTTCCAGTAGCCGAGGAAGAAAGAGAATGGGAGAGATAAGAGATAAGAGAGAAGAGAGAGATAAGAGAGAGTATGATGTGTGAGATGAAATGGGAGATGTGTCACCCATTGGAGGGGTGAGGTGGCACACTCAAAGACTCGTCCCTTTCCATTGTATTTAAAACGTATCGAGTTTCGAATTACGAATTGAGTCGAGAATTATACTTTCTTTGATCGGAATTTAATTGTACATTGAATTTAATTATTTACGGTATTGCTTATTTGGTCGAGATTTATTTTGCATACGGGTTACAATAATTAGATCTCGCATAAAAATTATCAATCGAGACCAACCCCATAAATTAAAATTGGATATATCAAACAATTTAATAGTATATATATAATTTTCGAATTAATCAATATCTTGGATTTTTATTAACAGTTTATTTCATCTTCTCCGACAATTTAAAAATAGTCCTGATTAATAATTAACTTTAGATTATCATAATAGTGTATTGAAATATTTTGTACGTAACCCCATTGTCAAAATTGATTTTTCAACTCAAACCTAAATTACCATAAGATGAATCGAAACTTAATTTCTTGAATTAATTATTATATTTCTTATGAATTTTAATTATAGATTAATTTTATTTGGGGTGTTACAATTAAAGTGATGGGCTGGGCTAAAGTGGGTCAAAAAGATCCGTCTCACGGATCCCCTTCCGTGAGACGGTCTCATATGAGTTTTTGCGTATATATATATATATATATATATATATATATATATATATATATAGGGACGTAGCTACATAGGGACCAAGAGGGTCACTGGGCCCCCTGAAATCTTAAATTTTTTTAACCGTGATATAATATTTTGTGTATATTAGATAAAAGATATCACATTTTAAAGGTAAAATAATATTTTATATACATTAGATAAGATAATATCACACCAAATTTTATTCTCATTTATTGTTCATTATCTCATCTTCAATCTTATTTACCCGTCATTATCTCAACTGAAAATCTTTCACCCTGCAAACCTTCTATTTACATGGTTAGATAATTACATTTACAATCTTATTCACCATCAGTAATTCATATAACTACAAAAATTTACCCTTCATTCAAGAAATATAGTTGAAATTTATTTCACTCTTCATTCAAAAAACATAAAATATTAAAATTTTCAAACATGAAAATATTAAAATTTTCAATTGAAAACCTTCCATTTACATTGTTAGATCTCATCTACAATCTTGTGCACTCATCTACATTGTTAATTTCAATATTTTTATTCAATGCATTTTTTAATCCACACTTCTAATGCCATTCAATTTAGAAATTTTGTTTGCAATTGCTCTAACTTAATATATTGTTTTTAATATCTTAACTTTACTACAATACATTTATCCTTGAAAATGATCTTTCTATAAAATATTAAAACATATATATGTTTCCCCTTATACAAAAATAACTTAAGATATTGGTTTGTCATTTAATAATGGAGCAAGTCTTGTGTGAGACCGTCTCACGAATCTTGTTTCGTGAGACGGATCAACCTATAACCCACATTTAGTAATTCATATGAAAGTTTGTGGATATGATTCAATTCATGGGTAATTAGGATCCGTCTCACGGAAAAATCTGTAAAACCGTCTCATATGAATTTTTGTGTTAATAGTGTAATGTCGACGGACAAATCTCGAGATTCATTTAGTGTGAGACCGTCTCACGGATCTTTTTTCGTGAGACGAGTCAACCCATAACCCACACTTAGCAAATTAAGTGAAAATTTGTGGATATGAGTTTAATTCATATAGAAACTATCCGTGAGACCGCCTCACATGAATTTTTGTGTTGATAATTTAATCAGTTTCTATAAAGGGGTTAAATGCGCCGAACCCCCCTGTGATAAGGAAATTGCATGGGGAACACGTGGAAGTTCATAAACTCGACGCGAAACCCCCAAAATCGTTAGACTTCATGAGAGTGTATTGCACGCTCCTAAGATGCGAAATGGATTGATTTTTTGCCACTTTTTTGTTGTAAATTAACTCTTTTGAGCCTAACTTTGTTAATAAATTATACTTTGTCAAAATTGCAGGAAAGTCCCTACACTTATTTGAATTTTAAAAAACTTACCCCATCCCCACACTCCTACCCCAGCTGTCATTCCTCCACCTCTCCACCGCCGATTCTGCTAATAACGACAACGCCCCATAGCTGACGATATCATATCTGGGGTATATGTGTTTATTACGGCACCACAAATCCTCCATCAAAACAAAAATCCTTTTCACCATTACACACTGGTCGTGCTGTCGAGGCACGCCAAATTAAATGAACCTTTTTACCTTCACTAATTTGTAGAAATGGCAAATAAGGGTCGATCCCACAGGGAACGGGAAAATCAATTAAGTCCAACGGTGTTAACAAGATAAAAGGGGGAAAGGTTGATAAACATGCAAACGAACCAAGAACTTAACAAGCTAGATAATCAAGCAATAAGAAAACAATTAAACAAAGGATAATCAATCAATAAACGAGCACTAGTTCTCAGTTCAGTTTCACCTTCTATTCTTGATCTTAAGGACCAATTAGTAACAATTCTCTCAATCTATCTCTCAACCCTCAACCCTAGATTAGCAATAAGCTCTGCCAACCCGAATTAAAACAAGCTCTTCAACAGACCCTATTCAATCAGACAACCCAGTAGGTACGACCTCCAGATTTAATGTTAAGACGATAGGACAAGCTAGACCCCAAATTCATAAGCTCAATACGGGTAATCTAGAAATGTGTTGCCCCTAACGATTCCAACGTTTCTTGCTACTGAGGAATATAAAATCGCAACAATTACGGATTATGGTTTATATTCTAGCAATAGATATTACAATAATCCGATCTAACGGGCCCTATTAAATCTTATCATGCAATATCATAGAGCAATTAATCAAGCAACACAAATCAATCAAGAGATAGAAATAGAGAAAATGCTACTAATCATCCAAAGTAAATCAAGAATATCGGATCAACATCCCTTCGAACTAGCGTAAGAAGATTAGCCGAACATCTTAGAATTCACAAACATGTTTTTCTTCATAGAACTTCTATGAAAAACTAAGAAATTGTCTCTGAAAGTTATCTCTCTCCCTCTGCACTCTCGGTTCCAAACTTTTTTTTTTTTGATCCAAGTTGACTCTTTTCTATTCTCCTCCTCCAATCCTCCAGCGTGACGTATGCTTTCCTTTTTCTGCTTCCAATCCGATGTGCGTTTCCTTTTTCTGCTCCTCCTAATCAGCATTTTTCTAAATTAGAAGAGTATCATTGTCCTGGGCTCATTCTTCTCGGCATTTGGATTGGGCTTTTGTTGGGCATAATTCTCACACATTGGATCACCCTATGTGGAAATATTGTACCCAATGTCTTCCTTCTTGCAACTTCGGTCTTCATTCCTTGTTTCCATCTTTTTTTTCTATATTGATGCATATAACAAGAGAAATGGAGATTGGGGTTCTTTGACAAAATAATCAAAATGTGTAGAAAAATAACATGTGCCAACACACAAAATGCAATTAGAACCATAGAATAATGAGTCCAATAATTCATATTTTTCTACACATCACACACCTTCTTTTCTTCCACTTCTTTCCTCATTTTTCCAAACAACCAATCCATAAAATCACAATAATCACAAATATCACAATAATCACAAATATAATTCAACAATAGTTTAAAAAAAAGGGGGGGGGGGGGTAGAATCCTCAAGTTAATTTCTTGAGTTTTAGGCACCCAAATTGTTGGAAACATTTGAAGTAAGTTTTGATGAGACAAAGCCTTAAGTAACTCTATCAAGCATAACCAATCTTAGGATAGGTTACTGCAACAGAGTTACTGCAGAAGATTAAAAGAACAGAGAAAGTGTCAAAGGAAGGATACTGAAGAGAATGGTGAAAAAGAATCAGGTAAACTAATAAGGATACTTATGACTACAGGAAGCTACTGGAAGAGACCTCACCAAAGCAGAATGCAGCGAGACAGGAAAGCTACCTGGGAGACCATGTCGAAAGCATACTGCAAAGGCAGTATGCTACAGAAGCCTCAAGCCACTTGAAAGAGCAAGCCAGATAAGGAAGCTCCAGAGTGAAGCAAGAGGAGGAAGCTGCAAAGCAGGCATGGATAGAAAGTCAAAGTTACCGATAGACACAAGACGTTACCGGTAGAGAGAAGTGAAGAGGAGTCAACCAGAAGAAGACACGTGGAAAGCGAAAAGCTGGAAGGTGTCAGGAGTGCAGTACATTTATAGATTAGGGAGCCTACCTACCTTCAACGGGCAGATTTCCTAATCTATAAATAGGAAGAAGACTGACGAAGAGTGTGTGCAAGAGAGGAGAGAACGAGCATAACAGAATATTCAAGCTCGTAGAGAGAAGCGCTAAAAGAAGAAAGAAGAGCTCAACAGAGAGAAGGCTCACAAAAAGCGCAGAAAGAGGGGGAAGTTAAAATAGAAGAAAATAGTGTTCTGAAGAGCAAAAGATAAAAAGAAAAGCTCGAACACTCCACACTTCAAAAGACGCACACTCAGTCAGTCAGTCCAGCAGCAAGCTTCAGCAGATCAATCTGCAAATGAAGGCCAACCTTGTTGTACCCAGTTGAAGAAGAAGACAAACTCCTTCTAAAGGACTGTCTTGGAGTACTCAGTGCGAGGAGTAGAGTCTTGCTGAGTTTTTCACTTTTTAAGAGAGAAAGTGAGGACCCTGGGTGGGTAGAATAGGATCTTGTGTGGGTCAGTGGGGAAGTAGGCAAGCAGCTGTGTGAAGGCTTGCTACTTGCTTGTTAAGCGTGAGTTGTAATAGATAGATCTATGTAAATCAACTAGCTCAACAAAGGTTCCCTCTTGAGAAGAGGCACAGAGGATGTAGAAGGATTACTCCACCTTCGAACCTCTGTATATTCTTGCGTCTATGTGTGCTTACTGTTTTACTTGCATAACTCTATGTTAAGTTGCACATCTCCTATACTTGGTTCTACATTGAGAGAAAAGCTTCCGCAAACCACTCTGATCAGTAACCTTCCAAAGGTTACTGATCCTATAATTGAGCCAAGGAAAAGAAAAGTTTGAAAATACAGTAGGCTTATTCCACCCCCCCCCCCCCCAAGCCTACTACCAGCCTTTTTGGGACCAACATATATATTTCTAATACTTGAATTCAATAAAAATAAAATAGCAAAATAGTTTTCCTATTATCTTGAGATGTGTCCAAGTATTCCTTTTAAGCACATAAGTATGTCTTTTTAGCATATGAGTTGTAATAGATAGGTCTATGTAAATCAACTAGCTTAACAAAGGTTCCCTCTTGAGAAAAGGCAGAGAGGATGTAGAAGGATTACTCCACCTTCGAACCTCTGTATATCCTTGCGTCTATGTGTGCTTACTACTTTACTTGCATTACTCTAAGTTAAGTTGCGCATCTCCTTCTTGGCTCTACAATGAGAGATAAGCTTCCGCAAACCACTCTGATCAGTAACCTCCCAAAAAGTTACTGATCCAAGAATAGAACCGATATAAAAGGAGAAAAGTTTGAACATATAGTAGGCTTATTCACCCCCTCTAAGCCTACTACCAGCCTTTTTGGGATCAACACAAATAATACATAAATTGAAAAATTAAACTCAAAAAATAATGGATTAGAGAGACAAAATGCCAAAAAAAGGCAAAGCACAAGGGGTTGGGGCGACGGTGGAGTCCACAAGGCAAAGCAAGGCAAAGCACAAGGGGCATTAAAACTCAAGGAGTCCATTGAAACTCTGCAACTCTTATTACGGCAGAGGCTGGGGAGACTGCGGCGGTGGTAAAGGCAATGGCAGGGGGTGGCTGCGGTAGATGCGACAGCTTGCGAAGCCTGCAATAATAGCAGATCTCGATGAGATCGGCCATGGCGATGCCGGAGATGGCGATATAGAGGTGGTCGGTGCGGATGTCGTGGCAGATGTCACACTAGTGGCGCTCGAGCAGGTGCAGGTAATGAAATTGGTGGGAGTTCCAACATAGGAAGGCACCCGGGGGTCTTTGCAGCAGACATTGGTTTAAAAGTGGATACAAGAGTAGAGAAAGATGAACGGCGTGCTGAGCTTCGATTGCTGTTTCGGATTTGATCCATAGTTTTTCTTATCCCATAAGAGGATGAAGATGGCACGGAGGAGGCTGGAGGCGAAGACGAAGAGGTGATTTCTTACTTTTCAGCCCCAATTTTTTACTTTTTTATTTAAACTATAAATTATTTAAGGGTATAACAGGAAATTCAAAATAAAATTTAACGGAGTTAGACTCAATTTAAAAAAAGGGTGCGTGTGTCGATTTTTTGAACTTCCACGTGTTCTTCATGCAATTTCGATATCACAAGGGGTTCGGCGCAACATTTCGTTAACACAAGGGGGTTTTGCGCATTTAACCCTTCTATAAAGTAATATCATTCTTTAAACAAAAAAAGTTGACAATAAACACCAAAAATCAACTCTATCTAAAATAATATACAAGTATCAAAATATATAAAATACAACAAACTACAAACTTCAGAATTTCTTTTCAACAGTTCTTCAGATAACATCTCGTGTTTTTTCTATCAAGGACAATATTTGAAGACATGCATTGAATAATTTTTGATGCTTAGAATCTCATTTCTAAATCATAATTAAAAGTTAGGCCCATATATATAGTTTAAGAAAGGAATATAAAATGCAGGTTATTAATCCATAATCTCAAAATTGAGGACAAAACATCATTCACCAAAAGAAAAGGAAAAAAAAAAATGAATCGAAAACAGACCATCACCTTTGATAAAGATATACATTCAACACATTTTTTGGCATAAAATTATTTATGCACCAGTAATTTCTCTATCCAGTTTCATTCTCTTACTAGTTTGAACTTCCGGCATATTATTCACCTTCGGTTGGGTTGTTACGTCGTGCTGATACGAGCAGTTGGCTCCATTCCTACAACCCCTTGAACTGTTGAAATAGATACAAGGCTTCATTATCTTGGGCTTTAATTCCCTCGATTTCATCATCATATTCATCGGTTCTTGATTCGTCCCCATAACTTGGTTGCTTTGATGTCCGAATTGTGGCATGATCTCTCGCCTCTCTCCTCCGTGTTGCTGAATGAGGCTCTTATAATAATTGATATCCTTTGTAACGGGACCCACTGCATCAGGTGCAGATGGCCGCAGGTTAGGGATACCTGCCATCCGGCTCGAAGGGGGGTAAAAGGGTCCTGCTGATGTAGCCATAGATGGTACAACAAGCTCTGGTGGTCTATGAACGTGACCAGTGACTGGATCTCGTCTGTTGATGCCAATGTTAGTTGGATCAAAAGAGCTCTTACTCAAATTGGGGATGTACTGTGTGCTGGTGCTGGTAGATGGCACGCCATGGAAGCTACTAGAAGATGATGGAATACTCAGTGTTGTGATCGATGATGCCATGGCCTGCCCACTGGAAGATGTAGCATGGTTGGTAATGAGTTGCTCGATCATTTTAGGGTCGCTCAGGATTTTAATGAGCAAGCCACGATCAATCAGATTACCCTGATCGCCATTTGGCATGATGGATGATAAGGCAGCTTGGGCAGCAGCCACGATATCAGGCTCGACACCTGTTGCTGAAAAACTATTAGCCGCAGAATTGGGCTGCAATGGAAAGGTCCCATGAGATGATGAAGAACGGTGTTGCTGGGAAATCATCGGGTCATATGATGTATCTAATGAAGCATCCTCATCTTCGATTGCTGTGATCGGAATCAGAGGAGTGTACTGGTCGTTGTTGCTCAAGTCTTCAACACCAACTAATGCAGAAGGGCTGAAATAAAGCATCAATAATATATCATTAGAGATTTTTAAAGAAAAAAGGAAACAGTTAAAAGTGAGGTATGCATCACACTTTGGAGGAATGGCAGAAGGGCGTGGATAAATTGCTTCTAGAACTCTCATTTCCCGTTGGTTCTCGGTTTCTGCCTCTCTGCTTTCTTCCCCAGCAACGACTCGCCAAGAACTATTTATTTCAAACTGCAACTCGATAAAAGATAAAATTTGTATTAGAAACAAGAGTCCACATCATAAACATCCCTCACTCTCGTCCTTGCTCAAAACACAGGAACCACCAACAAAGGAGTAAAAACCCAACACCAGGATAATTAACTTCAATCCAAGACAGTTGTTGTAGAATATGAAGGAAATACATCTATCTAATCTTGAAAAAATTGCATTCGGACAGCTAAATGAAAAGAGAGAAGAAAAAGATATTAGATATACTTTGGGAGGGCATTTCCATTTCACGAGAGATACTTGAGACAGTTTAACTATCCAAGGATTTGCTGTCTGGATTCCTTCAAAGCCCGGTGGCAAATTGTCATCGGGCCCCACACCACCTGCCTGTGCAAGCCATAACGTCTTTGCCTGGAGATGGTCCTGAGCTACCAATCCAACCTGTGAAGGGCATTCTTCTGACAAAAATAGCCGCACCTATTGATACAAAAGTATTAGTCCTACAAAGATCAATATAGGTTTGAGTCTCTTATAATTAATTATAACTGGATCTACAGAGACAAAATTATAAAATAAATCAATCAATATCTGATTTAACCTAAAAATAATAGAAGATATATTCCATGTGGAGCAGATCAATACAGAGATAGAGATCAAAACTTTACTTTTCACCAAGACAACATAAAGATAGTTTGGATGAGCACATGAAGTAGCAGTGGGGAAGCAAACAGAAAAATCAAAATTAAAATCAACTTCATAACTAAAAGATAGTTCAAGTATATTCCACTACACTGGACGACTGAAAATTCACACCATCAATATCCTACAAGTTTATGCAAATTTACAAAATTAATAAGTAACACATATTTAACACCCTTGTTCTGTCATTCGCAGATATTCCAAAGGTTTCATATGATCAGAAGTTTCTATCTTAATATCCTTTTCCCATTTGTTTTCCCTAATTAACACATAAGTAAGAAATGCATTAATTGTGAAGTCCAGTGGCCTATATCAATGCGACTGAAAATCAATTCAATCTCACAAAGAAATTCCAGATCGAAGAAAACATTAGACAATTTTCAGAAAAGACAAGGTAAATATCCAGTACATCTGTACATGCCATGACTATATCAGATAGTCTTCCTTCTGTTAGTCAAGCATGAAATACTGAATCAAACAAGTCACCACTCTGACACCAGATCAGAGCAAGGATGCAATTTTTTTTCCTGCCAGGATGAGAAGCATATATAAACATACAATCTCAATACATACTGATTGTAACCTAATCCAAGGCCAAAAAGGGAAGAAAAGAAAGGCAGCCACAAATGGAGTAAATGCAACCAATAGGTCATTCAGCATCTTGAAATTCTAATAAACCATCATGCACAGAAATATATATTAATCTCCTTTATCAAAGCAGAGTATGTGGTTGTCCAGAAAAAATCACATTGCAAAAACTATAATTGATGACCCCTTTCTTGAATGAACAATCTGAGAGCTGGAGTGAAATAATGTGCAGAAACTGAAGTCTTAGCCACAAGCATAAACACACATGTCAAACAAGAATGGGGAGAACAACAGGGAAGGATTTACTCATCACATCCTGTTACTTGTCACTCACATTCACTGCCCCAGCTCCTCATGATCATCATTGACTATGCTTAAAACTAAAAAAATGCAGCAGTGTTAAGTCTTCTGGTGCTTTTAACATCCTCTCAAGATACTCAACTTCTTCGAGTAAGTCACTGAGTATAGATATAATCACCCACTTTAACCTAGACAAAAATATTATCGTAGTTTAGAAGCTTTAACAATTGATACAAGAAACACTTTGTAACATAAAAAATGAAAATCTGGAGAGTTGAATGGGGCATAGGTTCTTTATCCTTAACAATGGGATGACAAATGGTTGATGTTATTTTAAAATAAGTATAACTATTATGTTATTTGGTAATAAATACCATGTTTAATGAATGATTAAAAGGATTATTATTTTCTATCTCATTTACAAATAATAAAGCTAAAGGTATGTCCAAAATACCCCATTATCACCATTTCTATTTTTCTCCAGATCTTTTTGCCCTTTTTCCTGTTAGTTGTCATCTTTTTTTTTTCTTTTTCATCCTTTTTTTAAAATTACTTCCCAGGTCTAGTGAACAGAGTCAACCCCCACCCGTGGGCCAATTTTTTTTAATTAATTCCAATGTCGTGTGGAAAGAGTCACCCCACCCATGGGCCACAACTACTACAGCATACAGCCTCCATGCTACCCCAACTGCCCAGCCAACTGAATCCCCCACCATCACTCCCACGCTGCACAAATGCACAACAGACCAAGATCAAGATAATTCCTTTTGTAAGTCAAAATTTTCATACAAAGAATTACATTCTGCTAGTAATGCTGATGTATGAAATTCACATAATTGAAAGTAGCAAAACACAAATTACCAACACTCTCTTGTCCAGGGAGGGAACACATGCCACTGACTGAACATAGTAGGTTTAACTGGGTTAGAGAGGTATTTATGTAATCCCATACAAAATCCAAGGTCCTCTTTTTTTCTTTTGACCTCCCATTATCTTCCATTGTGTCATTTCACATAGAAGGAATTTTTTTATTATTTTTGATTAAATCCATAATAACAGAGAAGGCTTCAAATGAACGTCTCTCTCAAATCACATCCATGTTTGTCCATATAATTGTCGTAACAAATATATATCAGATGTGGCATTATAGAAATGTTTGATGATGAAACCACGATCTATAGCTACCAGATGTGCTCATCCTCCACTTTTCAAATTCAGTAACACACTAAAACTCTACAATGCCATCATCACCGAAAGTAAAAACTCCATTAGGCAGGGTAAACTTGACAGCTATCAGAACAGCAAATTAGAATTTGTATGCATCATTATCCATGTTTCAAATCCAGCGATCCACCAAAAATTTCAATACCCAAAAGTAAGCACACCATTAGATGGGATAAACTAAACATAATAGAAATCTAGATATATATGATGGCAAAACTGAAGATAGTTGATCCAGTCAATATGCAATGAGTAAGGAAGGAAGCAAAATCTATTACAATTTAATCAATAGGAACAAGTTAACTTTGAGTGGTACACAGCCAGAAACCTGAAAAAAACTAATAAAGGGAGGGAGTAATTTGAATAGGCAGGCTGCTCAATGGATGATGTAAATGCACTTTCTAGAACCATGGAAACTTAATCATTTATCTTTTATTATAATGAGATTTCAATAGAATAAAGTTCCATATCTTCCCAAGCAAATTATTTCAACTTTTAACTGGCACAATTAGAAAAGAGTTTATAGTTGCATAACTATTTGCTAACTAGAATCCCCATCCGCTTACTAGATGTACAGGATTATGACTTTTCTATCTCAAATGCAATGGTGGAAAGATTGACGTTGTATATATTTATTCCATACTAAAAGATCGGAAAGCAAAGTATCTAGTAAGTTATCAATTACCTGATACATTAAAAATCAAGCATAAAATTTATCAATTAGCACAAAACTACCCCAGGAGCAAACATAAAGCCATAAATACATCCTGAGTAACAGAAGAAGCATCCTAGGGACTAATGTACAGGCAATAAAATTCAAGAGTGATTTTGCTGGTTTAATGTCATGCAACTCTCTGTTGCATCATGAAATGAAACATGATATGCTGGAAACAGTGAGAAATGTATGACAGCTTCTAACCAATTACTTACTCCTACAACAACGTCTGCAACTAACATTGATATTTGCAACAATGAACTCTCATTGGCGCAGAGAGAAAAAAAAAAAAAATTAAAGCAAGCATAAAACAAAGAATTTACTAAATTTACCAAAAACCTAAACTAGTAAATTTAATTAATCTATGCAAACAGCAGCCGAAGGTACTAGAATACAAAAACAATGGCATCACCACTAAGACAAACAAAATGTGAGAAATATGATGACTCTCCCTGATTCTTACAATTGCATCATTTTGTAGCTCTATGTTTGCAGTGCTCACAATAATAGACTCTCAGTTGATGCCACCAATGAAATCAACCATTTGAGTGTTCATTCATTATTCCTCAATTGATATTAGACCAACTAATTTTCTATCAAGTTTGTATCAGCACAATTCATCACCAAATTTAGATTGTCCAAAGTAAGCCAGGATGGACTTGTGAGAAAAGGATTCAATGCCATCTTCAGACCAGGTGGAGCCCTCACCTTACTCTTATACATCCATATACCCACGAAACTATACATCAAAGATGATCTTCCATTCATCAATTACATTTTTCAGAATTAATTTTTGAATACGAAATCCGAAACCCACAAAGTTTTAACTGCTTGTAACTAGTTGTTAAGACCAGCATCATTAGGCATTTACAGGAATCAAATCAACCACACTGGCCTTAAACATGGTGCTGTACTAATGTTGTTGACTAAAGTATTTCTTACTCTACTCAGATGACATATTACTAAATACAAAAACCACCACACCTTATAATTCAGTCTGCATAAAAGCCACTAAATTCTTCCAAGATACTAGTAAAATTTTGTCAATTATTCTAACAAAATGTATCATCAATGTTTTACTACCTTTATTAAATGCAAATTCGTCTCAACTAACACAAACTCAACTTGACTACATAGTCATTAACTGACGCCTTAGAGAAAGTTGATTCACTTGCAAACAGTTAACATTGACAAAGTAAACGATGATCTTCAAGAAAATTGCCAAGTTTCAATTTACTAACTCATTGCTATACCTTTCCCGTTTACAAGAAAATCTCAAGTTGTTTAAAACATGCATTGTGCAGCACAAGCAAGCCATTGACGTTCATGGCCCATCGAAAGCAAATCATTCATCAGTTGTTTTATCATCCCAAATGAATGAGCAGTTCACAGTTCCATCTTTGATTCAATTCAAAATCTCGTATGAGATTGACACATGACGGGCACTTCAATTCAACCATTCAATGGACTAATCGAAAATCCAATTGAAAAATTTCTCCATTTACCAAGAATTCCAACAATACCATTATTCACGCAAAACAGTCAAACAAACAAAAGAACTAAGCATTTTTATAAGGATTTACCTGACAAAGATTAAGATCGGTGGCCCAAGTAACCCTTTTTGATTTCTGCGATCCTCCCATATTAATAAAAACCAAATATGTTTGGATTCGATTCTCAGATAAATGGATATATTGATCTTCTTATAAATTTAATCGCTTTTTAGCAATCAAATCGCAAACTTCCAGAATCGCAAAACCATTAAAATAAAAACCCAAGCGACAACTTAATTATCAGTTGATTGTTTCTCAATTGAGGCGAATTGAGAGAGCGAAAGGGGTGAGAGAGAGAGAAGAGAAATGAAAGAGTGAGGATAAGTCCGAGAAAACCCTAGAGAGGAACCCTAGATCCTCCTTCGATTTTTCATCATTTATATTCTTGCCTTTTCGCTGCGTTTTGGCTTCTAATCTAGATCGTGTGCTTGTTATATAGCAGTGTCTGCGCGTGTTGGAAACGCGCAACGAAACACGTGGGGGATTCAGTCCTCTATGTGAGCTTTCAAAATTCCGCAACTGTGCCTCACTCTTACCCGTGGTTGTTGCCATGCTGACACACTTGCTAACCTCATAAATTTCCGAGGCCATGTTTGATATTCAGATTGAATTTGTTAAATGTGAGTTGTTTTTTTAGGGAAGAATTGACCAATTGTGAGAGGGTGCCAGACACAATTCGTATTTTAGGATAATATGGATTAAAAAAATCACATACTTAAAATGAGTTATACACTCAAAGTATTCAATTTCATATAATTTTAAACTAAAATAACACTCAATATAACTTATTTTCCCCATCTACCCAAAAATATAACTTATTACCCCAAAATACCACAACTTTTGACTAAATATTAAAGGGCAATTCTATACACACCCCAAGCAATACTAAACACACCCCATTTATACACATACTCATTTTTTTATTATTTTAATTTTCATGTGTGTAGATGGGGTGTGTTTAGTATTGTTTGGGGTGCGTATAGAATTGCCCAATATAAAATAACCTTATAACACACTTTTTGCAATTAATGCTAATTATTGAAAAATACGAAGCCCAAACTTATTTTGCTACTTCCAAGCTATACATATTTTTCCAAGAATTTCCAATAAATTCAATCCATATGATTTTTAGATCGTGATCCCAAGATGGTATCAGAGCCTAGGTTTATTAAGAACTTAAATTTGTATTTATTATTATTCTGTAATTAACAAATTGGTGAGGAGAATTATACGAGAAAATATGGATCTGGACGAATGTCCAAGATGTATACACTACAGGAGATATCGTCAAATATTGACGATGTATGCTCAAGAGTATCAAGACAAGGTGACATATTGGAATGACCAATATGTCGAAAAAGAGCTTGCAGGTGCAGACGAGGAAACTTTGAGGCAGTGCGATAGACAAGCAGCATATTATCTGGGTTTCCTTACGGTGAACCAGATGTTATATGTTGATCTAATCAATCATCAGGAAGCAGTCCATCAGAACCATGATGTCTGATGGAGTGCCCGAGTGGAAGGAGATATTTCCAGATACCTCTAAGATTTCCGAAGATCTTAGAGAAATCCAGAAGACGGTGCAGAGTTATGGCAACCGCCATAATCACCTACCAACACAAGTTCATCAGATCCAAAGCCAAATGGAGATGATGATTAAAAATCAGAATGAGACTCTTGAAATCATTTATGATATTCAAGAACGAGTCAAGAATCTGGAGAACAGACCAAGTTCATCCGGAGGAAGGAGACGTATAGATTTTGAAATCGTTCCCTATTTACACCAAGATGAGAAGCCAACCGAAGTTGTACGACGCATGACTGATAATAAAAAACTTATTGTCATCATCAAAGGAAAATCCGTCATAAACAAGTGATGGATTTGGAAAAGATAAATCTAGAGGATCTACATGACCTTGCCGAATCCTTTGCGGGATTAGGAATTGTGGATCTAAAGATGAACGCAGGAGATGGATCTGCTTTGGTTACTCGTGACCAACAGCAAAGACCACCAGTTGATCCCAACGTAGCAGAAAGTTCCGGATCACATCATGTGGACGAACCAATGCCACACGTGAGGGATTTCACCACAGGAGGAGATCCTATTGTAACAGGAACTCGACCACGTTCCAAAAGGCTGAATCTTTACAATACGCCTTATGGAAAGTCTCAGCTCGACCCGATACATCCATATGGGTTGATGCTAAATCTGGATATCCCAGATTTCAAGAATCGAGAAGTCCTTATCGATGATTGGGCATCGGCTATGAGGATTGCAGCAGGAACCCTCGATCTTACAAAGGAATGATTCATCTTACTACTCGAGATGAGTCTTGAAAGATCTGTAAAGATCGCATGGGATATGACAACACCAGAAATGAAAAATAATGTTACAGCTGATGAGTCATTGAAAGGAATCGTCGATAATATGGAAAAATTATTCAAAATCCATTTTATCGGCATATGTTATTTTGAGGGACTGGAAGAAGAAAAGAGAAAAAGACACAAACAAGCCCTATACAGCCTCGAGTTGCATGATATTTGTCATATTGACGAATATATCAAGTTATTCACTGAATACCGATGGAAGTCGAAGGTGGAGGACAAAGAGGCTTCTCAATTATTCTTTGCGAAGATACCAAGTCCCTGGAGAGAAATGTTGATCAGGGAATACAAGGGTGCGTATGACTAAGATACAGTGGCCAGAAGAATGTCCTTCTTAAAGGCCAAGTTATCCGAATGGTGTCATGAAACAACACTTTACAAGAACTACAAGAGACTGCGAGGAATCAATAAAATGGTTCTCTTATTTTGCGAACAAAATAACATCCCAACAGTCGTTGGAGGTCAACCACGGAGGCATAGAAGGAAGAAACAACGAAGCCATCCATACCACCGTGGAAGCAACAACAAGAGAAACAGTCGTTGGTCTTCATGGAGACTGAGAAGAGTGTGGTCAAAACAAAAGGCCTGGAGTTACAAATCGGGGCAAAAACCAACACCAAACAGGAGTAGAGTCTTTTCATCAACATTCAAAGAGGGAATTGATTCGCCACTCAATCTTGCAATTTTTGACAAGCAAATCATAAATCTCAAGGATTCATGCCTTGGAGCAGTCACGGGAAATTTGTATGTAGGGAAATTGGCATTTAATGTCTATCCTAGAATTGCATACAATCTGGGATATCGAGACATCAACAGAGTCTTAACCCTTCATCAAGATTTCAAAAGAGATGATCTGATGAGATAAGGGAATAGACTCTACTCGATTACCTACAAGATTTCCTATGCGTTGTCGAATACACATCATTCGGATGTATTCTTGAGAAAGGAATTCATTGAAGTTCCAAGAATTTTTTAGGACTTTGCCAGGGTAGTTCTACCAGAACTTATTGAGTCTCCAACTATAAAGGAGATCAATATGAGGATCCAAGATCAACCCATCTTCAACAAGAGTCAAAATCTCAGAATTGAGCCAAGAAGGATGTCTTTCCAACAAGACAGGCTAATGAGCAGTAGCCGTTGGGAAGAGAAAAGACTGAGTACAACCCAACGAATCCCAGATGTTTTCAAAACATAAGGAGAGCTGAAGTCCCCGGAAGGAAGGAGAGGAGTTGAAGTGGTATTCGGCATTACTCAACGGGATAATATATTCCCTTGTAATGTCCTATATTACCTCCAACAACCGATAGTCGGAAAATTTCAAGGAAACCTAAAGATGGGTGAAATTGAGTTGACTATCAGGGGAATTGCAGGAGGGATCCCAAATCAGTGGATACTTGGGATTGAGTTTCTTGAGGATCATAAACCTTGGGAAAGATTACAAGATGGAATGGAGTTCACAGTGGCGGATAAAAGATATAGAATCAGATGACCACTAGCCCATTCTCCATATACATTTCTATCGGAATGATATATGATGAATACAAGGCCGAATACTTCACCACCTATGTCGACTCAAGCGCTGGAATATGTACTGCAAAGCAGGAGGTTTTCCTTAAAGACATTCGAGAAGATCTACCAGCTATCGCAGGAAGAGATTTCTCAAAAAGAATTCTTATTCTTAATCAAGGAATCAAACAAGCGGAAATCATGATCGGAGGTGCAGACGATACCCCATGGTACAAAGTAAAGACGCCACCAATCTATTTCCATGATACAAGAGCAGATGTTTTGTTAGGTAATAATTTCCTACAAACATTCAAGTGTTTTACACAGGAAAATGAGATAAGAAGACTTATTTTCACAACCTTATGTGATCATAAGATTATTGTCCAAAGACTGCGAGAGACATTCTACAGAAAAATGCCCATTAATTTTCGCAGTAAGCGTGGTGATGAAACCAAACTTCAACATCCAAAAATGGCGGATAAAAGAACATTTGGTGATGCATTATTACCCTATCGGCAATATGGTTCGAAGCAGAAGGACACCAAGAGATGGGATAATAACTTGTATTCATTTAGGATACAAGGAGAAAAACGAGTACCTCGAGAGACAATTGCAAAATTGATGAAAAGCTTATTGGAGAATACACCGAGTGAGGTTACCATTGATGAACAGATTTCACTCGAAGATGTCAAGAAGAAGATCCAAAGGAATTACAATGAAAATCCTTTGGCATGGTGGAACAAGAACGAGCTCAAAACATCCTTAAATGTCAAACCTGGAAAGGAACACGAGTTCATAAGATACAAGCCAATCCTTATGAACCAAGAGGATCGTAAGGATATGCAGAT
This sequence comes from Scutellaria baicalensis, assembly GCA_005771605.1. NCBI lineage: Eukaryota > Viridiplantae > Streptophyta > Magnoliopsida > Lamiales > Lamiaceae > Scutellaria > Scutellaria baicalensis. Next base: position 12,871,686 of record CM016725.1, on the reverse strand, counting down.
CAAAATACTTAAGGAACATCTTAACCTTAAGTTGATTTCACCAGGAGTTTCTCCATACAGCAGCCCGGGATTCCTTGTAATAATCATGGAGAAATCAAGAGAGGAAAGCCAAGACTTGTTATTAATTACAAAGGGATTAATAACATCTTGGAGTTCGATGGATATTACATCCCGAGTAGAGAACACCTGGTCAACTGCATCAAAGGTGCTAAGGTATTCTTAAAGTTCGATTGCAAGTCTGGATTCTACCAGATTATGATAGAGGAAGAAAGTAAGAAGTTTAGCTTTCTCCACACCATTATATCTGGAACATGATGCCCATGGGATTGGCAAATGCACCCCAGATATATCAAAAGAAGATGGATAATCTTTTCAAAGATTATTTCAGCTTCATGTTCGTGTACATCGATGATATTCTCATCGCATCCAAGAACGTGAAAGAGCATCTCAAACATTTGGAGATATTTTCAGATGTTTGTCATAAGGAAGGATTAGTGCTTTCAGAAAAGAAGGCAGTAATTACTACGAGACAAATCGAATTTCTTGGTATAGAAATCGATGAACTGGAATCATCTTGCAGAGCCACATTGTGGAAAAGATACAAGGATTTTCAGATACCCTCAAGGATAAGAAACAACTTCAGAGTTTTCTTGGAGTTGTTAACTTCACCAGAATGTTTATAAACAATCTAGCACATTACAGAAAGGTGTTTAGCTCATTATTGAAAAAGGACACAATATTCAAATGGGAAGATGAACACCAAGAAGGGATAAAACAACTTAAGGAGGTTTGTCAAAAGCTTCCGAAACTTGCTATACCTCAAGACGAGGATGAACTGGTTCTTTACACAGACGACAGTGATCATTGGTGGGCAGCTATCTTTATAAAAGCTACACCAAACGGAGAAATGTCATGCAAATACTGCAGTGGTTTATTCACAGACAATGAAGCAAATCGATGGCATATCAACGAGAAGGAGTTTTTTGCAGTCAGAAAGACTTTCAAAAAAGTGGTCTTTATTCTTACTGGCTAAGAAGTTCATCTTAAAGATTGATAACTCAAGTGTCAAAGCTTTTCTGAAAAACAAAATAAAATCAAAACCAGAAAAAGCTAGACTACTTAGATGACAGACTGAATGTCAATATTATAATTATGATATTGTCATTGTGAAATCTCATGACAATGTTCTTGTAGATTTCTTAACACGAGATGGAAGGAAGCGTCGCCGACGAGGTCCTCACACGAGTTAGGCATCTAAGGGAAAACCTGGAGAGCCTAGAACGAGGCTTTGGTACTTTATGTACCAATGCAGAAGTCGTTAGACGACTTCAACGAGATGATCAGAGATCCATCTCTGGTCTAATACGAGCATGCCAGCAAGCGCAGGAACAATTGTTCTCGATGCTGCAGGGGCTTCTTCTCCAGGCTGCATCTCCAACAGTGTAAAAGGGAGAAACAAGAGAACGGGTCTCTAACCCAGAAGTTATGGATTCAAATACCATAACTACGAGTGCTGCAGATGATGCATTCCTTGAGGATGTACAAGTTGTAGCGAAAGTTGAAACTCAGGTGTCACAACCCGAGTCTTCAAATCAACTCAGTACCTCTGGGGTAAAAGAGGGAGAATTGGATCTTAGGCCACAAACTGGCAAAACTAAGGTCCAAACTGACGAGATTAAAGTTTCTCCTATGCAGGTTTACCAGAAATAATGAGAGAAGCTGGTTACTAGAAAGGGTATCAATCCTGAGAGAACCATTATTGATGTCTCTGGTAAATACCCAAGAGTTTGGATGAAACCAGGAAGTCATCCAAACGAGGTACAAGAATGGTATAATTTTGGAGCTCTAGCTTCAATCTATACCATTTCACCAGGATTCCCCGAAATCTCAAAATTACCGAGATGGATTGGGGAAGCAGTGCACGAGACTTGGGCCAATAATCCACATTTGGCCAGAGGTGACATTCTGGAACTGTATTTTTTTAGCGCAGCTCCAGAACCAGCAAAGAAAGGTTTCCATGAAGCCTATCATTTCATCAAACTGAGGAGACCAGATGGGAACACCCTAAAAACTATCAAGGCGGCTTCTCCGGAAGAAAACTCCCATTTTGGTAGGAGTATTTTCAGAAGAGGAAGCTTCTACCCGACGAGCATGAGGACTTTGGGTTTGTCTAAACGAAATGGACAAAGTCAAGTATCCCTTCAAGTTCTTTCAGAATTCAGCGAGTGGATCTTTCCTCCTGAATTCAATGATATGAACGACCACAGGATTTGCAGAGGACCTCTTTGAAACATAAAAAGAGTCATTTGGGAAAACAAGATTCCGGTAAGTAAAGAAACCTATCGGAAATTCTGTAACATGGCGCATATAGGCTGTTGGACTGATCGGATCTGCCAAGCATGCCCAGAACAGAAGGAACCCGAGTTTGGGAAAGGATTCCGACCCAAGCCCGACCGACGAGAATGTAGGGCAGACAAGGACAAAGAACCTGCCCAAAAGAAAAGTTATCCACGGGGACCACGAAAGAAATTTTTTTAAAAGATTCCCAGACAAATAAAACATGGGTTGAGTCACGCCCAACAAGCATCACATGGGATAGAGTCATGGGAAGAAAAAAGAGATTCCCCGACAACAATCACATGGGATGAGTCACGAGGAAAAGCTAGCAAAACACTAACTTAGTGGTTGATCCACTAGGAAAAAGAGACAGCTGGCTAAAATAAGATTTGAAATCTGCACTTCAAATCTGGATTTTGCCTATAAATAAGCAAGGTAGAAGGAAGCTAAGGACATCAAACATCTCCCTTAGTTTTCTTTAGAATAAACATCTTTTGTAATATTTTGAGTGTTCTTAGTTTAGTTTATGTATTTACGAGTGATAGCCTTCTACATGAGAGGCTAATCTAGTATTCTCTTCCCAAAAGGAGATTACAGATGTAAAAATATTTTTTAAGTTCTTAATAAAAAAGAGGGTTTTCGTTCCAACATGTGTTGAAGTATTTTTATTTATCCCTTGAAAGAATTATCTTGTACACCTAGGGTAGGAAACGAACCAAGGTTGTGCTGAGCAGTTTCTGAAGGAGCTGGATAACTTGTAGACTATCTTCCGTGAGGGTTGAAGTTGAACAGTGAGAAGTTGTTCGTAAAACGGTCTAGGGGCAATGATTTTCCAGCCGGTGGCGTTGCGAACCGCTTCACCCGGAGCTGTTGTGGTCAAAGAAAGATATGCATTTTAAGGGATGAATTAATTTTACGGAAGCATGTTGGGCCTGATATTAATCAAATTAATATTGATTTAGGGTATAAAGATCATATAGTGTGGAAGATGGAAAAATTGGTTATAAATGTATTTTGGAAAATAGTGAAAATTTTGGATATTTGTGAAAAGGTCAAAAGGAATTTTGGTGGTTGTGATAGTTGGGAACAAACTTTTATGTTTTATGATATTTTGATATATTGAGTTATATAGGATGGTATTTTATGTATTAAAGTTATATGATGTGGTAAAATTTTCATTCACTATTTTGAAAATGGTATTATGGGATGGGGACTCTACTTAAAATTGTGTATTTATATCGATCATGTCAGATATGACGGTGCGCCACAGACCACATATTTATAATTGAAATATATACACTTATACACCGGGTCCTGGGACACGACCGTGACTGTCACGTACGATCGACCATGTCCTAGGAAACGATCGTGCCCGAGTCTCGTCGTACATGAGACGATCTCATATAAGTTGACCGTCTCACACAAAATGATTCATGACACTGTTCACATAACTTCTAAATCCATTTTTAAAATGGGAACCATGCATACCCAATATACCACATTTCTTAAAGTTTGGGCCCAAAATATCACATTATTTTAGCGTTTGACCTAAATACCACATTTGTTATAATTTGTGCCTAAAATACCACAATTGACTATTCAAAAAGGTGGGGTCCCTGTCAAAGTCAATTTAAAAAGTGAAAAAATTGGTTGGTGGCAGTCATTAGACTACATTGATTGACAACCCATGCCATAGGTTGTCCAAATAAGACAAAAAAAAAAAAGATAAATTGGAATTTCAAGTTCAACCGGTTGTGGGATTGGGTGATTGACCAACCCATCCCACAACCCATCTTCAATGCACCTTTCCAATTAGAGTGTGTCACACTCTAATTAGTTCTAGTTATTTTTTGGATAAAATTTAGATTCTTGATAAATGATATTTATTTGATTTTATTTTATTTTTTAAAAATAACCAAAATTCCTATCTTTTTTGTTATCTATAAATAGAGTGTAGAGTTAGTCTCCTGTGCAACTGGTGTATGTACAATTCGGGTCGGGTCCGGGTCGACCCGGATCCCCGCACTTTTATTTATTTTATTTTTTTTGAATTTTATTTTTTCACTTCAGGTTGTTACCTTTATGTTATATGCATGTGACCTTTATGTTATATAAGTGTGACCTTTATGTATAAATGTAATGACCTTTATATACTCTAACTTAGAAAAAAATGAAGAATTTTAACAAAATTTGTACATATTTACGTTTATGAAATATTAGCTGCACATATATCCATCCTTAAAATGCACTGAATTTTGAAAATTTCAATTTTTTTCAAAGTTATGGATTATAAAGGTCATAATATTTGTACATAAAGGTCACAAGAACGGTACATAAAGGTTACAACAATACAACATAAAGGTCTTAATCTAAAGCGAAAAAACCTGAAAACCTTCATTTTTTTCCTAAGTTACTGAACATAAAGGTCATAACATTTATACATAAAGGTCACACTTATATAATGTAAAGGTCACATCTTTACAACATAAAGGTAACAGCCTGAAGCGAAAAAAAAAAGAAAAAAAAAGAAAATCCAGGTGCGCGGATCCGGGTTGGGTTGCCCCAGTTGCACCAATTCAGATCCGTGCACCTGGTGTACAGCAGCATTTGCCTAGAGTGTAATATTGACATATTTTGAATCACAATCAAAAAATATTTATTTTCTCTCAATCTAAAATTCTATCTTTTTTACATTTTGAGGTTCACTCTTTTCTCATATTATTTCCATAATCTCTTTCTTATTATGGATTCAAACAATCCTAATTATTACCCAAACTCCCAAAATTTTTCAAATTTTGATGATTTTATAAATCTTGGAGATTACCAAAACTCTCAATTTTCTCCAAATTTCAATCAAGTTCCTATTTCCGAACAAGTTCAAACATCACAAAATATCTCCCGGAGTTTGTTCCAAAATGTTCAACAAACAAACCCCACCCAAAAGATGAGTTGGTGTGTGAAAGAAGATGTTGCTCTTATGTCATCTTGGTGTTTCATTAGTGAAGATAGAGTACATGGTAAAAATCAAAAAGGTCATTCAATATGGGGACGAGTTCATAAAATGTTTCTTGAAGCTCGAGCAGAAATTCCTGAAGATATGAAGGAAAGAAATGTTGATATGTTGAAAGGTCGCTTCAAACGACTCAATGAAAATGGAAACAAGTGGATTGCGGCTTGCAAGGAAGCACATAGTCGAAAAAGGAGTGGAATGAGCCAGAAAGATGTCGAGAAAGAAGCTCATACAATTTATGAAGCAAGTGGTAATAAATTTCTTAGATTTAATTGTATTTAATGAAGTAATGTGTAAACATCCGAAGTGGGAAGTGAAATTAGATCATGATTCAACACATTTCCGTGCACATGCACATGCTCTTGTCTATCAATTTATGCACATGCTCTTGTCTATCAATTTACTACCTTCCGAATGAATTGTCTCAATCAACTTATGCACATGCACATGCACATGCCATCTCTGATTTTTCTATATATCCTTATTGAATTCATATCTCAATCAACTCAAATCATTATTAATCCTCAACTTCAAAAATGTCTTTCAATAAAAACTCATATGTGGATTCAGATTCAAGTTCTGGTTCTATCAATTTCGCAGAACTTGATGAATGGGAACACCGAGTTGTTCAAAGCAATAATCAAATTGATAAGCTACTCGAGAATGTGATCTTAAACAATCCTAATATGATTGTGGAAGATCACATTCCTAGAGCTAGACGACGGTAATGATAATTGATTATATAATTTGTATCTTTTATGTTTGCAATTTAATATTTCATGCATCTTTTTTCATTTTTAGTATTCCCATTATTGTAATTTTTATATAATTAATGTAATTTTAATTTAATTATTGTGTTAATATATTGTTTTTCGTGTATTATCGAAACAAATTTTCTTACTATAATTGTGGAATTAAAATACAATTATTATATTTTTGAATATAATTAATATATTCTCAAAATAATATACAATTTCATATGAATAATTGTAGTATATATATAGATGAGAGATAAATGAATATTTTATTAAAAAGTTAGGTTAGGTTGGGTTGGGTTGTTGATAAAGTATAAAAATATTGAGATTTGGTTGGGTTGTAGATTGTGTATGTGGATGAGAGATAAATTAATATTTTATTGAGAGGTTGGGTTGTGGTGGGTTGTTGATAAATGTAGTCTTATTGAGACATTGATTGGCGCAGTAAATCAGCTTTATTTGGGGGCAATAAGTAAGATAATTTCAAACACGAAAATCCAGTAAAATCACAATCTCTCTCGATCTCATGAAAATCCCTGAATATCCAGTAAAATCACTATCTCTCTCTCTCTCTCACGAAAATCCAGTATGTAGAGACTTCATACGAAAATCCTTGAATTTCCTGGGTTCTGTTTGGAGTGCATATTTCGTGGATATTCGTCATCTTCCTTTTTGTGTGGATATATCCTTGAATACATGGAGGTTAGTAAACTGTCCCCCTCTCCACATATTTTTGTGTATGCTAGATGTTTATCTCTGTTTTTTGTTGAATATTTGTGCTTGAAAACTGCTTGGAATTCACGAAAATACATGAATATATGTCCTAGAATATATATGTGCTTAGATTTATAGGATATAGTTCCTGAAATTAGGTTTAGGAAGCTGTGTTTCTGCGTTCTTCCCTACACGAAAATTCATCCATACACGAAAATGTTTTTGAAACTAGGACAAAACTGGATTCCTGTGAAATGAGTTCATACTTACACGAAAATGCATGAGTCATGAAAATGATCGAAAATGCATGTCACGAAAATGATCAAAAATGCATGTCACGAAAATTCACGAAAAGTCTAGCGATAGGTGCTACACGAGAATTTTGGAGTGAAAGGGAGAAATTACCGATTGTGAAATGTGTTTCCATAAAATGGGACGTGAATTTGAATTAAAGGTAAATAGTGACTAATAAAAGAGAATCCACTTTATTACACACGACAAAAAAAAATGAATATACTTTATGGTACAAAAGGTACTTTGAAAGTACAACATTTAGTCACATCATGTCATTGTTGTCATAGCACTAAAGGACAAGTTGTAGTATTTTGGTCTCAAAATATAAGGAATGTGGTAGTTTGGTCAACTCTTATAATTTTGTGGTATTTTTGGCAAAAATTTAACAAAATGTGTTAAAGTGGACCATTTTCTCTTTTAAATTTATATCTATGACTGTAAATTATAGGTTGTGGATTGACTCATCTCACATAAAATGATTTGTGATATGGTCTCACATAAGACTTACTCTTATTATTTAAGGATGGTTAGGTGTATTATGTGTTTGGATTGATGTTACAAAATTTAGAGTTGTTCATGTAATTATAATTTTGTGGTTGGATTTAGTGTTGATAACATTTTGAATTTGGTTAATATTCAAATTTCGCAAAAAATAATATGAAATGATCTTACTGAAAGTTTCCACGTGACCGATCATTTTTATACATAAATTGAATCAATTTTTACAATTGTTATATGAGTTGTTAAATGTATATTATGGATTGACCACTTTAAATTTTTCTATGGCTAGCTAGTATGTTTGTTTGTTCTTATTAGTTAATTACCATGATAACCCTCCCCACTTCAAGTTCCAGTTTGAGGTCATTTTTTTGGGGGTTCTTTAGGAAGGGAGCATTTAATAAACTCACCAACTGATCTAGTGGGTTGCTTCAACCCTCACCCAAATCCAATGGTAAAAAAATCATGAAATAGTGTGGATATATCGTAAATTTAGATATTATGGTAGGAATATAAAAGATATTATTTTTACATGTGTATCGTTGATAGACCTCAAAATGTCAATATCGATATTTGATATCATTATGGATTCCGTTGTAGTTCAAAATTTAATGAAAATAGGACACTATATAGCAATTATACAAAAATTCACTATTTTTTTTCTAATGAAACTTTGCATATTTAACTTTTTTTTTGTTGAAATATAAAATAGTGTTTTATTGGTGTGTAAATTGGTAGTATGTTTGTATCAATTATTATAATAACTAGTACTCGCACCCGCGCGATGCGTGTTTTGTGATATAATATTGGTAAATAATAATTATTTCATAATATAGTGTAAGTAATTTTAGTATATAAAAGATAATATAATATTTAATAACTAAGAAAGTATAAATTTGCTTAAGATAATTCAATTCATAGTAATATATTGATATTATACACATCGAATTAACTAATATATGATTAATTCTAAAAACAAAAGTATCAATATCATGATCTTCAAATCAAAATTGGAAATTCTACCTGTAAAGTTTGTAAGTTTTTTAAAAACTTCTTTATACACAACAATTATAGTCGAAACATTTTTTTTATCATCTGTGTTGCAAATTAACTAATATCTTTAGTCACTTAAATTAAATATACTAAAAAAATTAAAGAAATTATGAATTAAAAATCAAATTCACTTATTAAAATTAAATACATGTGTGTGAGAGTATGTATATATAGAAACATTACACAATAAAATTAGAAATTCTACGTAGAAACTTGATGCAAGCACTGTCAATTATATATTTTTCAACCTTTTATTTCAAAATAAATTGAATTATAATATTCTTTATTAATATCGTTTAACATCGAAGATGACATATAATTATTCCTTTATAAATATCACGTAAATTAATTGATATAGCAAGACATTGATCATTACAATTTAAGCTCAACACAGAATCAAAATGTAGTAGTAGTCTACGATCATGATAATGACATAAATATAATTAGAAACTAAGCATATAATTTAAATAATCAGGTGAGCCACATAAATTCAAAATGTGCACTCTCATATAAAAATATACGAAGTCCTAAGTGTAAAGTAAAATGCTAAAATTTTATTTGATTATGAGATATTTATAATTTAAAAAATATTTAAGATGACATATAATTCAGACTAAATACATATTATGTATACATATATGTATATACACACATCTTTAATAGTATTATATTTATTTATTAATTTATATTATTATGGTATAAATTATCCCCATGCAAATTAATAATTATTATTGAAATTATTGTTTGGATATCTATTGTTGATTTTTAATAAATTCTTCAATAAAAATTAATTTAATTAAGAGCGATAAAATGAGAATAAATTAATATAATATTTATATTATTAGATCAAATGGATTAAATATATAGTAAAAATGCAAAATAAAAAATGTGTTGATGGGACACTTACAAATATTAATTTTAAAAAAATACTTAGAATGACATATAATTTCACACTAAATACATTATATATATACATATATGTATATATAAGCATCTTTAATAGTGTTACACTTATTTATAAATTATATTTATATTAAATATGATACAATTATCCCCAAACAAATTTATAATTTTTATTGAAATTATTGTTTGAACATTATCTATTGTTGGTGTATAAGAAATTATTCAATAAAAAATAATTAGTATTAATAAAATAAGAATAAACTAATAATAATATATATATTATAAATTGAGTGGATTGAATAATAAAAAATACAAAATACAAATATTGTTGATGTGACACCTTTTTTTGTTCAGAAAATAGTATTTCTGTAAATATCTCAAACTTTTCCTCAAATATCTCAAACTTTTCCTCTATAATATATAGAAATATATAGATAAATTTATCTATTTATCTTTTCTTTTGAGTTTCTATACAATAAATATAATATTAAATTTATTAAATATTAATATTTATGTATTTGTTTATTAATAAATTTAAAATAAAAGTTATTAATGATTTCTTAAAATGGAAACATTTAATAAATGAGATATTTATTGTAGCTATTTTTGGCAAAATATTCTGTATTAATTATTAATATTTATGTATTTGTTTATTAATAAATTTAAAATAAAAGTTATTAATGATTTCTTAAAATGGAAACATTTAATAAATGAGATATTTATTGTAGCTATTTTTGGCAGAATATTTTACTTATATATATATATATATATATAGATATGGGAAGTATATTATTGTATATATATTTAATTAATACATGTACATATTTCTTTTTTTAATCATTTGCTGAATTCTAAATTATTATTATAATGTATTATATTAATTAGTGGGGTGCAAAGTAGCATAGGGTGTCTTGGAACTTAGCAAAATAGACCCACTCCCCTGTCAGTGTAAAGTAGCATAGGGTGTGTTTTATTAATTATTTATTTTGAAGGACAAATAAACTAAATAGTAATAACTTTTTATTTTTGGATGCTTAGGTAGATAGAAACCCTTTTCCCACTTAATACTCTAGAAATTTCTACATGCTCAGCTCCACCGTCTCAGCTCCGTGTGACACATCGACGGTGAGAAAGTCGCATCCATGGTGTGGATCTCATCCACGTGATGCAATCGGTGCCATAATCTCTTCCTTGTTCGGTGGCTCGATTCCCAGTCAGAGAGCAGCGCCTGGAGCTCCTCTTTTTGATCTTTCCATCGTCGATCGAAGACATTGGTGGCTGATGGCGGCAAAGGTAGATATCGTCTGAAAAATCTTGAGATCTGCGGCGCTGCAACCACAAATGCGACAGAAGGAGAAAGAGAGGTGAGGGGGGGTTTGGCTTTTCGAGGGGAGACAATCTGCAATTCCATTTCTATAATTTTACTCCTATATTTATTCTCTATCTTTTGTTTGGAAGATTTCACCCCAATTCACTAAGGCTTAAGTGAAGATTAAATTTGCTAAGGAATTGAACTAATCATTATCATTATACGGCACATGTATATCATAAAAACATGACATGTACGATTAAAATACACATACAACATAATAAGCATTATTTCTCCACAATTATTATTCTAAAATCTGAAGTGAAATGTTTGAAGAATATGAAATACCTTCAAAATCATGTGTATTTTTCTGCCGTTTGGATTCTGATGTAGGACCTGTAAGTTTCCTCTGTTTTCCAATGTTTGTCTGCATTTCCTTGGTCTTTGAATTGCTGCCTGAGTTTTTTTAATATGAGGAAATCAAGATTCTATAAATTTTTTGGATAAGTTTACTGCACTATAACTGCCATTAGAAACCACATATCCACCTAATTCTGATTCATTTTAAAGATAGGTAAATTAAATTTTCATGAGTTCTATTATTTGTAATAAATAACTATTTAAATAAGTTTCTTTATATATTTACAATTAGTTCATTTAGAACTTGTTTTCTCTAAAATATTCAATATAAGGAGAATGTGGAGTATTAAATAATTGCCCTAATTTAGACATTATTAATTTTGATATGCAATTATGGAAGCAACATTCGTGTTAATCTATGCAAGACTTAACGTAATCATCAAATAATGAGATTTTACTTCATTGAAATTTCGTCTTTGCTCTGTAGATACATCTTGGAATCAGAGCATGTGAAGGATTTTTTTGGCTACATACAATTCCGAAATTTTTACATTAGCATATGGGATATCTCCTTTTCGAATCTGATTCTTTGATTTTACAAATTACAATGCAGGTGTACTATTATATCCTTTTCTGCAGTTTCTGATCCTGCTAAGCTTTACAATGATCTTCAGTGGAATGTCACCAGGGCCCAAGGATTTGTGGCTGTGATTCGTGTAAGATGCAGTGAGGTGAGCTTCTACTATTGCTAAGTTTATGTTTTTTTGTTTTGTTTACGTTTTGTAATTTTTTTTTATTTGAGCATGGTGAGTGGTGATGGTAGCTGATTGATGAAGTTTTATTGTCTTGCTTTTCTATTAGTTTGATTAGTTAGAATGTGGAAAGACATAAGAAAAGCCAAAACGCATAATTATTTGAATTATGCTCACCTTATGAAACTCATGAATGTTTACATGAGCACTTTATTAACAAATAAAAATATGGAATAGATCACTTTTGGCTCTCTAGGGAAGAGTCATTAATATTGCATCAGTTGTTGGTCTTGTTGGCAATGTTGGACAAGCTAATTACAGTGCTGCAAAAGCAGGAGTAATTGGACTAACAAAGACAGTTGCCAAGGAATATTCAAGCAGAAATGTTACTGTGAGTTTGTTGGAACATTTTATCTTATTCAGTGTTATGTGTAGTTAAGCCTCTGCCCAGGCTACATGTCAAAAAACTTGAAATATAATGGATGCTCATATTGGCAGGTTAATGTTGTTGCTCCTGGATTCATTGCATCTGATATGACTTCTAAGCTTGGGGATGACTTTGAGAAAAAGATATTGGAGTCCATACCATTGGGTCAGTCTTTTCTTTCCAACCAGAATCAACTTTGTTTATCCTAATGTCCCTCTTTATTGACACAAACAAAGATGCTAGTCATGCAACTGTTTTGATCCATTGTATTTTCAACCTTCTCTGTTAAGCACTCCATACGCATCGTAACTCTAACTGGGCAACTTTTTCCAAAGCTTTTCCTTTTCCCTTCCCTGTTTTCTCTTGGCCATAGGTTCATGTGAAACATTGATCTCTTTCCTTTAAGTAATAGCCTGTTAGTTCATTTGATGTGTTTCTAAAAAATGTGAAATTGATTTATTGAATATTTTAATGTAATGACTTCCATCAATATGAAATTATCCAGTAATAGTTACTGATCTGCAAAAACTGAGTTAACTTGTATGACATACTACTCATTATATTGATCCAATGATTTGAGAAGAAAAAAAGCTTATGGGGTCATTTTCTCTTGGCATGTTGAAATTCCGAAAAGCATATGACATACAATTCCGAAATTTTTACATTAGCATATGAGATATCTCCTTTTCGAATCTGATTCTTTGAGTTTACAAATTACAATGCAGGTGTACTATTATATCCTATTCTGAAGTTTCTGATCTTCGGTGGAATGTCACCAGGCCCCAAGGATTTGTGGTTTTGATTCGTGTAAGATTCAGTGAGGTGAGCTTCTACTATTGCTAAGTTTCTGTTTTTTTGTTTTGTTTACGTTTTGTAATATTTTTTTTTTAGCATGGTGAGTGGTGATAGTAGCTGATTGATGAAGTTTTATTGTCTTGCTTTTCTTATTAGTTTGATTAATTAGAATGTGGAAAGGCATAGGAAAAGCCAAAACGCAGAATTATTTGAATTATGCTCACCTTATGAAACTCATGAATGTATACATGAGCCCTTTATTAACAAATAAAAATATGGAATTAATAATGTGTAAATATTCACAAATATAAGTATTAATATTGCATGTCTTCCAGTTTTGCCTTTTACTACATTCATCATAGAGAAATATATGGATTTTAACCTCATACTGATTATATTCAACCCCATACTGATTAATTTTCATCACTTTCAGTTGTTCTTCAGTTGTTTATTTGCGTGCGTTAATGGAAATTTTGGCATGCATTTCTTGTAATTTAGTTGTGTTTCAATGAAGTAGGGTCTGCATCTCATTAACCAAATTAAAGTTCTTTAAATTCAAAGGGGGAGGTTTGCGAAAATGACTCTCTTATGTGTATAATGGTATGTGCACCTTAATAACATGTAGTCATGCAACTCATTTGGCTGCATTCATATTGTGTGTAACTCACCACATTGACACCTTGCTTTAATACATAAAATAATCATCCGATTTCAACAATTATTTGACAAAAATGAACTCCGTTTCTTCAGAATATTGTGTGGTAAAAAAATAAGAAAAATAGTAGTCAATTAGGAAAAAAACAGAAAAATGTGGTGTCTTGTCACAATATTGTGTTGCTGTTAAAGAACTTCATAGAAACATTATATCAATTGTTAAAACTTTATATTAAGCACTTTATATGTGGAAAAAATTATGCAAATTGACACCTTGCTTTAAATACACAAAATAATCATCCGATTTCAGCAATTATTTGACAAAAATGAACTGCATAGTTTAGAATTTTTTGTGTGCTAAAGAAGAAAAGGAAAATTAGCAGTCAATTAGAAAAAAAATCTGGTGTATCTTAATAATATTGTGTAGTCTTTAGTTTTTTGATTTTCCTTAGCATGCATGCATCCAAATTAAAAGAAAGTCCTTTATGACATATGCATTTTAATTTGTTTGTCATTTATATATGTAATAGGATTTATTCTATGAAAGACTAATCAAAATATGTATGTTAGCTGAAATAATTAAAACAAAATATATGACAATGGTTGAACATAAAAACGCAGATACTAGACATAACAACGCAGATACTAGAAGAATACTGTTATCCTAAGCAAACTATAGTTTACGGTTCATAATAAGCAACACGTCCACAATCATACTTGTATCTCTATCATTTTTTTTCCTTCTTAATCACTCTTTTAACCTGTTTTGCTGGTTCGGAACTTGAAAATTCATCAATTAGTGATCTTTTGTCATTCACATCTACCATTTCCACAGATTCAGTAATCATATTTCTTTGAGAGTGCCTACTTCATCCACAGATTCTTCAGTCTCTTCAGCCTAAATGATAGAAGAATTAGTTAGTAAAAGCTGAAATAATTAACTGAGTATGAAAAAAGCTGACAGAAATAATCGATTATGAATTTTAATATTGCAAACTCACATCGTGGACTTCCTTTTCTGCATTTCCCAATTTGGACAGCATGTCTGATTCCTACATTAGTACACATATTAAGTTAGAAATTCCTTCATTTTTTTTTGGTTTAAGACTTCAACATAAGATGATAATGATGACAAAGTTTTTTTTTTTAATACCTGACTTCCATTGCTTTCATCAAAATATTTGTAGATTATGTTTTGGTCAAGAGTAAGTTTAACCACTGTGTATGCATCCTTTTCATTAGGCATCTTCTCTGGTTTGACCATGATCTTAAATAGGACTTTCAGTTCAGTCAATGCATCAATTTCTGCTATGGAAGAATCCAAAATGTGAACCTGCAAAAAAAAGAAAAACAAATTTTTAAGTGAATCTGAAAAACCTTTTAAAGGAATAAGTAAAACTAAAAAGAAAGAGAAAATTGAGCTTAGCATTATACATTTTGCTCCTTAAGTTCATTTGCTGTTTTTCCAATAAGTTGAGTGCATTCTCTATCCCACAGTAAGAATCTTGCATTACCGGTCACATCAAGAACACGAATCTGAATTTTGTACCTTAATCAGATAAACAAATTAATTTAGAGTGTAGAATAGAATACATACTTAAACGAACTTACTGTTGTATGAGATTATTTACCTATATTGACCAGTAACACCATATTTTTGACATTTTGAACAATATAAGTTATCTCCATCACCTTCTAATTTTTTTGAAAATTTCTTACATCCAAAGTAGCAACACTCTCCTTCCGTTTCGATGTCAGCAATTGTACAGTAAACCCAATATGCTCCAGCCTATCATAATAATAAGAAGAAAAAAAGTGAATCAGTGGTATAAAGATGGCTGAATACAGTGAATAAAAATGTATGTAAATTTTACCTCTTTTAATTCACTCAGTTGTTTAATATTTTTCACATTTGCATTTCCATTGGAGAACTCATCAAAGGTGGAATTTTCTGAATAAGATCTTGTGCTTGTTGTTGTGGGACCAACAAAATTTTCATTCATCCTAATAAATGAGTACTTTATAAGAATTATAGCAATAACTTTATAAAGTAATAAGTTTATTGTGAAATATAAGTGATAAATCAATGTATTGTCGAATACCTTTTCCTGAATTCAGCGAAGTCACCATCATGTCCATTTATAATCAATTTTGTTGCATTAAAAGTGTTTGAAACCTTGACTCCGTCTGCATATTTTAAATTGTCAGCCTCATTTAGGATAAGGTAAATGTAGGTGTGTGGAAGTATAACTTATATACATAACAAATCTTACGTTCCATTTTCTTGGCCCTACACATTTGAATAATCACAATTGTGTTTCCTTTTATGATGTCCTCAAGATGTGGCAGAATTTGTTCAGCATACTCTTCCCATAATGTGCACCATATACGGTTTTGCCTTTACATTATATGTCATAGTGGTTAGCACATATGTTAGTTGTAAATTATAAAATTCAAGATCTTAATCAAGGTCTTCAAGTTGAATATCCTTTTTGGTAGGAGCTGTCAAACCAATGGTATTTGCATCCACTAATCTTCCAATCATATCTAAAAGAAAAAAAAAAAAACAGAATATTAGTCATTGAAGTATTAGGATTAGTTTTGAAAAATATAAACAACAACATACCAAAAAGCAGATTTTCATTCACATTTTCAGCGGCCAATATATCATTGAATTGTTTAGGTTGGTAAATAGATATTGGGAATGCATCATCAAAAAACTCAAACACATGAGTTTTCTTGTAAAATATTATGTTGTAGTCGTTGTTGGTTGTCTTATACTTCATATTGTTTGGTGCTACAAAGAAGTCTCTAACAGCAAATAGATAACTCTCTTTTAGCACACCAACGAACTTATCCATCAATGATCGTTTTATTGTAGCATGAATTCTGTCGCCCTGCATTATGTAAACCGATATATTTTAATATGTTTGTGCAATATAGAAATTAATAGTCACCAAAATGAGGCATAACAAAGAGTACATAATATGAGAAATAATGCAGAATATTTTCAAATTGAGTACATCAGAGAGAAATAATATGGGAACTATTAATATGAGTATATAATTTGAGTTCAGCCAATTCAGTATATAATATGAGTATATTTTCAAAATGAGGCATAGCAAAGAGAAATAATATGAAATTTCTTATATAATGTTTGTACACAATGTTTGTTTTATGTGCGTTGATTTAAAATGTTTGTTTTATGTGTCTTCATTCATATGTAGACAATAATCTTGGCACATGTAATGTGGTTGGATTATTCATGAAACATGATTACATTATATGGTATGTATATAATAATTGGCAACTGCTTAACAATAGTATTACACTCAATTTCCTATACATTTGAAAAAGTGACTACTTACTTGTTTGTCATGGAAGACTGCATCCATTCTGAAAATTTCTTCCTTCTTTCCAATGACAGACACTTGATATAGTCGCACCAGCCTGACACGCAAAGCCCATGTAGTTTTTGAAGAATTCATGTCCTTGATTTGGTTGAATACTCCCATTTTTGTTGCTGCTTGTTCTTCAATGCTGATAAACAAATTTATTACTTAGTCAAGTGATGAAAATGAAAAATGTAAGTAAATATGCATAAAATGTATTGTGTAGCAACCTTCAGAGAGTGAATGAGTGTGTGAATATGAATTTGGCTATGTTAAATTGTATATCTGATTAATTGGTCATGTATGGACGTGGGAAGTGCAATTATAAATGAAACATGGGGAAGTGCAGTTTTGAAATGCAGTTATTTCCACTATGAAATGTGTAAGTGGTGGATGGTGCAATTATTTTCAATTTATTGTATCAATTAGCTGTAAGTATGTGACGTAAATTTGATGTTGAAACTATGAAAAAATTATGTAATTCAGTGATGTAACATTTTAAAAAATCTATAATTTTGGTTTATACACCAAAAATGTGGGGTGAATTGTTGGATTTGAGGAATTTATATCTGGTAATATTTGTTGTTTTTGTAAAAAAAATAATAATTACAACTTTTGGCTTTTCATGCATTTCTTTTCGGAAAATACATAAAATACAATTATTTGGATAAGCAGTTTTGTGTGAAAACATTTGAAAGTATTAATGAAATAGTTATTGAAATTATCATTTATTTTGTATTTATTTTAATAAGTATTTTCAAAACATAATTTTTAACCATATGTCAAAGTAAGTCGATGAAGAGATGTTCTATATAGTTAGTTTAACATGAATTCTCTTGTTTTTCTACAACAAATTACAATTACAGTTTTTGCTTACTAAATAAAATGTGTCCTGTTAGTGTTGGATTTTCCAATATTAATTAATTTTTCTTTTTCATGCTTATCCTAAATTCAAATTAGATTTCATTAGATTTTATTAGATATATTTATTTGAAAAAGATTTGAAATAGATTTGATATTCTCTCTCTTATAAATTTGACTCATTAAATCTCACGTGTTTTAAAGTTTGAATCTCATAGATTAACTAACAAACCTTCCTAAGTTTTAGGAAGTTGTTATGTGTTCTTTTGTTGATAGGTTTCAAAGGTGTATCTAAGAGATCTATAAGTAGGATTTAAGAAGTCAATACGTGAGAGAGAGAACGTGACTTTGAACGTGGGATTGAGAAACAAGATTCAAAGAAGAACAAGTCAAGGTAGAGTTCAAGAAGTGGAGATGAAGAAGTCAAGAAGAGAAACAAGAACAAGTCCACTCCATCTTGTCCATGATGCACGTGAGTTATGGAGATCATGGAGCAATCCAAGATCATGGGAAGTGGAGTCTACATAGTGTACTTCGAGCTCTATAAATAGGTGAAGCTGCTGAAGATCAAGGATGCACAGAATCGAGAGCTTAAGCAGTCACACATACAGCAGTACACTGGTGTCATAGGTTGTGTTGTTCACACCGATAGGCAACACTGTTTTCTTGTGTGTCAGTAGAGTTTGCATACTCGTGACTTTTAGTATAAGTGTTTTTCGGAGTGTTCAACTGAGAGTCTTTGTATACGTCCCTAGTATTCATATTCACTCCATAGGACGTATTGAATTCTTTGTATGGAAGAATCTCTTTTAGAGATTTTTCTATCTCCTTGTACACATACGAAGATTAATAAAGGAGTTTTCGCCCTGAACGCATTCCACGAGTATTTGTATACTCGTGGATATATCGTTTGTGTTCTGCAACTTTAAATTCGATCCATTTTTCCGCTGTGTGTTACGCTGGTGTTGTCGACACCACCGACAACACCGTGTACTTTAATTGGGGTATTTTTGTTTTTGTTTTTGCAGATCCACGTAGGACTTTCACGTGGTATCAGAGCTATCACTTGACATACTAAGTGGTGGATCTAGCCATGCAGGACGCGGACTATTGCAATCCTAGCTTTGAACGCCTTCCAATTTTGGATGGCTCCAACTATGCTTATTGGAAGATTCATGTACGATCAAAGATCAAGTCCATTGATGCACGTGCTTGGACTGCTGTTTTGGAGGGTTACAATTCCCCTATGAAGGAGGTCCATGGTGAACTTGTTCCCAAACCTCAAACTAAGTGGACAATCGATGAGATCCACAGTGCCAACTTCAATGAAAAGACCATCAATGTCATCTTCGAAACTGTGGACTACAAAGTATTTCGATTGATCCAAAATGCTGCCCATGCCAAGGATGCTTGGGATACTCTCCAAAAACATTTTGAAGGTGCAAAATGTGTTCGTGAGGCTTGGTTGTGACTTATCATGTCCAAGTTCGAGAATATGCGTATGGAGGAGAATGAAGACATTGGAACCTACTTTGAGAAGCTCCGTGACATCTCAAATCAAGCCCAAATGCTTGAAGAACCTGATTGGACGCAAGTAACTCGTGTCTAAGGCCATTCGAACACTGCCACCAAGGTTCAATATCAAAGTATCCGCCATTGATGAGGTCCACAATCTTTCGATAATGGACTTTGATACACTTCAAAGTATTCTTCAAACTTTTGAGCTCAACCTTCAAAGCTAAATGAAAGCGGGCTACAAGACTAAAAACATAGCCTTGCAAGCTCAAGACAATGAAGAATCTGGAGATGATGATGAACCATTGGAGGAAATCACCGAAGGGTAGAACGTGGCTATGCTAACCAAGAAATTCAACTCCATGGTGAGGAAGTTCAACAAGGAGAAGCCCGGTTCGAAAGGAAATGAGTCGTTCAATCGATCCTCTGATCGATCTCAATGGAAGCCAACTGGATCATCATCTCAGTCCAAACGTTAGCCTAAGAAGCCAGCTTTAGACTATGGATGGAATGATCCCAAACATCTCGATACCATCCAATGTCGTGCGTGTTCGGGATGGGGTCATTATGCAAATGAATGTGCGAATACTCTGAGGAAGTATGGTCTGAAAAATCATTGGGTATCCATGAGTGACGATGAGGATGATGAGGAAGTTCAAACTGAAAGTTCCACAACCCTGTTTGCAAAAATCGTAACTGGTGTTACCGACGGTGTTGACAACACCGGTGTCATGACACCGCAGACAACACTACAGAGGTATGGACTGTTTGATTTTGCTAACATAACTTGCCTTAATGTTGTTTGTGATGATACAGATTCTCTTGTTGGAGACAACTTAGATAAAGATGAAGCCATTAAAGAACTTCATGGTCTTTATAATTCGTTGCTTAAGGAATGGAAAAGGCAATGCAAGCTTGTAGAAGTCGTATCCAAGGAAAAGGAAGCCATATCCAAAGAAAAGGAAGCTTTATCTAAGAAGAATGATGTACTGAAGAACTCAGTTGCAAAACTGGAAACCGCTCTCACCAAGAAGGACATAGAACTTGGAAAGGTGTAATTTAAGCTTGAAGAGACGGAATCCTTAATTGCAAAATGGAATTCGAGTTCTTCCAAAGCAAGTGAAATCATGGGATCAGGTAATTCCTACAAAATCAGGTATTGGATCAAATAAAACCGTTGAAAAGATTTTTCCAATCCTATTTTACGATTCACATGCAAAGATAAATTTTGTGAAGGAAAAGTCAAAAGAGTCTATAAAATCCAACGTTTCAGGTCGTAGGAAAAAAAAATATGTTTGTGATTACTGTTTTCAACCTGGACATATAAGACCATATTGTCGAACATTGAAAAATGATCGAGCCAGTGGTCTGGTGTTACCTCCGGTGTTACGCAACACCGCCCGCAACACCACTGTTGGAAAGAAAGTTTGGGATCCTAACAAACTGCTCAAGTCTACCAAGTTGTTTTTACTGCTCTTAAGACTAACATTTTAGGTTCTTGGTACTTTGACAGTGGTTGCTCACGCCACATGACGGGCACTAAAGAATATTTGTGTAATTTTGTGCCTATTACCGAAGGATCCGTTACTTATGGAGGAGGTGCTAAGGGTAGAATCATTGGCAAAGGAACTCGTAATCTACCAGGTTTTCCCAGGTTGTCTAATGTGCTTTTAGTCGATGGTCTTATGGCTAATTTAATTAGCATAAGTCAATTATGTGATGACAACCTTGAGGTAAAATTTACTAAGGACTCTTGTGAAGTTTATGATAAGTCTAACATGTGTATCATGACAGGTACACGATCTCATGATAATTGCTATCTTGTTGGAGAAAATGTCACGTGTAACAAGGCTAAGTTTGATGACACGATTTTGTGGCATCAAAAATTAGGCCATGTGAATTTTCGAACTCTCCAAAAATTGTTGAAGTTTGAGGCTGTTCAAGGACTGCCAAGTCTCAATCACAATGGTAAGATAGTGTGTGGGGACTGCCTTAAAGGTAAACAGACCCGTGTTCCCCACAGTGTTACATCACACCACGGACAACACCAAGGTACGGTTCATTGTTTTCAACTTTTACACATGGATTTAATGGGACCAGTTGAAGTCGAAAGTCTTGGAGGAAAGAGGTATTCCTATGTTATTGTTGATGATTTTTCCCGATATACTTGGATTTTCTTTTTACGTGAAAAATCGGATACGTTTTCTCAATTCAAGATTTTGTACACTAGGATTAAGACCTCATTTTCTTCTAAAATTTTGAGCATCAGGTCTGACCATGGTAAGGAATTTGAAAACAAATTGTTTGCGGATTTTTGTGAAAAGAAAGGGATTGAACATCAATTTTCGGCTCCAAAAACTCCTCAACAAAACGGAGTTGCGGAAAGGAAAAATTGAACTTTGCAAGAAATGGCATGTGTTATGCTCAGTTCTAAAAACCTCTCACAACGTTTTTGGGCTGAAGCATTGAACACGGCTTGCTATATTGGTAATCAAGTCTTTTTAAGACCGGGTAGCAAAATGACCCCTTACGAAATTTTGAAAGGGAAAAAGCCAAATCTTAAACATTTTCATGTTTTTGGGTGTCTTTGCTACATTTTGAATGATCGTGATAATCTTGCTAAGTTTGACGCAAAAAGTGACAAAGCTGTGTTACTTGGATATTCGTTGAATAGTCATGCTTATCGTGTTTTTAATTTAAGATCTAGGACTATTCAAGAATCAGTTAATGTTGTGTTTGATGACTTCTCAGATCTTACAGGAAAATCTTATGAAGATGCCGTGACTGATCTTGTTGAAATTCCAGTAGTTCATGAAACTGGAAATACTGATGTTGCCCCCAGTGTTGTGACACCAGAGGCAACACCAGTGACAACACCTGCAGAACCAGAATCCGATGAAAGTGATGATAATCTACCTGATCAAGTTCGAAGAGATCCACCTGCTCGTATCAGAAAAAATCACCCTACCACACAGGTGATAGAGGGAGTAAACGATGGTGTTCGAACTCGTAGAAAAGACCCCGTGAATTACAAGGAAATGGTAAGACATGTGTGTATGTCAACCACATTTTCAGAGGTAAAATTCTACTGTTTTGTCTCTCCAATTGAACCCAAAAATGTCTCTGAAGCTTTAAAAGATAATTTTTGGATACAAGCAATGCAAGAAGAACTAGAGTAATTTACTAGAAATGATGTTTGGTTTCTTGTTCCTAGACCCTCCGATACTAATGTGATTGGAACTAAATGGATTTTTAAAAATAAATCGGATGAGTCAGGGAACATTGTAAGAAACAAAGCACGTCTTGTAGCACAAGGGTACATACAAGTCGAAGGCATCAATTATGATGAAACCTTCACACTCGTTGCTCGAATTGAATCGATTAGGTTAGTTCTTGCAATTGCTTGTTATTTGAAAATTACCCTTTATCAAATGGATGTCAAAGGGGCATTTTTGAATGGGTTCTTAGATAAGGAAGTGTATGTTGAACAACCAAAAGGTTTTGAAGATCCTTATCAACCTTATTATGTATACAAACTTAAGAAAGCATTGTACGGTTTGAAACAAACTCCTCGAGCTTGGTATGGTCGTCTGGCCACTTTTCTTCTTGAGTTTGGATTCATACGAGGTATGGCCGATCGTACTCTTTTTGTTAAGAGAAACGATCGAAATTGTATGATAGCTCAAATTTATGTTGTTGACATTGTGTTTGGATCTACTTCCCAAAGTGATCTTGATGATTTTGTGCATGCTATGTCATCTACCTTCGAAATGAGCATGATTGGAGAGCTAACCTTTTTTTCTAGGTTTGCAGGTGAAGCAATTAAAGGAAGAAATTTTCATTTCACAAAGTAAGTATGCCAAAAATTTGGTATCTCGTTTTGGTTTAGAAAATTCTAAGCCTATGAGAACCCCCATGGGTTCCTCACAAAAACTGTCGAAAGACAGTGTTGCCAATGGTGTTGACAACACCCTTTATAGGTCAATGATCGGCAGCTTGCTCTACTTAACCGCTAGCCGCCCGGATATCATGTATAGTGTTGGTGTCTGTGCTCGTTACCAATCTAAGCCCAAAATCTCGCATCTTCAGGCTGTGAAGCGTATCATAAGGTATGTCTCCGGTTCGGTAGATTTAGATATTTGGTATACAAAGGACACTAATCTCAATTTGGTGGGTTTTAGCGATTCTGATTGAGCTGGGGGTGTAGATGATAGGAAGAGTACTAGTGGTGGTTGTTTCTACTTAGACAATAATCTCGTATCTTGGCATAGTAGAAAACAAAATTATGTTTTCTTGTCCACCGCCGAATCCGAGTATGTAGCCGCCGGTAGTGGGTGTACTCAACTTTTGTGGTTGAGACAAATGCTTGATGATTATGGTGGTTTTGCAAATAAATCTTTGAGTCTGTTTTGTGATAATTCGAGTGCGATTAATATTTCCAAAAATCCAGTTCAACATTCTCGAACTAAACATATAGATATTAGGCATCACTTCATTTGAGATTTAGTTGAAAAAGGGTTAATCCAACTTGATTATGTATCCACTGAAAACCAAATAGCAAATATATTTACAAAAGCCTTAGATTTAGAGAGATTTTCTTCCTTAAAGAAGTCTCTCGAATTGTGCATTGTTTGAATGTGCATGCATTGTTTGCGGGTGTTACCGTTCATGTTGCTCACACCACTCTTGACACCCTTAGTATGTGATTTTTTATTTTAGGCTTTCTAGGCATATGTGTGCATGTTTGTATCTGACAAGTGTGTTTCTTATGTGAAAACATTTGCTTGGACACCTATTTTGGTAATGGCTCATAATAAAAGTGCACCTTTGTTCGAAATAAATTGATATAAGTCATGAAGCACTTGGAGCACGGCGCTCGCTACGACGATGCTTTTCAGGCAGCCTAGTGACTTGCTAAAAAGTGTTGTGTGACCTCATTGAGTAACTCGGGGCACGGCGTTCGCTGCGACGATGCTTCCTTGTCAAAAGGTGTAAGAGATACCACAACCAAATCAAAAAAACTTGATCTCACAACCGAGTAACTAGAAGCATGGTGCTCGCTACGACAGTGCTCTCTTTCCAAAAGGTTGGTTGAGGTCAGGTATGTGTGAATCTAATTTAGTGTG
Source organism: Scutellaria baicalensis (assembly GCA_005771605.1). Taxonomy (NCBI): domain Eukaryota; kingdom Viridiplantae; phylum Streptophyta; class Magnoliopsida; order Lamiales; family Lamiaceae; genus Scutellaria; species Scutellaria baicalensis. The sequence continues at coordinate 12,846,931 of CM016725.1, read as the reverse complement.
CACAAAAGAAAATTTTTCAAGAGCCAAATTTTTTTTTTATGGTGTCATCGTAGTGTTACGTAACATCAGGGACAACACCAGTCGGTTACATTGTGTGTGATTTTTATGAGATTTAAATTTTAAGCATCCCTAAGTATCTGCATTTAATCTCTATCCTATATAGTGGATATATTTGATTTTTGGATGACCTAATTTCAATTTTAAAATTCGAATTTTGTGACTCCTATTTTTGTGAAAATTTGTTGAGATTTTATCTTAATTTCATATCTTTTCAAATCTCTTGTTTTTATCTCAAAAATTCAAAAGGCTCAGGTTTGTGTTTAAAATCAGAAAATCAAGCGTGCTTCTCCACTACTTTGCGTGTGCGCTCTCTCTCTTGCTCACAAACTCTTTCTCTCTCTCCAAAAAGCCGATCCCCTTATTCTTCTTCCTTCCAAACCTTAATTTTTTCTTTCCGTTTCTTCGCTATCTCTGTTCTTTTTTCGAAGCTCTGATCCATGGCTGACCTTTCCCTCTCTAATTTTATTTGTTTTTAAAATCCTTTGCTTCAAGATACAGTCTACTAAGATGATGGTGCCAAGACAATTTTCATTGGCAATCGAATTTGTGATTCGCCCTATACACCGGATGTTGCCCCTTCGGTTTGGCAACATTTGGCCCAACGTCTTTGTTGATATACATTGAAAGTGTGGAATAGTTTTTATGAGCTAATTTTTAGCTCAAAAAGGGGGAGAAGATATGGTAATTCCTATGGTGAAAGGTGGCGGAGGAGAAAGTTTTGATGAATCTTTTTCATCATTGTGTTGGAAGATTAATCTTCAATTCTTTGTGATTGTTTGTGATTGCAGGATTAAGGGGGAGTTTTAATTGAGGGGGAGACAAATCAATTTGATTTAGGTTTTGAGCTGAAAAAGAAAAATAGGGGGAGATTGTTAATGTTGGATTTTCCAACATTAATTAATTTTCCTTTTTCATGTTTATCCTAAATTCAAATTAGAATTCATTAGATTTTATTAGATATATTTATTTGAAAAAGATTTGAAATAGATTTGATATTCTCTCTCTTATAGATTTGACTCATTAAATCTCACGTGTTTTAAAGTTTGAATCTCATAGATTAACTAACAAACCTTCCTAAGTTTTAGGAAGTTGTTATGTGTTCTTTTGTTGATAGGTTTCAAAGGTGTATCTAAGAGATCTATAAGTAGGATTTAAGAAGTCAATACGTGAGAGAGAGAACGTGACTTTGAACGTGGGATTGAGAAACAAGATTCAAAGAAAAACAAGTCAAGCTAGAGTTCAAGAAGTGGAGATGAAGAAGTCAAGAAGAGAAACAAAAACAAGTCCACTCCATCTTGTCCATGATGCACGTGAGTTATGGAGATCATGGAGTAATCCAAGATCATGGGAAGTGGAGTCTACACAGTGTACTTCGAGCTCTATAAATAGGTGAAGCTGCTGAAGATCAAGGATGCACAGAATCGAGAGCTTAAGCAGTCACACATACAGCAGTACACTGGTGTCATAGGTTGTGTTGTTCACACCGATAGGCAACACTGTTTTCTTGTGTGTCATAGAGTTTGCATACTCGTGACTTTTAGTATACGTGTTTTTCGGAGTGTTCAACTGAGAGTCTTTGTATACGTCCCTAGTATTCATATTCACTCCATAGGACGTATTGAATTCTTTGTATGGAAGAATCTCTTTTAGAGATTTTTCTATCTCCTTGTACACATACGAAGATTAATAAAGGAGTTTTCGCCCTGAAGGCATTCCACGAGTATTTGTATACTCGTATTTGTATACTCGTGGATATATCGTTTGTGTTCTGCAACTTTAAATTCGATCCATTTTTCCGCTGTGTGTTACGCTGGTGTTGTTGACACCACTGACAACACCGTGTACTTTGATTGAGCTATTTTTGTTTTTGTTTTTGCAGATCCACATATGACTTTCATGTACTATATATTTTCCAATAATCATTTGGTTTTGGAAAAAAAATTGAAATACAGTTTTCCAAATTAAAAGTTTTTATGATATAGTTTTGGTATTTGAACTGAAACAGTTTTTGAAATGATAATTTCATTTTAGATTTATTTTAATAAGTATTTTGTAAGGTACTTCTATTATTATAGATATATAGATAGTTGTACAATTAGTATGTCATAATCTATACTATTACTAATAATTGTGTTTAGGAATGTATAAGACAACTAATAATAAGTATTGTGTGTACGCATTAAACTAGGAATTAATGACTAATTATTTATTATGATTTTGTAAATATCTAAACAACTAGTTTAAAATCAGTGTAATACACAAGTTTAAATAGATTAAATTTATTAAATGAAATAAATAATTGATATACAAAAAAGTATTTATCGTTAATAGGAAATATAATGTAATTTTGATTAATAAAATATGTAAGTATTGAAATAGATATTTTGTGAGAATAAATAATATTGTATACAAATATGAATGTATCAACCACGTAAGAAGGAAGAATCAATTCAATCCGACTCCATCCAACTTAGAAAGAGATCCGCCGCACCGCACAAAAGAAATTCCTAAAAATGTAACTGATCCTCTCCACCACTATCAATTAATGAATATTAAAATATTGAACTGATGAGAAGAAAGCAATAAGGAACTTATGGTTTTATTTAACAAAATTATCAATTATCTCTTTCAATATTTTAAACTTAATGTGAGAATTAATTGTTGATACATATATTATCTATAATATTAAATATAAGATTTCAAAATATAAATAATAATATAATTACTTGAGAGATTGTATATATACATATTAATAATCTTAATAACACTATACATATAGTCATTTCTTGCCCAGAAGAGGTTATGAACAAAGACGTAAGGATCTTTTACAAATACTCAAAGGATTTTACTGAGACATAAAACTTTAATGTTTAATTTTCCCCTTCCACCCTAAACATGCCTAAACGCCCACTCTGGCTTAGCGGCAACAAAACGGGGGAACATTAGGAACTTATAAACATCTCGGTTGTAAAACTCAAACCTGAGTAACTTTAACCTTTCCTTTGTTCATGATTTCCTTCTTGAGTAGGACTCTTGTGAGACCGTCTCACGGATCCCCTTCCTTCACGAATCTTTTTGACCCGCTTTGACCCAACCCATACCTCAAGCCCAACCCATATCTCATAGTTAAAGCCCAACCCATAGCTCATATGAGAGATTTGTCAAAGCCCATAGCTGGAAAACTGTCGCACGCACCGTCGCATGCAAGGAGAAGAAAACTGTCGTCGCACGAGTTGAAGCCATCACACCTCACCGCACTCAGAATGTCGTCGTCGTCTTCTCAGACATCACACTGTCGCGATTAGAATTTCCAGGTATGTTTCTCTGCTCTTTTTCATCGGCCTCATCGAATTTCCAGGTATGTCGTCGCACTCAAAACCTTTATTAATCCTTTTTTTTAAAACTGTTTAGATCGAATGGAGGAAAACGATTGTCAAATAGTTAAAGGAGATGCATTAGAATCTGAAATTGTTCAAGAAGTTGTATCAAACTTGGGAGGTATTTCTAATTTCTTCTTATTTTGTTAATTGTCATTAATTTCCATAGGCATATTAGGCTACAACATAACTGTGATTCTTTGCTTGCTAAATTATCAATAAGACTCTGTGATTATTGGGTGTATGAGTTATTTGGTGAAGATAAGCGAATCTGTAAAAACCAGATAGAAACTCATGTGCTTACAATGTGATACTTATGCACTTAAAAGTGATACTTATGTGCTTAAAAGACATACTTGGACCAAAATAGAGTGCAAACAAACAAATAAAAAAACAAGCAGACAATAGGCATACAAGCAGAATCAATACTCATATGCTAAAAAGGCTTACTAATGTGCTTAAAAGGAATACTTGGACACATCTCAAGACAATACGAAAACTATTTTGCTATTTTATTTTATTGAATTCAGGTATTAGAAATATATACATAAGTATAATTCATATAGTAATATATATGTGTTTTTCAAGCAACAGTGATGGTCCTGATAAAACTGGAAATCTATTAGGTATGACAACAAACACCATCAATGAAATGTATGAGCTATATTGCAGTCATGCTCGAGCAATTGGGTTTAGCGTACGTAAATCAACTAGTAGGATGTCAAATGATAATGACAATATTGTTTTGGAGAAATATTATGTTTGTTCTTGTGCTGGATTCAAAAGGAATGACAAATCTTATTCAGAGAACATGGAAGAGAATGTTGCAATATCATCAACAATGAAAAGGAGAGTTCCTGTTTTACGAACAGGATGTCATGCTTCATTAAGAGCAAAAATGAATGATGATGGAGTTTACGAAGTTATATATCATGTACTATTGCACAACCATGAATTAACTCGAAAGGAGTGGAGCCACTTTCATCGCTCAGAAAGGAAAATGGGTACTGAAAAAGGTAAAGCAATTTAAGAGATGATCTCTTCAAGAATGAGACCAACTAATTCATACCATTATATGTCACATAATGCGGGTGGAGAGGAAAATGTTGGGCATACTTTGAAAGATCATCTGAACTTTGTTAATAGATTCAAGGTGAAGACAATAGAAGGCGGTGATGCTCAAACAATGATTGAAATGTTGTATCAACAAGTTGCTGATGAGGATGACTTCTATTTTAGAGTCAAATTGGATGAAAACAACAGGTTGAATAATGTTTTCTGGAGGGACTCAATGATGAAGGAAGATTACAACATCTATGGACATGTTGTGGTTTTTGACACAACGTATCGAACTAATCGATATAATTTGATTTGTGCACCGTTTGTAGGCATCAACAATCATTGGAAAAACACGATATTTGGGTGTGCATTTTTTTCTGATGAGAAAATTGAAAGTTTTGAGTGGCTTTTTGAAGCATTTAAGAAATCCATGGGCGGTAAATGTCCAATTACTATCTTCACAGATCAAGATCAAGCAATATCAAATGCAATAGAAAAGGTATTACAAAATTATTGTTCTGTACAGTAAAGGTATATGTTTTATATGTATAAGTATTTCTTTTAACCATTTAAGTATGTCTTCTGCAGGTGTTCCCTGGAACAAAACATAGACTATGTCTTTGGCACCTTTATGAAAATGCTATCAGTCGATTTGGGGAATTTAAACGTGATAGGACATTCAAAGAAGCATTTAACAAATGCTTGACAGGATGTGCAGATCCGAATGAGTTTGAAGCATGTTGGCAATCAATGGTCTAAAAATATGGATTGGAAGAACATACATGGTTCTCACGGTTGTACTCTTTGAAGGAAAAGTGGGCAACTGGACTAAGTAAAGATTTTTTTTCAACCGGATTGTTATATTCTCAACGAAGTGAAAGCACTAATAATGCCATTGGTTTCAACGCGAGAAAAACAACAAGCTTGACAGAATTTTTTGGCATTTACAAGGACACTTTAAAACATTGGTGGACTAGAGAACAACTAGATGAATTTCAATGTTCAAAATCAAGGCCAGCATCTATACTTCCATTAACCGGATTATTGAAACACGCTTCTGAAGTATACACACCATCTCATTTCAAAAATTTTGAGGCTGAATTTCTGAAATCTATATCATCCAGTTCTACTATTAATTTTCTTGATGAAAATATGATGGTCTATTATATTTCTTGTGAAGGTGAAGGATCTTGTCATGTTACATTCGAGGGTAAAAATTTGTTGATCACCTGTGATTGCAAAAAAATTGAAGAATGTGGGTTCTTGTGCTGTCACTGTTTAAGAGTGCTTCATATGCATTCCATACAAAAGATACCTAACTCTTACATACTAAAGAGATGGACAAGATATGCAAAGTCAGAGATTTGGGAGAATTTGAGCAAAGAACAGCAATTGTCTAACAATAGAATAGGGTCCATACTTTGGCATCATGAGATGACACTCAAGTATTATAATCTTGTTTTGAAAAGTGAACACTGTGAAGAAGCAAGAAAGACTCTTGAAGACGGATATGATAGAGATTGTTCTGTTATTCATGGAGTGTTGAGTTCAAGAGATTCTATAAATCAATGCAATACTTCTACTGATTCAAGTTGTTCAGCAACTAATATTGTTTTGGATCCTACACGATCTAGTACAAAGGGGAGAAGACAAAGAATAAAAGGACATTCAAATAAAAAGAAGACTACCGATGCATCAATTCAACAAAAGGAGTTTGGAAGCAAGACTCCTAATTTGCATTTATTTTAATGATTTGTTAATTATTCTTATTTTAGTGTTTTGAATTCTGTTCAAAAGACATACTTAGTACTTATATCAATTTATTTTTCAAATTTATATACTCATTTTCATAATCAATACTTTTGTTTATAAAAGGCATACTTATATGAATAAATTGCATACTGGACCAAAAGATGATGCAAAACATACTGATTAATACTAATTTTCAGAATCAATACTTTTCAGAATAAAAGACATACTTATGCGCCTAAAAGGCATACTTGGACCAAAACAATATGAAGCAATGCATACTGATTTCAAGAATAAATATTTTATGTGCATAAGAGAAACATTTGTGCATAGAAGACATAATTTGAACAAACAAACTTGAACAAACAAATAAGAAATAATAAAATCAGAACTAATACTTATGCACATAAAAGACATACTTAATTGTATGAAAGGCATACTTGGACAAAAAATTATGAGATAGGGAGTCGATAACAAGCAGTTATGGAAGAAAAATTATATCTTGATCTCTAGAAGTTCAAATTCGAATATTCTTGTCTTGTTAGAAAGCTAAGAGAGAGTTCTACACCTTTTATGTTGAAATTTTTCTTCAATTCAGCCTCCAAGAAAGCAGAATATCATACGAAACTGAAAGTCATGCAAGAATGTCCTGATTTTCATCTTAACAGGATTCCAGTAAATTGGGCATAACTTGGTGTAGAAAACTGATCTTGGGCTGAAATTAGAGTCATTGGATAGCTAACGTCAAGGGATACAACTTTCGTGAAGACATCAAAGTCAAATTCGAGCACAAAAAAGGTCAAAAAGGGTTTGCAAGTCATAAACCGAGTGAAGTCGGGTCTCAATGCACAAGCTCAGTAAAACAGCGAAATTCGAAGCACTGACCCGACCCGGGTCGCCGGTAACCCGCCCGAGTCATGTGTCTTATGCCCCAAATTTATGTTTTTGTGGTTCGATATAGGCTGGGACATCCGGATCCGGCCGTGCTGCGTTCTGTTTGACCGTTTCAGATCCCATTTCTACTAAAACTCTACACCAAACCTAATTGTGAAATATAAATGATCTGCATTTTTATATAATTACATGAGTTACTGATTTATAGAATAAATATTATATGCATAAGAAAAAAATCAATACTTATGTGCCTAAAATCAATACTTATATGAAATATTATATTAAAAATCAATACTTATTATCCAAAAAGTCATACTTATGTGCCTAAAAGGCATACTTGGACCAAAAAACATATAAAATATAAACTCAGAACTAATACTCATGCAGATAAAAGACATACTAATTCGTATAAAAGAAATATTTGGACAAAAATATGAGGCAAATTCATACTCATTTCAGAATCAAATATTTCAAAATGAACAAGATTGGTTTCATCAACAGAATATTGGCTCCATAGCCATACATTTTCACAAAACAAGCTTCCATAGCTCATCCAACATCTTCTTCAATTGCTCATCAGCCACAATGAATTGAATTCCAAACGATTCAAACTAATAAGAAATTCAAAGTAAACAATCAGCATTCAACAATTACTCCATCTCTAACTATTATCCATGAATACATTAAGAAAATTCAACTAACTGCTAATATAATCTCCACACCAAATCTCAATCCATTAAAAATCTCAACAAGTTCTTAGCCCTTTTTCTTCTCAAGGACCACTTCCATCTTTTTTCTTCTTTCCACAAATCTCCACAAGTTCCGGTTTCTTCAATGAGAATTCACTTACTTTTTTTACCACATCAGCCTTCAACTCATTAATATCATGTAAGAGAATTCGTACCAAATATTCACCTCTCAACAACCGTCGTATCAATGCCTTCAAAGAATAAAACAATTAATATAAATAATAAAATTTAATTGCAGCAAAATTATACATCAATGCCTAATAATTCATACCTTCCCTAAGTTTGGACATGTGTATACTTTTCCATCAAAACATTCCATGTGATTCATGAGAAAAACACCACAATCTTGATCTTTGTTGTTTTTCTTTTGCCAACTAAACTCAATGTTCTCAAGAACACATTTGAGAACAAGATCAGCCTTTGGGTGGTTCATTTCTTCAAGAAACACGGACAGTTGTTTTTGATATATCAAAAGAAAGTATATCACTAAAAGATATAACACATACATATATACTCAAACGAATAAAATTAAAAAATTGCATACCACTTCCTCAACAGGGTAAATGTATGTTTTTGGATCCACATGTTTTCTATTGTCAAGATAATGTATTTTTAGATCCAACAAATTCAGAACAGCGCCAATGTAATGATTCTGAATCTGAATTGACACAAAAAACTAAAACAAATGCAAATACAAAAATAGCAAAGTTAGAATATTTACATATAATAATTGAAATAAATAATTGTGATCTTTCTTACCATATCAAATTTATCTAAAATGACATCGTTAAAGGTGCACCACCTTTTCCAGCAATCTCTTACACTTTTTTCATTGGATTCAATCCTCACATCATCAAGAATTCTCTTCAAATAAAACTTGTCCAAAAAAATAGAAAATAGTAGAGTGACAAATCAATACTCATTTTCAGAATCAATACTTTTCAAAATAAAAGACATACTTATGTGCTTAAAAGGCATACTTGAACCAAAAAAATATGAGACAATGTATACTGATAACAAGAATAAATATTTATGTGCATAAGAGAAAAACATTTGTGCATAGAAGACATAATTTGAACAAACAAACTTAAACAAACAAATAAGAAATAATAAAATCAGAATCAATACTTATGCACATAAAAGACATACTTATTTGTATAAAAGGCATACTTGAACCAAAAAAATAGAAAACAGTAGAGTGATAATCAATACTCATTTTCAGAATCAATACTTTTCAGAATAAAAGGTATACTTATGTCCCTAGAAGTCATACTTGAACCAAAAAAATATGAGGCAATGTATACTGATAACAAGAATAAATATTTATGTGCATAAGAGAAAAACATTTGTGCATAGAAGACATAATTTGAACAAACAAACTTGAACAAACAAATAAGAAATAATAAAATCAGAACCAATACTTATGCACATAAAGACATACTTATTTGTATAAAAGGCATACTTGGACAAAAAATATGAGAGATACATACTGATTTTCAGACTTGGAACAAAAAAATTTATTCAATACTTAAGTGCATAAAAGCAATACATATATGCTAAAAAAACATACTTATACTAAATATGAGAAAACTATAACACTTACACTAAGTCCAGTATCAAAGAAGAAGCACTTATGTTGATTTTTCAGGCGATCTGAAACATTCAGTATCTTCGCCCATGCATCGATCACACAGGTATATATTTGTTCAAAAGCATTTAAGGACTGTACTTCTTCATATGAAATGGTAGTATTACCATTTCTGAACAGAAGCTCACTACAATAAGGAGAAAAAAAAAAGAATAGAAGAAACGAAAATAAACATATAATTTTAAAGAAATGAAAAATTAAGATTAACTTGCCTTTTCAAACTTTTTTCTGTGTGATAGAAGCAATAATCAATCACTTCTTTCTTTTCTCTTTCCACCGTTAAAAATAAAGTTCTGTTCTTTTTTAGAAATGTGCAAAAGAAACCGACATCCTCCCCAAAAGGATCATATCATCTGTTTCAGTAATTGCCCCCTTGTCTTCATAATTCTTTTTCGAGCTAGATGATATAACCTTCTCAATTTCCTCATCCTTCAAATGTTCATCATCATCATCATCATCATCCTTATCTTTGATTGGTGATGGAGTTAATGACTCAAAAGAAGGCATATCATCTACCACCTTCTTCTTCTTCATCGCCAAGAAGTTGTCAACAATTTCATCAATGCATTTCTGCACCTTCGGATCTTCAAAAAATTGTTGGCTATCCGAAGCAGATGAATCTGAACAAATTGGGTCAGATTCTTTTGATGATGATTTGTCCATGAACTTCAACAACGTGCTTATATGGAAATTTGAGACAATGGAGATGTCTCTCTTCAAAAGAAGTATAGTCCTTTACACAACATCCTACAAAAAATACACACTTGATTAGAATATGAAAGAAAGTTCAAAGCAGTATATTCAGAGTCAAGTACTTATTTGCTTATATGAACAAAAGGTATACTTAGAATAAAAATACTTTTTTGCTTAAAAGACATACTTATCTGCCTAAAAGAAATATTTATACTTAAAATAGAAAAATAACTTACATCTTTACACATCTCTTGTATCTTTGAAGCTATTAGCTCCCCCTTCGGAACATTAAACTTTATTTTCTCGTCCACTTTTTCAACAATCTCTTCCTCTCTTTCTTTAGCCATCTTGTCCTCAACAACTTTCTCATCAATATGAGCAGCGTGCTCTTTCTCACCAACAATTTTACCATCTGTAATTGGGTATCCATCAACCGATTCCCCTTGGCCATATTTCCCTGCCATTGCTTCCTCCTTCATCCTTTTTCTAAGTTTCTCAGTCGTCTAATGTTGAAGCAATGACAGTGTACATGACTCTACTCACCTTGCCATTTCATCTGGTGGAAATAGAGAATTTGAAGACATAAAACACACCCACTTACATTCTTTTGAGACAGATTTCGATTGTAACTATCAACAGCTGTACAAAGCTTCTTCAAAATGTAACTACACCAATCAAATTCACAAATTCTATCTACATCGACAATAGAATTATAAGCATTGAAGTCTACTAACCCATTTGTTGTTGGGGTCAAGAACGTAGATAGACTGTACAATGTAAAAACGCGCTTAAAATCAGCACCACCCTCTTTCAAAGAATCCACCAACAAGCTACCCAACTTACTCACAGAGGTTTTCAAATCAATGTTCAATCGACTCAATGTCCCTAAAATAATAGACTTTTGATTTTTACCTACTTCCAACACTCTTTCACCCGTTCTCGGCAAAAGAAATATGTCACGTATGTCATTGGCCGTGAAAACAAAGCTCTTTTGCGGACCAATGGTCAACATTCTACTAATCCAATTAAAGTTGGAACTTAACCATCTCATCAAATTAACCGAAATATACTTACCCAGCTCCAACGTTAGTAATCCACCAAAGCCTATGGACCTTACATCCTCTTTTTGCTTCTCATTCAGGCTTTGCAGAACTTGATAAACGCCTTGTGGATGACAATGGACAAAAATTCTCTACAAACAAATGAAAACAGTAACGTGATATCAATAAAGTCAGATTTCAGCACTTATGTGCATAATAGCCATGTGATTCAAATGCTATAAAACAAGATTACTCAAATTGAAAGACAAACTTGAACAAACAAATTAGAAACAGAAAAATCAGAATAAATACTTATGGGTAAAAAAGACATACTTGTGTGAATAAATTGCGTACTTGGACCAAAACATACTGATTAATACTCATTTTCAGAATCAATACTTTTCAGAATAAAATGCATACTTATGTGCCTAAAAGGCATACTTATGAGGCAATGTATATTGATAACAAGAATAAAAAGGCATACTTATGTGAATAAATTGCATACTTGGACCAAAACATACTTATTAATACTCATTTTCAGAATCAAAATAAAAAGATATGGCTTTACCAAAAAGACTTGAAAACAGTAAAGTCAGATTTCAGCACTTATGTGCATAAAAGTCATGTGATTCAAATGCTAGAAATCATAATAAATACTTATGGGCAAAAAAAGGCATACTTGTTCATATGTTTTACAAGACACATGCTCATATGTTTTACAAGACATACTTAAATAATAAAAAGACATACTTATATATTAAAAAGGCATACCTGTCAACTCCTTTCTCCACATATTTTTCTTTCTCAACACCTTTTTTCACCCTCTTTTGGACAATAAATTCTCTACAAACAAATGAAAACAGTAAAGTGAGAATTCAAATACTTATGTACAGAAAAAGCATATTTATGTCAAAAAGACTTGAAAACCGTAAAGTCAAATTTTAGCACTTATGTGCATAAAAGATATACTTATGTGCATAAAAGTCATACTTGAACAAAAAATATGACAAAACAACAGCCAAAAACAATTAAGTCCAAACTACATAATAGTTAAATATATACAAACAATAATAGTCATGTGATTCAGATGCTATAAAACAAGTATGCATGCCATTTATTCGAGGTGGAATCAGAACAAGGCAATTACATAGTACGAGAATTAACTGCAAGCATTTTGATTCAAGCAGCCTCTATCAAATGTCAGGTCTATTTAAAACCACAATTCATGGAAGTAATAACTTGCATTCCGTAAGATTTAATTTGTAGAATATATTCAGCAGCATACATAAACTAAAAATAAATGCTCACATGTTTTAAAAGACATACTTATATATTAAAAATACATACTTATATATTAAAAAAGCATACCACAAACTGCTTTCTCCACACATTTCTTCTTCTCAACACCTTTTTACACCCTCTTTTCAATTCTTTCTTCTTGATCTTCAACACTTACCTTCCTCTTTTTTTTCATCGCGGATCTCTCCTTTTTCTTCTTTCAACTCTTTTCTCTTGATACTCTTTGTTTCTGCAACTTCCTTTGTCTCAGAACTTCCTCTCCGACCTCCTTCCTTTGAATAAACAATGATAGTTTTCTTCCCCATAATAACTTCAACAAACAATTTCGACCTAAGCAAATTACAATTTCAATAAAAAACAGTTTCAGAAACCTAATCTCATTCTCAAAACACAGAAAAAGAGATGAATTCAAGAAACCTTAAACCCATTAACACCACTCAACTGGCTGGACTTTAATTTGAACTTAATAAATAAGGTCACTAAACTGTTTCAGAAAAAATCCACCATGGATACGAATTTTCAAGCATTCTTACAAGACAAGTCATATTCCTATAATTGGGAGGCACAAATGTTGAATACGACTTTGAAAGAAACTCAACACTGAAGTAAAATCCAATGAAAATCAGCAAACAAAACCATGTTTGCATGATTCCATAATTTTTAACAGGAAACACCATAACTCAAAAAACCCATGAAATAGCATCTAAGATAAATAAAATCAAACTGAAATACCCTAACTGATATAGCACTACTTACTGTTATTTCACAGAGAAAAAGGATGGCCGACGAAGACGATGAAGGTGGCGAAGGTGATGACGGTGTATGGTGCGACGGTTCTCCACTAAGCTTGGCTGTGTGACGGTTCTCTCTAAGCTTGCTTGTGCGACGGTTTTCTCCTTTTTTGGATAGTTTTCAGTTATGGGCTTTGACAAATCTATGAGCTATGGGTTGGGCTTTGACTATGAGGTGTGGGCTGGGCTTTTAGGCATGGGTTGGGCTTGAGGTATGGGCTGGGTCAAAGCAGGTCAAAAAGATCCGTCTCACGGAAGGGGATCCGTGAGACGGTCTCATATGAATTTTTGCGTTCCTTCTTATAATATTTTTACCATGTTCAAGAATTCACTATGATCTAACATATTTATTTTTAGCCTTCCATATAGGAGGCTATCATATGTAAATAAATAAAGTGCAGAAAAATAAAATACCTTAAAAAGTTTTAAGACACCAGAAGGAGTAGAAGAAGATAAGCACTTAAGGCTCAGGTAAGTATCACACAGAGGATAGAGAGAGAGAGAGAGAGAGAGAGAGAAGGGGGCGAGCCAAAACTCAAGCGTGTCTTCTAAAGAAATAAAAACACAATATATAGATGAAAGAGCCGGACATGAATCCCCGGATTTCAAAATCTTTATAAAAGTAAACAGTGTAATTACTGTTTAAGTTTGACAAAAATCAAAAAAGGACAAAATTTAATTATTCTTGTCTGCCATTTTGTCTGCCTCTTCAAAGAAACCTATATTCTTCTTCTTGTCTATCAATGTAGTATTTGATCTGGAAATCATCTGAGAAGCATTCTTCTGTGATTGAGTATTTTTCCATACATCTGTAAAAAAATTTGTCATGATTTTTGATAATTTTTAAGATTTTCTTTTCCTTCCTTTTTGAAATCATAATTCTTCTGATCATTTCTGCTCTGGAAGGAGGAGAGTGACTGTCTCCTAATAGGATATCCATTTGTTGTTGATCACCTTGAGAAACATTTTTTTCTCTGTTAATACTCTATTGATCGAAGCAAAAACAACGAGAACATTCTTTCTTATGTTCAATGATTTCTTGTTCCATTAATTATTCTTGATTTTTGCACCTCTGGATTATCGAATCCTTTAACATATCAAAAGATAGAATAAGATCATTAGAAGAAATATCATCATCAGGATCTTGAGCATCTTGAAGATTCATTGAGCTATTGCTATCAGATTCCATAGATAAATCTGATTTTTCTCCACAGAATTCTGGCTGGTTAAGCAAATCTTGCTTCATTTCTTCAATGTATAATTCAATAATTTTTTCTTTAGAAAGAGAGCCAGAATATTTCTGAACTATCCTTTTATAAGGACTTTGAGATTTATCATATTTTATCTCAATTGTATCTTTTTTAAGCTTATTAAGCTTAATAACTTCCTCCAGATGGTTGATAGTCTCTTGAAGACCAATTTCTCTAGTATCCGGATCAATCTTGGATAAGTTATCCCAAAGTTTTGAAAAGCCAATTCTCCATAATCAAGGAATTCCTTTATCAGTATAACCGAATTCTGGAACCCATTTCCATATCCATGGAATACTTGATTCCATAAAAAACCAACAAAGAGTTTGACCCGTAATTGAGGCCTTCTGGACAATAGGTGCTGAAATAGTCCAATCTTCCATTAGACCTTTAATATTTTCTGGTAGAATATCTACCGAAGGACCATATTTGTCCTACCAGGAAAAGAACCAATTTGGTATGATTTTATGGAAGCAATTTCCACAAATCTTAATAAGTCAAGTGTGCTTTTTCTTTTTCTTTTCAAAAAATAAAGCTTTATCAAAGCTTTCCACATAATCCCAGTAATTAAATTTAAAACTAGTTTTTAAAATAGGATTAATTACCTCTTTTTCAACTAATGGAGAAATTCCCCATTCTTCAATAGATATTATCTTTTTGATTATGAATTTAGAATACGCATAATCATTCTGGCTATTTCCAAAATTAGTGTGTTCAATATCCACACTTTTTGTTGTAAAAATGAGGTTTTCATAAAATCCTCTAGGTTTATATGAACCATTTGCATAGAATGTATTTGAAAGATATTTTTCCATAACATTCCAAGGGTTATCAACCCATTGAGTATCCTTTTCTTCTATAAGAAGAATAATTTCTTTATACTCATGTTTAATAAACATAATAGATTCACTTCTTTCGTCATTGACTACTTTAGCATATGATGCTTGTGAATCAGAAGTTTCAGGGATATCATCCTATTTTCTTTGTTCTAGGAATTTCTGGAAATCCTTATATAAAGGATGAGTTTTATCAGGAATATTACCCTGTGAAATCCCAGAAATATTCTGGTTAATAAGATGTTTTGTACCATGTGATACAATAGGAGGTCTACCTCCTTTTGAAGGAAATCTTTCTCCTCTGTTACCTCTTCCCCTATAAGAGGAAAAATCACCATGGCCTCCTGGGCCTCTTACAGACATACCTAATCATTTAAGAAATTCTCTGGTTAAAAATCAGGAAGATGATTATCTTCTCCTTTTTTATAGATAATTTCAAATTCAAAAGGGGCTAAATAAGCTTGCCATCTAGCAAACATTTGTTTAGATATATCATGTTTAAAATCCTTTTTAAAAATTCCTTTAGCTGCTTGACAATCGGTCTTAACAACAAATTTTTGATTATATAAATCATCTTGGAATTTTATAATACTTTTAACAATAGAAATAATTTTTTTTGCAACAGTAGCATAATTCCTCTGAGTAGGATTTCATTTTCCTGAATATAATCTAATAAGAATTTCTTGTTTGGTTAAAGGATTTATTTGTTTTAAAATTCCTCCAAATCCAATATTTGAAGCATCTGTTTTAACAATTTTATCCCATTTAGGGTTTGCCAAAGATAGGCAAGGAATTTTTTTTACCTTTTCTTTAATAATTTTGACTGTATTAGTGTGTTTTTTTGTCCATGGAGATGGGTTCTTTTTAAGTCTATCATATAAAATAGCCGTAATTTTTGAAATATTTTCAATAAAGAGAGCAATGTAATTTAAGCTGCCTAAAAACCTTTGCAATTGGGTTTTGTCGGTAATAATATCTGGGAATTTATTTCCAAATTCCATACTTCTCCGGATTGGAATAATCTTTCCATTATCAATATTATGACCAAGAAATTTGACATTTGTCTGAAAAAGACTCATTTTTAGTTTTGATATAACAAGACCATTTTGAATAATCAATATTTTAAAAATCTCTAGATGTTTGAAATGTGTTTCAATATCTTTAGAGAATACTAATATATCATCAATGTAAACAATTATGAAATTACTAAAAGGGATGAAAATATCATTCATGATCTGCTGAAATTCAGATGGAGCATTTTTCAATCCAAAAGGTAAAACAGTCCATTCATAATGTCCAATAGGAACATTAAAAGTTTTTTTTATATCTATCAGATTCTTTTATCTCAATTTGTCAATATCCTGATTTTAGATCAAATTTTGAAAATATTAAGGCTCCAAAAAGTCTATCAATAAGATCTTTTTTATTTGGTATAGGGTGTCTTATCCATTTTAAAACTTTATTTAAAGGTTTATAATTAATAACAAGTCTAGGAACACCCCTTTCTTGTTCAGAATGTTTATTAACATTAAAAGCCGTACAAGACCAAGGCGACTGTGAAGGTGTTATTAAACCTTTTTCAAGCAGAGTTTTAATCTCTTGTTTACAAAGTTCTAGATAATCGGAATTTATTTGACATGGTCTAGACTTTGTAGGTATCTCTTTTTCATTAAAATTTTCCTCATAAGGAAGGGAAATAATATACCTTTTTCTATCCCAAAAAGCATTTGGATGATCATTACAGATCTCAAGAGAAAACTTATTATGAATAAGTTTGATTTTTTCTTGCAAATTTAGGATTTTTTAAATTTATCTCCAATAGTAAGGAAATTAATTTCTTCTTTTAAAGAATTTATATGAAATAATTTTCTATCTATTTGTTCTTTTATTTCATTAAGAAATTTCTTAACTAGTTTATTAATAAATTCAAAAAATATGGGTTTATTATTAAAAGTTCCAGTTAATCCTTTTTCATCAATTCTTATTAGAGGATATATTTTATAAATAAAAGGTAACCCAAGAATCAATTGCCTTGAGATATCTTTAGCTAAAAGAAAGCTAGTAGAAATACAATTTCCATTTTTACATATTAAAATATCTGGAAGTTTATTATTAATATTCAAGGATCCTCCTCCAGCATGAGAAAGAGAATGAGATGTTTTATAAAAATATCTTGAAGGTATTAAACATTCCTGTATAACATTAAGATCAGCACCACTATCAATCATAGCAATAAAATCTTTTTTATAACTTTTATCAATTAAAAGAGTTATTTTAATATACCATTTTTGTGAAGTAATTATATTCATTATTTTTATAAATTCTTCTGGGGTTTTATCTTTGTTTATTAAAGATAAGAAAGATTCACTATTGTCATTAGTTTGTTCTGTATTATTCTCAATAATAGATATTCTATTATGTAAATTAATGTTACGTATTATGTAAAAATTTTACTTCTTTCTTAAGATTTTCTATTTCTTTTAGTAAATCATTAATTGTGACAGAATTTTGATTTCTATATTTTTGTTTTAAGAGTTTATTAACTTCCTGCATAGAGTAAGTTCTGTTTAGTATAATTATCTCTTCATTTTTATGACTTGTTGAAGGTATATCTTCCATTTGATCTATAATTTTGGATCTTAAATCAAAATCCTTAATATTTTTGAGTATTTCAATAAAAGAATTATTATCTAAAACATTAATTTTCATATCTTGAAATTGAGATAATTATTGAAGTTTGATAATAGAGAGAGAAATATCATATTGAGTCCATATCGTAAAATGTGATCTTTACAGAGTATATATAGAAAATATCCTATCTAACTTTGCTGATGTGGCATAACAAATAACAAACAAGAAAATAAAACTGCAAGCCATGCATACTAGCCATGCATACTCTAATACGCTCCGATGCAATGTCAACCCGGTTTGTCCTTAAGAGTGAGCTTAAAAGTGAGAATCTGAAACCGAGATGCTAAGAGTGCCTTGGTAAGAGCGTCGGCGACCTGAAATTCAGAAGGAACAAATCGGATGTCGAGTTTTTGATTTTTGACCTTCTCCCGTAGAAAATGTACGTCGACTTCAATGTGTTTTGTTCGAGCGTGGAAAGCTGGATTGAAGGCAAGTTTGATCGCCCCTTGATTGTCACACCATACCACAGTTGGAAGAGCAAGAGAAACCCCTAATTCAACAAACACACTCTTGATCCAAAGTAACTCAGTTGTGGCCAAAGCTAATGCCCTGTACTCAGCTTCAATGCTGCTGCGTGTCACTACATGTTGCTTTTTACTACTCCATGTGAGTAAGTTTGATCCTAGATAGATACAATACCTGCTTGTGCTTCGTCGATCATCAACACAGCTCGCAAAATCCGCATCTGCAAATCCTTGTAACACCAATCTAGACACTGGCTTGAACATAATGCCTTGAGTTTGAGTGTCTTGTAAATACCTGAGAACGCGTTTGCAGGCTTTCCAATGATTTGTAGTTGGCTCATGAAGAAACTGACTTAGCCGATTTACTATAAAAGCTATGTCAGGTCTAGTAAGTGTGAGGTATTGGAGGCTGCCAACAATACTCCGATATATGGAAGGATTTTCAAAAAATGAACTATCACTGAGAGCAAGCTTTTGACCTGAAAGATATGGTGTTGGACTTGGCTTGGATTGAGATAAACCTGCAGTATGTATGATATCCCTTATGTACTTGGATTGCGAGAGATGAATTCCAGATGAATCTCTATGTGCTTCAGTCCCCAAGAAATAGCTAACTTCACCAAGATGTTTTAATGAAAACTGAGTATCCAAAACATGTATAAGACTTGTGATCATACTTTCATCATCTCCAGTTATAAGTATGTCATCCACGTATACTAAAACAATTAGCAACTTGTTCCCCTTCTTCATATAGAACATTGATCTATCTGCCACTGATTTCTGAAGGCCTTGAGCTAAGAGAAAAGAAGTTAGCTTATCATACCATGCTTTGGGAGCTTGTCTAAGACCATATAGAGATCTTTCAAGTTTGCATACATGAGAAGGGAATTTAGGATCAACAAATCTCTGGGGTTGAAACATGTATACAGTCTCTTTAAGATCCCCCTTTAGGAAAGCATTGTTAACATCAACCTGTTGAATCTTCCAACCATTAGTCACAGCAAGAGTGAAGACAGTTCTTATAGTTAAAGGTTTCACAACAGGGCTGAAAGTATCAAAATCATCAACCCCTGCAATTTGCTGAAAACCTCTTGCCACCAACCTTGCTTTATACTTGTTTATGCTACCATCAGAATTCCTTTTTACCCTAAACACCCACTTGTTAGTGATTGGATTAATATCATGATGATTAGGGACCAACCTCCATGTATTATTTTGAATCAAAGCTTTGAATTCATCCTCCATTGCAATCCTCCAATGGTTAGAAGCTAGAGCTTGATCAACCGTAATAGGCTCTTGGTTTTGAAGATCAATAACATAGGCTCTTGGTTTGAGAGTTCCACTTTTTAATCTAGTGATCATAGGATGAGTAGAAAGTGTAGGAATAGAAAGAGGTTGATATAAAGGAGAAGGATTACCTGAAGAAGGAGAGCTATTGGATGGACCATTAGTTGATAAAGAATGAATGGATAAAGATGGTGATCTAGACACATCATGAATGGAGGTAGAAGGATCAGAAATGGGAAAGGAGTTTTGAGTTGCAGTTGGCAAAATAGGCAAAGTAGAATTGATAGAAGTAGGTGTGGACAGTGTAGGTGGATGAAAAAGGGCAGTGTAGGGGAACTCATTTTCATTAAAAGCAACAGTCCTAGCAATGTAGATCCTACCACTAGGATGTAGACACTTGTACCCTTTATCAAAAGATTATATCCTATAAACACACACTTTTGACTCCTAAGTTGAAGTTTATGATTATTATAAGGTTTAAGGTATGGATAATAAGCATAACCAAAAACACTAAGGAATGAGTAATCAGGTGATTTATTGTGTAACTTTGAATATGGAGTATGACCATTAAGAGGAGCACTAGACAGCTGATTTACAAGATAAGTTGCAGATTCAAAAGCATCCCACCAAAAAGATATAGGTAAAGAAGCATGTCCTAAAAGAGAAAGGCCAACACTTGTAACATTTTGATGCTTCCGTTCAACAAGACCGTTTTGTTGATGAGTATATGGACATGAATGCCTAATAGTAATGCCTAGGTTCTGGATAAAAGAAGCCAAGGCCTTGAACTCACCCCCCATATCACAATGTATAGCCTTAAGCTTAGTATTAAAAAGTCTTTCAACCAATAGCAAGAACTTTTTGAATATGATAGAGACCTCAGACTTAGCATGAAGGGGGTAAATCCATGAATATCTTGTGAAATCATCAACAAGAAGTATGTAATATTTATATCCTTCCCTAGATAAAGTGGCAGCAGGGCCCCAAACATCACAGTGAACAATTTCTAAAGGACTTGAGGTAATATGTATAATGGATGAAAAAGATATTTGATGAATCTTGCCAAGGTTACAAGCCTCACAAAATTGTTTCAGTCTAGTACATAGCACATTTATTGAACTTAACACCCGAGAAAGTGTATTATTACGGGGATGGCCTAGTCTATTGTGCCACAAAGAAGAAACACTAGAGCTACTACAAAGAGAAGTATGAAAAGCAGTAGTAGATGGAATAGAGTGCACCATAGGATGTTGAGATTGAGATGAATGAAGATGAGACAAATCAAGCTGATAGAGTCCATCCTTAAGCACTCCTTTCAACAGAGTTTGCTGCGTTTTCAGGTCCTTGACAAGGCAAAAAGAAGCAAGAAACTCAATAATAGCATTGTTATCATGAAGAAATTGTGAAATACTGAGCAAGTTTTTGGTTATATCAGGAACAAACAGTACATTTTTCAAGTGAATAGGACTGAAATTCAAAGAAGGATAGAAAGTGGAACCAACTTTGGATATTGTAAGTGAAGAGCCATTACCAACTACAAGCTTTTGCTTACCATTGTTAGAGGAATGCAAGTGAAGATTCTCCAAAGCAGAGGTAACATGATGTGTTGCTCCACTGTCAATAATCCAATCCGATGAAGATCCAAAAGATCCCTGAGAATTAACAAGTGAATGATCAGGACTTGAGGACTGATGAATAGCATTACTTGTACTTAGTACATTGGCTTGAGGAGGACTATTAGCAAAGTGTTCAATCCCCTGAAATGACACATCAAATCTCCAAAAACATTTGACGGCAACATGATTTGATTTTCCACACAATTGACACACAACACCACGGCCTCTTCGACCAAATCTTCCACGGCCTCGGCCTCGAAATGATCCTCCTCTAGATCTGTCAGAAAAACCACGAGCAATACCAATATGAGCCGAGGGTGATATGGTAGAATGTCGTCCTAAATTGGAATTAGAAGAAGAAACCACAGCAGTAGTATTGGCAACATGAGCAACAACAGATGACTGTTGAGTCAATCTCATTTCATGAGTTTGAAGCACAAATTGAGCTTCAGTTAGAGAAACCACCTCAGTACGAGTTGTAAGATTAACAACAACAGCTTCATACTCAGATCCCAAACCTCCTAAGATATAAAGAACTAGATCATCATCACTTATCGATTGACCAGCTGCCCTTAGTTGATCGGCCAAATTTTGCATCTGCATAAAATAATCGGCAATCGGCAAGTCATTCTTCTTCAACGTTTGCAGCTGATACCGAAGACTCATAACACGAGCTTTAGACTGAGATCTGAATAACTACTCTAAAGCACGTCATATTTCAAAGGCATGTGTGAATCTACTTACGAAACCAAGCATTGATTCGGAGATCGAGCTCAACAACCAGCTCTTGAGAAACTGATCCTTGCGAAACCAATCAATGAACTCCAATCTTCGGCAACTAGCTCCATTATCACCAACTTCAAATTCTGCAGGAATGCAATCTTCATCTCCATGAAGGAAATGATCAAAACCGTGCGCAGTAACTGTGGCAAGAACTTGAGAACGCCAATATATGAAATTTGAACGATCCAATCGAAGCGTGAGTGTAGCGAGAGTAGGCATACTAATTTGCGCCATGATCGACAGAGAAAGAAGAAAGAAGAAGAAGGAGAAGGCTTAAGGCTCTATGATACCATATTGAAGTTTGATAATAGAGAGAGAAATATCATATTGATTCCATATCGTAAAATGTGATCTTTACAGAGTATATATAGAAAATATCCTAACTAACTTTGCTGATGTGGCATAACAAATAACAAACAAGAAAATAAAACTGCAAGCCATGCATACTAGCCATGCATACTCTAATAATAATAATTTATAAAACTTATCTCCTTTTTCATCACTATTACTGATATGATTAATACACAAATTTCCTTGTAAGCAATTTTTACATTCTTCATCTAAAGAATCTTTATCTGAAAATGAATTTTCATTATCAGAATTGTTTTCTAGTGAAGTTTCTTCAATATCAGAATTTTGTGATTCAGAATTAATCATTATTGTTAACAAGGCTTGTTTAATATCATCATTAATATTTAATTCATTAATTTTCTTTTTGGTCCAGCATTCATTTACATAATGACCTGGTTTATTACATTTATGACAAATTAGTTTTCTTTTATTTTTATTTCCTTTATAAAAGGTTTCTTTATGTCTTTTCTTTTCTTTATATTGACATTTTTTCTTATTGGGTTTTTCTTTCTTTTCCCTAGAAGAAGATTTTCTTTTATGAAGTTTTTCAATCTTTTCTTTTCCTTTATTAGGAGTATCCATACCAAATTGATCACAAAAATATCCTAATTGTTTTCTTTCAACCTGGCTTTGTTTCTTAATCTGCCTATTAAGTTTTAATTCATTACAGAGGACCAATCATTCTTGGACACAACTACTGATTAGATTTCCATATGTATAATTTTCATAAGGAATATTAAGATTATCTTTTCTAATAATTATTTTAAATGTTTCAGTAAAAAGACTAGGGAGCCCATCTATAAATTTGGCTTTCCAATATGTAGCATTACAATCATGTAATTCAAAAACTCTAGATAAGAAAGTATCTTTATACCAACAAAAATTTGTTAGTGTCCTGCATCTTAGATTGCTAAGAAGAGTTCTAATATTTTCACTATTATCTATGAATTTTCCAGTAAAATGTTCAATAATAGTCATTATTAAAGTATAAACAACATTTTCTGTTTGGATATTATTTTCAATTTTTATAGAATTAAGAATTCCATTTTTTTGTGTTTGAGATAAATAATTATCCCACCAACCTTTGAGTTGTCCAGTGAAACCTGCTATAATCATTTTAGCAATATTACTATCAGTATTTCCTATTGTTGTACAAACAGTACTATACATTAGCATTCTATGTGCTAAATTATAGATATGTTTATCAGCACATCCATCAAGATTCCATTCATAAATACTTTTACCATTATAGCTTTTTTCTGAAAAGAAATCTTGTTCTTCATGAAGAACATCTATAGGAGTAGGTCTACTATAGTAATACTTTTGTTGTGTGGGTCTATCTGCCCATTTTATTTTATTAATTATTTATCTTTCATTTATTTCTTGATCAGATAATTCATCTTTTAAGGTAGAAATATTATAACCTTTAAATTTTTCTGCAAGATCTGTAATAAGATCTTCAATGTTAGAGGATTTTAATTTAAAATCTCTTATTTTTGGTGGTGGCTGAATAGAAGAAGCTGCTATTGTAATTATATCAGTTTCTGTTTTTTGTTCAATATGAACATTTGGTTTTATTTGTTTAATAGCAGAAATTATATTTTCTATTTTATTATGTAAATAATTTAATTATTCTCCAACTATATTTAAATATAAATTTGTATAATTCTGTTTATCCATAAGGATACTTATGTGTGGTATTGTAACCTGTAAAGTTTCATTTTCAATTATTTTTGAAAAAGCTGTAAAATTCATTATTTTATTATTTTTCTCTATTTGGAAAGGAAGTACTTGGTGGATACAACAATTTTTGTTCCTGTCCTGTTATTAACTTATAAGTTCTTTCTAAAACTGTAATATGTTCAATAACATAGATTTTTATAAACCACGGAACAAAAAACATTATCATGTTTTGTCTTTCACAAGTTTGATAAAAACATGTTTCAATTTGTTCTAGTTTTTCTGAGAAATTCTCAAAAAACCATTTTCTAAAAAGTAACCATTTAGGACTTTTAAATTCTTTTTGAATAACCTGTCTAGTAGGTGATCCTTTTGAAAAATCAATTTCTTTAATATTCATTTTTAAAGACTAAAAGGAGCATCTGACATATTATCAGAATCTTCTTTATGAGTATTTTCTTAACTAAAATCTCTTACAATATTATTTGTCTATGAAGACTTCGTCAACAGGATCTTTCTTACAAAATTATTTTTCTTCTCTAATTTGAGAAGTTGAAGCTCTAGAACTTTGAGGTTCATTAACCCAATAATCTAGAGGAGATATAAAGGAACGAGATGATCTAGTTCTACTCATAGAGTTTATCATAGTTCTTGTAGAAGAAGGTAGTAATTTTCTTTGTTCATTTGTAAATTGAATTTGAATTTTTCCTTCATCATTTTGAATAATATTTTTTAAATCATTATTTATTAAGGGTTCTTTATGAACTGTCTGTTCAATAATCCATTCTTTTGGAAAATTTATTTCTTCCCATTTTATGGATCTTCTAGTGATAATATTAGACCTATTGAAATTTGTTTCAATTAATATTGTTTCATTTATCATTTTGTCTAGTAATTTACATCTCGAATTCATTGTATATAGAGGTTTATAGTAAATTCTATAACATATACATATTAATTCAGAACCTGGTATATAATCATACCCATGAGTTTTAACATTTAAAGTTAAATCATTTAATATATTAGGATCAGAAAGAGATAAACATAGATCAGGATATACATCAAAATAGACTGGTCCATGTGCAAGACTTGATTGAATTATTCCCATAAGAGATTTATTCCAAGTTATATTTCTTCCATCTCTTAAAGCTGCTATAAAGCTTTCTGGTAAACCTTTGAGTGTTAAAAGTCTGAAGGCAATTTGCACTAGTCCTATGTGAATATACTTGTGTGATTTCATAAAAGGTATAATATCCTTTTTATCAAGTTGATTTAGAATCATTTCTTGTCTATCAAGAGGCATAGATGATTTAGTGGTTTTAACTAATTGTTTTAATCCAATTTTTTCAAAGGTTCCTATTTGGTAAACCTTTCTGGGTTCAACCTTAGGAATAGTCCATTTATTAAGTAGATCTAGATTTTGAGGAACATCATATTCCTCTGTTATATTGTTTTAAACAGTATTCTTCGTTCTAAACCAATTCATTTGATCAAATATTATATGTTAGATCAAAGTTTCATCTAAACATGGCTCTGATACCATTTATTGCCCAGGAGAGGTCATGAACAAAGGCGTAAGAATCTTAAGATATTATGTTAATCACTCTTTTGATAAAGAGATATATTGTAAATAGCTATCATTTATAATTAAAAAATCTCATTAGAATAACAATTGTTTAATAAGACATATCTTACAATGACAATAATTTTACGGTAATTGTGATATCTAGTATCAACCAGTCTATAATTAATTGTAGTCAGTTAAGTGAAAAGGAGTAGAAAAAAACACAGCTTTGGAAGGAAATGTGTCTAAAAAGAAAGCTCATGTACAATGCAATAGTTTGAGCTGGGATTTTGGTGAGGAAATATTATTTTGCTTCTCAATACAACGGATCAATATGAAGATTTAAGAAACAACGCACACAAGTCTCATATAGAAAGCCTGCAAATGTCGGGTCTTATGAAGCCAATTTCAATACGAAGTGCCAATACTCCGTGTTTCGTTGTTTTTGTTACAATACGAAACACCACTACGGACCGCTCTATAAGAAACCCGGCATTGAGTTCTATACACACACTCGTCCTATAACTAGTTGGTGCATCATACCCGATCTTCGAAAATAAGTTTATAATGCCTATAGTACAAATATCTCACATCCAAAAGTACTGCATTACTCAAGCAAATACAAGTCAATAAATATAATCAAGCTCTTTTGGGTAAAAACAAGATTCAGATAAAGAGTAAAAGGGGAAAAATAAAGGAGAAAAGAAAAACAATAGTCTCGTAATTACATGCAATCTCAATGTATCTAAATCTCACCAAAAGAAATAATATATCATACCCATGGTCATGTTCAATGTTCACTTTCTGCATGCAAACAAAGCAACCAAACTCTTAAAGCAAACCCGCAGCGCAAGTTACTCATCTAGCACATGATCAAATATCATCGCTTTCATCTCCAATATATATTTTTGTTCACCGACGCCACTTCCGATCTAAAACACATATTCCAATGATAAGAGATGTTAGCATGCATATAGTAGAAGGGAAGAATAGAGTCGGCGTTGGTGATATTACAATTTGCTTGAATTTCAAGCAGATCTTACATAGCACACACCTAAAGAATGTTATGGAATGGCAGTAACACATTAACATGCAGAATTTAAACTCAGGAATCGAGCAATCAGTCTACAAATACAATATAATAAACCCATAACTTTTATCTCCATATTTGTTTTTCACCAATCAGGACGTGCATCAGAAAACCTATTGGTGTTTGATTAGCAGGACCTAATCATTTGTAAATCTTGTGCAGTGTTATACCAGAAAAGTACTTATCTGATGCATTAATGCGATACAATTATGACTCAATTATAAAGGATGGAGTGAAATAGTTGGCAGCAAGCCACAATTGTGGCATCTGAAGTTTATAATCACTTGTCCTAGATCATTTCCATTAAAATTTAATGGGAATTACCATCCATGGTTATAATAAATCAAAGAACTGCAAATAGGAAACCGTGCTGATGATGTTCAGTGATTATGGGTCTTAACTGATTATGATCTTAAGTGGACTATTAAATAGTATCACAGCTCCATACGGGCAGTATCAGAGAAACTAATATAACATCTAGCTCTAAGTTGTTCGCTTATTAATGAGTGCAAACTCAAACCATCAATGATTAATAGAGCTTGAGATATCTACTTGAAAAATGTGAAATAACATGAAAAGTTTGAGAAAATACCTTGAGGAGAATGACTTGCATTTCCCTTTGCATTCTGTTGTGCTTGAGAAAGAGAGCGATTAATACGCGGAGATCCTTGCCTTTCATTTATACCAGGTAGGGAATGTCTCTTCTTTATGTAGATATCCTTGTCGTTCACATCTGGACTTGACCTTGGAGAGCCATTTGCAATAGCTTTGGCTTTTGCAGATTCAGTCGCTTGCATGTAACTCGGAAGAGAATTACTGCTGCTGCTATCTCTTGGTTCCTGCTCCCTGTGTTCAGATCTTGCTGAACCAAAGGAGTTCCGTCTCTTTCCAGTTTTATGTTCCTGCAACTGCTCCAGGCTACTTCTAGACGCAGAATCTTGATTATGATTTGAAATGTTTTTATCAGCCGATGAAGACCTATTCTTGCGATTTGACTCACTTTTGTCACCTTTTCTTTTCTTTGATTTAACAGACAGTTGGCTGGAAGGCGTTTCTTGAGATTCAGGGATAGTTATGTGGTTCCTAGGAGAAGCTTCAGGTGATGACTTGTTTATCGGCTGGCTCAATTCAGATCCCAGCTCCAGCTGCTGCAGGTGGCTCGGATCTGTTTCCGGCTTCTTCTCCAGGTGTTCCAAGTCAGAAGGAATGGAAGAATTGAGGGATTCACCAGTGACTGAGTTAAAGCTTTCATATCTCTCCAACTTATTTGTGTTAGTACATGATGGATCAGTTTCCAGCACAATGGATGTAGCTTCAAGTTCTAAATTCTCTCTGCTTCTAAGGTGGTCGGTTTTATCTGAAGCTTTTACTTCCATTTCACTGTTATTGACTCCAGCCTCTGACCTATCAGGTGAGTCGAGGGTAGAAGAAACTGATAGTTCAGTTCCACATTCAGAGCTACCTCTTTGAGCTGCCGAAGCATTGGAAATAGCATTGTCGGCTAAACCATTGTCCTTAGACCTCAATGGTTGATCTGCAGAAGAAAAACCCTTATCCAATCTAGATTCAGCTACAGGATCATGACTGGATGAAGTGGTTAATTTTGCTGAACTCATTTCTTCAAACTTTGACTGCGCAGCAATGAAGGCAGGATTACTTGCCTTTCTTGAAAGCTTTTTTGCCTCAGTTTCAGATTGCTCTGTGGTCAACATTTTAAAATCAGGTAAATCTTGATCATTTTCTGCTTGCTTCTCTTCTGGAAGATATTTCACTTCAACCTCCTGAGCTAACTCTGGTTCTTTCATGTCAGCAGGAGGAGGAGCAGTTTCTGTTGCATCAGATTTTGAATTTGACAGATCATTATTATGCAGCTCCAAAACATCAGATGAAGGAGATGTAGATTTGATTGCATGGAGATTTAAATCATGTGTATCATTGCTACTCAAAATGTCTTCATTTGATTCCTCAGCAAAGGCAACAGAACCAGTTTCGGATCCAGTTGAGTTGGATACTACTTGAACTAAAGGATTCTCCGCTTTGCAATCAGAATGTTCAATAGTTTTGTCATGGTGCTCCACAATTTCTTCAGATAAAATGTCATTGCAATCAAAATGTCCAAGATTTTTATCCTGCTCCTCCACAGTTTCTTTAAATAAAATGGCGTCGTTGTCATCAAAATGTCCAAGATTTTTATCATGCTGCTCCACAGTTGCTTCAGATAAAATCTCATCTTTGTTATCAGAATGTTCAAGATTTTTATCATGCTGCTCCAACACTGCTCCAGATTCCTGTTGCTCTTTGCTGCTTACTGAAGAAACAGACATCCATCTCTCAAACCATTTCCAAGCTGAATCAGATTTTAAGGGGTCACACTTGATGTTGATGGGTTGAGTCCTTGGCGTTGCTTCCATTAGCTTACATCAAATTAAGTACACAAGTCAAGATAAGTATCATACAGCTATTGAATGAAGCAAAAAGTATGTAACATATATTCACCTGACGGGCAAAAGCATTGCTAAGTAGCTTCTCAATGGAAACATAAGTGTATGTACCGCTTGATTGAACTTCTTTTCTTCCCTGAAAATGAAAGAGATGATCTGACTTTAAAATCAAGAATCATAAGGGAAAAATTGCAAAAAATGATAACTTCAGATTATTTGGTCCATGTTCCACATATGAAATGATATGATAAAAACTGAAAATAATGATAAGTTCCAACTCCAAACTTTGTCTAATGATGACTCCAGAGTCCAAACAGTAACTACCTGTCCACTGCTTTCCCTCTTTTTTACAAAATCAGCCGATCCTTCTAGAAGAAGACTGGCATGGCGTGCTCGTACAAGAGCTTGCATCTTGATGATGGCTTGAACGCACCGAAGAGTTCCAACAGCATGCCTTCGAACTACATGTCCTCTTACAACAGCTTGCAATTTTATTATGTTTTTTTGTTTCAGCAACACTTGTTGAGCCTGGTAAGATAATACAATAGTAATGGATAACTATGCTTCATCAACTTTACAAAGCATTATATCATGGTATCAAGGCATACCAGCAACCCCCTTACAGCAGCCTGGATTATAATAGCACTGGACTCATCAATGGTTGCATCTGCTCTAAACTCGTCCTCCTTGGAATCTTGGATGTCTGATAACTTGGAGTCTAGAAAAGCAGACAACTCAGTTTTCTCTTCTGTGCACTGAATTACAGAGCTCTTCTCCGGAACAGGCAACTCAGGCTGCACTTGGAAATTTACAGCAGTAGATTCTGGGTTTTCCTTGCTTGCAGACGCAGTTGATTCAGAAATGACACTGTTGCTCAATATACGATGTCTAGCAGATCTCTTCCGGAAACTCCACCCACGCCGGTCACTATTGCTCTTGCTCTGCAAATAGGTTTGAATAACATTAAGGAATGCAGTGGATATTTTCCAAACTTTTAATGCTTGTAACCTCAATCTATTATATTTTGAGATCAGTCAAAGAAGATCAAATCTACAAGTCAGATGCATGTACATGAGCAACCATCACAAGAAATCTTGCAGACCTTGACTTTACATAATTGAAGACACTAGTTAGATGCTAGCATCATAGTCACTAGATAACCATTTGGTAAGATAGCATGCCTAGTCAATGTTTTCCAATATAAATAATGGAAGTTTCCCACAGTGTAATTTTAGGTTAGAAATTCTCAGACAATAAAGTCAAAATACCCGGATAGTTCAATACTTTAAATCATATAACCCTATTTTTACCCTTGAATAAAGGTTGAGCTAATGGAACAACTCCCCAGCCACAAACCAAAATGAGAAACACAAAATAAGGAAGTTCATCCAGAGCATACTAATGCAGAAAGTCAAATTAAAATTTTATATTTGTTTTTGTTGACCAATCCTTCGTAATCCTAATATGCATCTAAATTTCTACCAGAATCATAATATGTTCAGATGGGAATATAAAGACCACATGAACAATTTTTCAGAAAATCTGCTTATTTCATACGAAATATAATATTTTGTTACAATTACACATTTATATACATAGACACACACACACACACGCACACACACACACACACATTTATATATAGATACTAAAAGGCATTGAAGTAAAGTAGCTTTTGGTTTCCTATGATGACCAAAGTAGATCTTATCAAACCTACATAAAGCCCTATGTATTACTTTTGATTTCCTATGATTTGCTTACATCATCAAGTTCTCAACTTTTTGTTTACAAGCAATGTAACCACATCAACTAGGTGATGCAAAATGTTCAGCATTTAAGTGCTTTACTAACTATGCACAACATTTACTTTCTTACAATACGTGTGCTTGAGATTTTAGATCTTTCATTCAAGTATCATTATTGATTAGAAAATAATAATTATATGATAATTTTTTTAAAATCGGTATATTAATTTCCCTTTTCTGTTATGCAGAAGCTGTACCCCAAATGCCTAAAAGGGTTCTGACTTAATATAGGATGGAACAGCCGACACTCTAGTATCATCTTTAAGACCACTATGCTATTAAATGAAGAAATGAACTAAGATAATCACACAATGCAACCAAAGTGAAGCAAGAATGCAAATTGATAATAGTAGAAATCCTGACTAAACTCTTTTGATGATGAACCGTACTAAATTTCACTTTAGCCCTAGAGGTGCAGGAGACACTGAAAACAAAAGTTTAAGCCGTGGATGAGAACACCAGATTTTTACTGCAAAAGGCCTGGATTTGTCAAAGACAAAAATCACAACAAAATAAGAAAATAACACACCACAAATAGGATTTACGATTATTGCCATGTGTCCAAAAGACAATTTAATGGAAAGCGACAAATGGCTGAGATCCAACAGGCAACAAACTGAATGTCCGCTGTTCAAGCCAACATTGACGTAAAAGTTAAAACAGGTGAATAAATGTTATAATAAAATCAAATCGAACATTCAATGATGACCACATCAAAATTTTGTGATTTCACAATCAAAGATCCTGACTCCAACTTCATAGTCTTATAACGGCATTCACCTGGAATTTTATCCATAAATTGAGCACAATCGGACAAGGCAATTAAAGAAGAAACAGATAAGATATCTGAGCAAGATTTCTATTTCTAAGAATACACCAATACAATAATGATACCTGATCAATCTTATAACAAGGAATCTGTTTCACCCCTTAACATCAACTCTTCAACTAAAAGTAGATCTAGTTTAATACCAAAATCTCAAAAGTTGA
Organism: Scutellaria baicalensis; assembly: GCA_005771605.1. Classification (NCBI taxonomy): domain Eukaryota; kingdom Viridiplantae; phylum Streptophyta; class Magnoliopsida; order Lamiales; family Lamiaceae; genus Scutellaria; species Scutellaria baicalensis. Next base: position 12,814,724 of record CM016725.1, on the reverse strand, counting down.
ACACACAGAGTCAGCATCTCTACCAAATCAGCCAATGTCAAACAAGCACAACCAATTCAGGTTGTAATCCGCTTGAAGAGAATAGCAAGGTTACAGTTACAATCCAAATCACAATTAAATCCACCCTAGAGCTTCTGCCATAGACTTGAGCATCAAAGCACAAAAAGATCAAAAACTTAAGTTTAAAAAAAAAAAAAGCCATGTAAATTCCAATTCAATTTCGAAATTGGAAACAAATTCCAATCAAATCAATTCAAAACGCAATCCATACCAAAACTCTACATTCCAAAAGGCAATAGAAAAAAGATCTCACACACAGAGGTAAGCAAAGTAAAGCAGATTCTTCACATGTACGATTAAATCCAGAAAGCAAAGAGAAAAAGGAGAAATGAAGAACAGGCATATACCTGGGAAGTTTGGAGATCGTCATGGTCGACGGAATCGCCGGCACAGCTGATGATCTTGAAGCATGATGCGGTTGATTTCCCCATAATGTTCGTCTCTCGCTCTAGAAGTCAGTGCGATCTCACTCACTCTCTCTCTCTCTCTCTAAAAGACAGACTAAGAGTGGAGCAACATAGCAGATTGTAGCAGCCTGCTTTAGTTGGTTAGTATTGAAAAATGAAAATGTGTTGTTGGAATTTGGAGCAGATGATAAAAAGGGACAATTTTGGGGAACACGGACCTCAAAACCTCTCCTTAATTCCACTTTTGTTATTTGCTTTGGATTCCGCCTATTACACTTAACACAACACTCCTCTTTTCTTTCAAACACCTAACAATATATCCGTTGCCAATATTTTTTGGATTTTCCTCTCTTTTTTCTTTTCAATTGTTTTCTAAATCAAAATGGGCCTCTCTTTCTCTCTATGCCTTTTTGGGGTTTTTATATTTGAATTTCAAATTGTCATAAATGTTTCTAGTCATTTTATAAGAATTCTTAAATGAATATGATCCTTGTTTAGATAATAATTAGTAATATATCTACGTTGCGTTTTATTATTTATAATAATATTATATATCAATATGTGTATCAACACAATTTTATAATGTGCATATTGTATATTAAAATATTAAATCTATATAATAATTTAGGAAATGAATACAAATTTATGACAGTAAATTTAACGTTGTTGTTTGGATGGATGTGAATTTAAAATTCATAATTTTTATTTTGAACTAATTTTGAAGTTATTTGGTGAATTTGAAATTCACTCTCTTCAAATTTTGGATTTCAAATCACTCATCCAGATGGACCTGAAATAATGACTAAAAATAGGGTGTAGTGAATACTTCATTAAACAAAGAATTTAATTCTACACACCAATCGGAGAATTATATAGTGATATTATTGTTGACATATTTTTAGAAAATAATAAATAAATTTAAATTGCAAATTTATCAAATTATAAGGAAGAATTCATACTTCATTGAAGAGTTTTTCTACCCACACAATAATTTTTTCACAAATTTGGTCGGAGATCTCAGAGAAAGAATTTTTAGAGAATTTTTACACATTTGAATGTTTGACAAATCTTGTGAATTCTTTCATTTTATTTTGAATGAATTTGAGAAATCATTATATTTTCCTGTCTTTTCTTCATTTATTCATTTTATGTATATCTTGTTTTTTTCTTCATTTTCTGGGCATCTCGTTTTGTCTACAAATCAACACGTTTTCTTCAATTCTTAGTCTCACATCATCAGATATCACTATTTTTTCTTCATTTATTATTTTTACATAATTTGTGAAATCAATGTATCTTCTCTACATTTCTTTCTTTTAAAGAAATCACTATTTTTTTCTTCATCACAAATCAATGTATTCTCTTTATTTCTTTCTTTTGTTCATAAATAACTATTTTTTCTTAATTTCTTAGTTTTACATAGATTTGAGATTCATTTCTTGGTTTTACATTGATTTCTCATTTCTTGGTTTTACATAGATTTGACAAATCTATGCATCTTTCTCTTCATTTAGTTGTTTTATATATTAGTTGTTTTATATATTCAATGTATATTTCTCTTCATTTCTTTATTTGCTTGAGAAATCCTTTTTTTTTCATCACCAATCAAGGTATCTTTTATTCTTTTTTTTTTTTTGAGAAATCACTATTTGATTTGAAATTAATATATATTTCTCTGCAGGGTAAATTATATTTTTGGTACCCAAATTATACTCAATATTCACTTTTCATACTCCATGTACGAAAGTTAGAGAATTGATACCCAAAGTTTCAAAAAAACACACATTGGGTACCTTCCGTTAAGTTTCCATCCAAACTTGACGAAAATTAACAAACTCTGCTCATTTGGAGCAAAAATTGACTTTCTTCTTCTCCAATTCCATACTACAACCCTAATTTTGTTTCTCCTCCCTTCAATCTTAGTAGATTTGTAGCTATTCCTAATTCCTTTGAAATTTCCAAGTTTTGAAGCAAAATGGGTTGGGGTTTGTGAACAATTATGGGTTGATTGATGAGGAAATTCATCCATCCGAGCCAGAAATTCATGACAGATGATGGAAAATTGGAGAAAAAACTACAAATGTACTGGAGATTGAAGAGAAAATAAACAAATTGGGGTTGTAGAATGGAACTGGGGAAGAAGAATGTCAATTTTCGCTCCCAATGCATAGAAATCGTTATTTTCCGTTAAATTTGGACAGAAATTTGACAGAAGGTACCTAATGTGCGTTCTTTTTGAAACATTGGGTACTAAGGGGTATCAAAAATGAAAATTGAGTATACTTTGGGTATCAACAATATAATTTACTCTTCTCTCCATTTCTTTATATAGATTATTGAATAACTTTTAGAATAAGATTGATCGTTTAGTTTTACTTTTTTTTATTATATATGAAATAGCTTATCAAGTAAAATTTAATATTTTTTTTAAATTTTAACTTTTTATTTACATCACACTTTTAAACTTGAAAGTGGCAATTCTTATAACTTATAGATTCTTGATATAAGTATGGATATTTGAATTTCAAATTGTCACAAATGTTTCTAGTCACCAATGTGTTCTATTATTTTTTATTTTTTAAATCTTAAGTAAATGAGTAACACTTCTGTACCCCTGGGGCACGGATCCACGGATCTTTTGATCTAGGATCCGTGCCCCCGACCTGACCCGACCCGACCCGACCCGGACCACTATATATATATATATAAATATTTTTCTTTTTTTTTTCCTTTTTTTTCCTTTATTTCTTTTTCTCTTTCTCCTTCCTCTCTGGTGCGGTACGGTGCGGCGGCTCCTTCTTCTTCATTTTTTTTTCTAGATTTGTGGTGGCCACCATGTTTGCCTTCTCCACCGCTTTCAGTGTCGTCCAAGATTCTCCGCCATCTTCTTCTTCTCTTTTCCTTCTCTATATATATGTGTTTTTTCGTCTTCACCGGAGAGTTTTGATCTTGTTTCTGTTATTTATTTTCCGGTGGAAAACCGACTACTCAATCCCCTACTGCCTACTGTACAGCGAAGGCCACCATCGCGGTGTGATGCTTTCTCCATTTCTGTTTCTAATTTCTTTTTAATTTTTGTTAATCCTTTCATTTTCATTCTTATTAAGAAAAACCAGTGATCTAGGGTTGCGTTTCTGTTCTTTCCTCTATAATCCTGCTCTGTCATTGTCCAGACATTTCCTCCATAGACCATCTTATTAGATTCTTGTTGTTTCCTTGTTCTATTATTTCGATTTCTTCTATGATGAATTTGGTGTTTCTATAATGTGGGCTGTCATGACTGTTGTTGTAGTCTTCGAGTTCTCTGTTGGTATGTTCATATCTTTTCTAATCCATTTGGATGCAAAATCAGAGATTTCATTCCCGTAACACCTAAAGAGTGTATATATAACACATATAAAATATATTTATAACACCTATCACTATAGGTGATGGAGTGATCAAAAATATGATAATAATAATATCTGTTATATGTATATCTTAATAGTGTCAAGTGAACAAGAGCTTTCATTCAGAGTCTAATGAACAAAAACAAGGTAATGTTATGAATACAGTTAGTTCAGGTGTTATGAAAATATTCTAAAGGTATTACAAATATATTATATAGGTGATATAAGATCACATGCATCTATAACATATAATAAATACAATTCCTTCAGGTGTTATGAAAATATTATAACACCTAAAGAACATACATATAACACTTATAGAGTATATATATGACACCTATCATTCAATCACATAATATGAAATCTTCTTTATATGTGATACCTCAAGAACATACATATAACACATAAAGAGTACATATATAACTCATATAGAGTATACATATAACACATATCACTGAATCACATAATATGAAATCTTATATATATGTGATATCTGAAGAACATAGATGTAACACCTAAGGAGTATATATATAACACCTATAGAGTATAACTATAACACCTATCACTGAATCATATAATATAACTATAACACCTATAAAGTACATATATAACACCTATAGAGTACATATATAACATCTATCACTGAATCACATAGTATGAAATTTGGTGTGCGTGGGTGCACCACAGCTCAGTTGTGGGCGCGTGGGTCAGGCTGATGGACGCGCGGATCAGGCTTGGAGGTGGGCGTGGTTCAGGCTGGGGCACGGATCTTAGATCTGTGCCACGGATATATAAGTTTTGTTGTAAGTAAATTTGATCCTTCTTTAGAAAAAATGTAGGGGTGGAGACTCGTCCTGATCTTTAACCATTTTTTTAATAGAATCAAAAAGTAGATAACAGATGATGGTAATTGGCTAATTTACTGGTTTTGTGGCACGTGGGTTGACATAAATAATAGATGATTTAATAGTAAAATTAACATTTTCTTCCCAAAAACTTGCGTGACACGGTTTCACAGATGATTTTTGTAAGACGAGTCTTTTTTACCCACTAACTAAATTCAAATCCACAACTTTATATATGAATTGTGAGGCGTGGGTTATTGGTTAACTCGCCTCACATAAAATGATTCGCGAGACAGTCTCATATGAGACTTACTCCATTTTCTTTTATATTCTAGTTGGAAATTATGAATTTACGGATCCAAAAGTAAAACACAAATTCTCCTGTGTATCAGGTGCACAAATATGGATTGGTGCAACTGGGGCGACCCGAATCGGATCCACACTCATTTGGTTTTTTTTTTTTTCACTTCAAGTTGTTACCTTTATGTTATATGAGTGTGACCTTTATATATAAATATGGTGACCTTTATGTTCAATAACTTAGAAAAAATGAAGATTTTCAGAAAATTTTGAGTGCATCTTTTGGATTAACATACATTTATATGATATTATTCATGCTTTTATATGATGTTAGTTGTACCTTTATATATGACAAAAAGGTGCAACTACTATCACATAAAGTGTGCAAACTAATATTACATAAAGGTGCAACAAATATCATATAAAGTAAATATGTACAAATTTCGCTTTCTTCCTTTTCTTTTTCTAAGTTAGAGAGGTCATTACATTTGTACATAAAAGTCACATCTATATAAAATAAATGTCTTACAGATATAACATAAAAATAATAGTTTGAAACGAAAAATAAAATTTTAAAAAAAGTGCACGGATTCGTGTCGATTCGAACTCAATCCAAATTGTATGTACACTTGGTGCACATGATACCATCTCAAAAGTGAAATTAGGTTAAAGTGGTTTACTACTTCACCTAATAAGTTTGAAAATGGAGGTGAGATATTCAAACTTGAAACGTTGATATGCTAAGAGTGTGGATAGATGTGAACATTTAATTGATTTATATCCAAAATAGATTCCTTAGTTAAAACAGAATATTACTCTCTCCTATCCTTATTAAAAAAACTCATGTGAGAAAGTTTCATGGGTAGTTTTTGTGAGACGGATTCTTATTATAAATTTTTAAAAATTTATTTTTTAATTAACGTTTTAAGATCGATTTTCGTAATTACCTTTATACTTAATTAATTTCTAATTAATTAATGTGTATAATATATATATTTTCAATGAATAGCAAGTGAAAAGTTAAGGCAAAATATTTTGTGCAACTGGTGCATGAATCTAGGATCCATGCACCCGGGTCGATCCACCCCACACGTGTTTTCACGCGCCCCACGCGCTTGGTGGATGCGCTCAAACCAAACCAAGATTCGTTCCAGGCAGTCATACCCTCATGTTATGTTAGCGTTACCTTCATGTTATGTTAGTGTTACATCCTCATGAGGGTAACACTAACATAACATGAAGGTAACTCTAACATAACGTGAGGGTCACTCTGACATAACATGAAGATATGATTAACATTGTTTTTTACTTTCATATTATGTTAATATTACTTTCATGTTATGTTAGTGTTACATTTATGTTATATTAGTGTTACCTTCGTGTTATTTTAGTTCAGTGGTTTTAAACTAGGGGTATGAAATCTGGAGATGGAGTCACATTAACATAATGCGAAGGTAACCCTAAAATAACACGAAGGTAACACTAACATAACGTGAAGGTAACGACCAAAACACGTGAAAAAAGTAAAGAGGTGCGGCTGACCAGCCTAGCCCAGCCCATGCGCAGCCCGCGCGCGGCCCAGTTGCACGGATCTCATGCACAGGAGAGTAACTCAAAAGTTAATTAAAAAATAATATTGTTGGGTCATGGTGGGTTAGTTAATATTGTTGTGTTATGGTGGGTTAGTACTGTTCACAAAAAATGTTTTGTATGTTTAGTTTGAGGGTTTGGTTTAAAGGTTTGTGGTGAATTTATGTTTGGTTTGAATGATTGTTAATCTAGATAAATGTTAGCATTACTAACTCATATTTCGGTCATGTGTTAATTGATTATGTTTGAAAATACTCATATACTCTTTTATATTTTAAATTAATATATTGAGGATATTTGATAATTAATAATAAAATGTTTCCTTAATTAATAAAAGGTGAACGATGATGAAGATGAACCGATAACATTACAATTTACAATTATACACTTTCACCCATACATAAATAATTGTATCCTCATCTAAACAATTCATTTTTGGAACAAAATTAAATCAAAAATAATTCGTATATATAATTATTTAAATTATATTGGGACAAAATCAAAAATTATTTGTTCTCAATAAATTAATTCTAATTCCAAAATTATTTCTAAAATTCAAAACTAAAGTAGTACAAAATTTTTGGGTAGGATAGTAAGGGTAGAGATGTGTATTTCACCATTTTCTTGAAAATTGATTACATGGAGATAAATAAACCCACCAATTTTGGTGGGTTTATTTAGCCACATTACACCCACTTTTAACCAAATGAACCCGAACCCGAACCCTAAACTAACAAACCACACATATGTTTGTTTAGGTTAAATAGCCCTAACCAAACACCCTAGGGAGTATTACTAAACTTGCCTATTAAGACAAAGTTTCGTACTCCACTTCAGATATCTAAAGATCCATTTGGCCATATAGAAACACACACATATATCAATAACCGAATAAAGATTGGTAAAACTTATGAGCAAAACATTATCCTATGAACACAATTAATAAGCATACAAAAATAGTACTCCTAAATATTACCACCATCCCAAAATAAATGTTGTTTTAGCAACTAAATTTTGTCGCGAAATAATTGTCGTTTTCGTATTCCAAAGCATATTTACATACAATATACCAAATATGTCCTTATTTACTCATTAAGTGTGTTACAAAGATAAAACCCCTCATTAATTGAACTTAAATAGGGGCAAATTAGACTTTTTATCACATTCCTTAATTTATGTGCAAAAGACTAAAACAATACTCTTCTCATATTCAAAATAAGTGTCATCCTCCAGCTCTACACACAAATTAAGAAAAATTTATTTTTCTAATATGCCCTTCATTAATTATTCTTTTCTTTGATCATTGTATTTGTGTGCTCTACAATTAATTAGGAATTCATTAAGTATAGGGATAATTTTGGAAATAATTTACAAAGTGCGCTTAATATGAAAAAATTTCAAACTTCTAAAATGACACTTATTTTAAAAAGGAGGGAGTATTTATTTTGGGACGAAGGAGTAGGTTGGACAAATGCATTTGAACAATAAATGCAATAAATAAACAAGATTTTAATGTGTCGTTTTACACATTTTTCGGTGCGTGACTTTAAAATTAATATGTAATTAAGTACACTTTAATTATGAAACAATACTCTCTCCATTCTTTGTTGGAGTTATGAATTTATGGCACAACAAGAATTGTGGAAATGTGTCCCAATCCCAATAGGCTTTTGAAATCACAAATTACTCCCTGCCTACCTCTAACTTTTTTTTTTTTTTTTTTTTAAAGGTAAAGGTGTATCCATTCAAATCCCAAAATTTACAAAGAGTTATAACAATTTGTTAAGAAGAGAATGATATGAAAATTAGAGTTTGATAGGGTGGCAATCTAACGGATATGATGACCAATCGTAAACAGAGTAGCAAAACAAAGACGAATAGTGTGCTTTTATACATTTCCATTAGCAATACTTGATATCCTCCACAACTTTCTCAGTTTCTACCTTGATGCCTTTGAAAATGACTTCGTTTCTTGCTTTCCACAGCCTTCAGATGGTACATTGTCATACTAATCCCGTAATCTTCTTTCCCACCTTCCCTCTTCCACAGTTGATAAAATCCAAAAAATGTTGTTTCAAAACTACAGAGTATACAACCTGTGACCATACCAATAGAGCTTCCACACATAAAATGAGCAAGTGTGAGGTTGACTCCGATTGAACTTGACATAGAGAACTATTATTTTCATCATCGAATATACAACCTCGTTTGGCCAAATTATCCTTGGTTGGGATTCTCTGTTGAATTACTTTCCATGAGAATGTTGAAACCTTCAGTGGTATTGTCTTCCACCATAATTTCGACCATGTGAACATTACTTCATCTTCACTTGGGGCTGCATCCATGAGTTTGAAATAAAGATCTCTAGTATGAAAGCATCCATTAGTTGAGCCCCTCTAAATAAATGAGTCAAGACAATTATTGTTAAAATTGAACCTGCATATACAATTCCATAAATCCACAAAATCGCATAACTCATCAGCATTTAAGAAACGATCCCACTTAAAAAACCACAACCAATTGACTCCATCATTATGTAAGAAATTTTGTATGGTACAATGTTTCTGACTCGACAATTTATACAAATTTTGAACCTATCACGAAGACACCCTCCTTGACTAGACCATGGATCTTCCCAAAATTTGGAAGAAGAACTAGTACCAATAGACACACCAATATTATTACAAAACTCTCGACCTTCATGACTCTTTAACAAACCCATTAACTTCCTCCACCAGATAAACGATGTACTCAACATGCTATCACTCGATAAAGCAACCCTCAGAAGAAGAAGGCGCAGAAAAGAGGGGGAAAGCTACACAAAAGAAAAGAGAGCAAAGTGGGGAGCAAAAGAAGAAGAGAGAAAAGAGAAGCTCAAACACCCCACACCCCAAAGACGCATAATCAGTCTCACAGTCAAGGCAGTAAGCAACATCAGTTAAACCTGCAAAAGAAGTCTAAGCTTGCTGCCACCAATTGAAGAAGAGAGAAGACAAACCTTTTTAAAGGATGTCTTGGAGTGCTTAGTGCGAGGAGCGAGTCCTGATAAACTTTCCACTTTCTGAAGAAGAAAGTGAGGACCCTGGGTGGGTAGAATATGATCCTGTGTGGGTCAGTGAGGAGAGTAGGCAAGCAGCTGTGTGAAGGCTTGCTACTTACTTGTTAAGTGAGGGTTGTAATAGATTGGGCTATGTAAATCAACTAGTTTAACAAATGTTCCCTCTTGAGAAGAGGCAGAGAGGATGTAGAAGGATTACTCCACCTTCGAACCTCTGTATATCCCTGCGTCGATATGTGCTTACTGCGTTACTTGCATACTCTATGTTAAGTTGCACATCTTCTATACTCGGCTCTTCAATGAGAGCAAAGTTTCCGCAGCCACTCTAATCAGTAACCTCCCAAAAGGTTACTGATACTACAACCAAGCCGATAGAAGAAAAGAAAAGTTTTGAATTAGGAATAGGCTTATTCAACCCCCCCCCCTCTAAGCCTACTACCACCATATTTGGGACCAACAAGTGGTATCAGAGCAGGTGGATTATTCATCCAAAGCTCACTGATCAATCTGATACCAACAAGTGGTATCAGAGCAGGTTGGATGACAAGCAAAAGATCTAATCGATCTATCCGTATCCCATCTGTTAAAAGTCTCTCTCTAGAAAAACTCTCTCTCTCTCTCTCTCTCCCTCCCTCACATCATAGATCAACTCACAACCTTTTGTTAAAAGGGTACGATTGATATGAATACAAATAGCAGCTAAAAGATACAGAAAATCAAGTTGAGTTGTGAAGAAAAGCTACTCGAGGATCAGACTACGAAGAAGGAAGTCGTGCACAAGAAGTAAGTTTATATCTATCACGGAGTAGACCACACGAAACAGATCAACAAGGAAGATATGTTGCTGAGCATGAAGAGGAAGCTGACACAAAGCTAAGCTATGAAGTATGGACCATACTGAAGCTTCAAGTCTACAGCAACGGGCAAGCAAGCAACCATGGAAGAAAATGTTGAGGATGTCAAGCAAAGGAGTAAGAAGAAAAAGCTTCACTCCATTAACCAAACCACTCACCAGGAAGAAGTAAAAGATGAAAGAGGATCTACTCTTTAGACAACTCCCAATGAAAGGAATAAACAATAACCAGGTACCTCATTCTAATCTTACCTCTCTATATTTGGTCTCGCTTATTTCTATCATGATTAAGAATCTCTAGTGACCATATGAAAATCAAAGATCAAGAAAGCCCAATAAAAGAATCTTCAGAGGATTGAAGATAACGGCCTTGAAATTTTGGTCAACTAACTTGAAAATGAGAAGAGAAGCTTGTACGTTTATTTTCAAGTAAGAACACTTCACCTAATCATGCAAACCTCAAAGATTATCTAAAAATAGTACTGAAAGTGACCCTACATCTTAAAAGAGAGAATCATAAAGTAAGGGGGAACTTCTAGTACAAATCAAGGTAATTCAGAGGTAAAAAAGTCAAATCCTTGGAGAAACCCAAATACGAGTATGCTGAAAATGTCTGCAACAAACTGACATTCCCTAAAGGAATCAAGCAGAACAGCAACTCCAAAAGGAAAAGCAAATTATCTATCTTACTGGTAACATGCTTTGCATTTTCTATACTTTAAAGAGGTTCCAGTAAGTAAACACTTGCACACACCTTCACATGCTTACTAACGAAAGTCTTACAGAAAACTTTCCCTACAGCAACCATGGGCTGTAAGGAAAAGGTAAGTTCCTGTAAGAGAAATAACTCAGAAGGACTCATACTTGCATGAGTATCTATACAAGAAGAATTTTACTGCATGTACCCCAGACAAAAGACCACTGAATTAAGGGGGAACATTTGACGACATACCAAAGCTCTGACTATAGGACGCTAGACACCAGGACATTGGATATTAGATCGCTGGATAACAGGACGCTGTATATCATGATGCTAGATACCAGACTAACTAGATATTAGGTCATTGGATAACATGACGCTAGATATTATTATACTAGATACCAGGTTGCTGGACACTAGATCGCTGAACACTAGGCCGCTGGGTACGAGGATGCTAAACACCAGGATGCTGAACATTAGATCTCTGAACACCAGGTTGCTGTAAACCAGGATGCTAGACACCAATATACTGGATACTAGGTTACTAGACATCAGGACTTATCATCAGGTCACTGGATAAAGGGATCACTTGTAGGTTACAACTCTCAAATTAGAGCAGTTACTGAAGATTTATTTTGGTAACGTGCACGCATAAAAAGTGGATCACTTTTCCAGAAATAGACCACCTTTTCAGAACCCTACAAGAATTTTAGCCGTTTGATCAGAAGAATCTAAGGGTGGAGAACCAGCTGTTGACCACACACTCAAGCAAATCAACTCATGCAGAGAAGAAAAGAAATAAAGTTGTGGAAACTGCCAACATTGGAAACCGGCGAAGCAGTTAATGAGATCTTTGAAGATCTAACTGCAACAGAGAGTATCTCAAACCCTATAAATACATGCACTCCTTATTCTTCATTAAGAAACAGATATCCTCTCTCTCTCTCTCTCTCTCTCTCTCTCATCCTTATGTACATCATGACACCAGATTGTTGGAAACTATTTTCTCTATTCATTCCTAAATGCACATTCTCTGCAAATAATCAACCAAGCACACCCCAAATCACGTATATTCACCTCTCACACTTGACGCTTGCTAAGCAAGCCTTTCTCAAAAGATTCTATCTTCTAGTCTTCAGCTCTCACCTCACTTCCCAAGAACTTGCACCCAAGTTCTTCTCTTCGAGGTAGGAGGGTAGAGCTAAGGACCCCTCTCCAGTAGCCTCAAAGCGTCATCTCATTGATGATGTTAAAAAGGGGGAAGAAACTGTGAAGGGTCATGGAAGATCAAAAGACTTCCAGAGGTGGAGAAGAGGAGATTCCAACTCTTTTATGAGGTGGATTCTCTTTTGCAATGTAAGAGAATCAGAAGGAGGAACAGTTGGGGGAGTCAGTGGAGATTGAAGGAGAAGGAAAGGCGGCAGCAAGCAACTCACGTCTAAACTTCTCTGCTTCTTCTCTCTCTCGCATCGCCTCTCACAGCTCTCCTCTCTAGCCGAAGAGAAGAAATTATTGGGAGCAGGTTCCTGCATCAAGTGAGGGAGAAGGAAAGCAGAAAGAGAAAGGAACCAGCAGTAAGCAAGAGGGGAAAAGAAAGAAAAGGAAAGACCAAGAAGAAAGAAGAATGAGTCTAGATAGGATGTTTATTGTACTTTACTTACTGTGTTGTATTATGAATGTCTAAATCTAAATAAAATTTCTTCTTCCTTTAAAAAACTCATTCCTTGTGCCCTTTTTTTAGACTTATATGTGATTTAATGAAAGCAGTATGCTCTATCTTGTTATATCATACATCTGCTTTTTGTGCTTGAAGTGATTATGCTCTTTTGATCTTCTGCAAAGGTTATGTCATCATCAAAAAGGGGGAAATTGTTGGAAACGTTTAAGTATGTTTTGATGAGACAAAACCTTAAGAAAGTAACTCTAAAGCATAACCAATCTTAGGAGAGGTTACTACGACAGAATTACTGCAGAAGAAACAAAGATCAGAGAAAGTGTCAAAGGAATGATACTGAAGAGAATGGTGAAAAGAATCGGGTAAACTAATTAGGATACTAATGACTACAGGAAGCTACAGGAAGAGAACTTGCTGAAGCAGAATAGCAGCAAGCCACCAGACAGGAAGCTACCTGAAAGACCATGCCAAAGCATACTGCAGGGCAGCATGCTATAGAAGCCTCAAGCCACCTGACGGATCAAGCCAGAGAAGGAAGCTCCGGAGTGAAGCACGAGGAAGAAGCTACAAAGCAGGCATGAGAAGAAAGTCAAAAGTTACCGGTAGACACAAGAAAGTTACCGGTAGAGAGAAGAGAAGAGGAGTCAACCAGAAGAAGACACATGGAAAGCAAAAAACTGGCGTGTGTCAGGAATGCGGAGCATCAATGATGGAAATCTACCTACCTTCAACGGGCAGATTTCATAACCTATAAAAAGAGGAGGACTGAAGACTGAGGATGTGTAGAGAGAGAGAGCACACAAAAGAAAAAGAGAAGAGCTCAACAGAGAAAAAGCTCAGAAGAAGAAGACGCAGAAAAGAGGGGGAAGGCTACACAAAAGAAAAGAGAGCAAAATGGGGAGCAAAAGAAGAAGAGAGAAAAGAGAAGCTCAAACACCCCATACCCCAAAGACGCATAATCAATCTCAGAGTCAAGGCAGCAAGCTACATCAGTTAAACCTATAAAAGAAGTCTAAGCTTGCTGCCACCAATTGAAGAAGGAGAAGACAAACCTTTTTAAAGGCTGTCTTGGAGTGCTTAGTGCGAGGAGCGACGCCTGCTAAACTTTCCACTTTCTGAAGAAGAAAGTGAGGACCCTGGGTGGTAGAATATGATCCTGTGTGGGTCAGTGAGAAGAGTAGGCAAACAGCTGTGTGAAGGCTTGCTACTTACTTGTTAAGTGAGGGTTGTAATAGATAGGGCTATATAAATCAACTAGCTTAACAAATGTTCCCTCTTGAGAAGAGGCAGAGAGGATGTAAAAGGATTACTCCACCTTCGAACCTCTGTATATCCCTGCGTCGATATGTGCTTACTGCATTACTTGCATACTCTATGTTAAGTTACACATCTTCTATACTCGGCTCTTCAATGAGAGAAAAGCTTCCGCAAGCACCAAAATGTTACTGATACTGCAACCAAGCCGATAGAAGAAAAGAAAAGTTTTGAATTAGGAGTAGGCTTATTCAACCCCCCCCTCTAAGCCTACTACCACCATATTTGAGACCAACATTTTATATTATCTTATAATATTGTCAAACTATCTTGAATACATAAATTAAATTAAACAATGACACATGCAACGAGTATGAAAAATTGCACCATTAATTGAAGGCTTACAAAAAATCTGTAAGTGTAGGTATACTAGACGTACAATTTTTAGCATTATCAAATCATATATATGACAAATATTCTTGTTAGTATACCATAATCATTTAAATCGTGAATAATTTTTTGTGCAATGTGAAAATCCGAATGACGTTTGACAAACTCAATAAATGCAAATAATTTTTTTTTATGGTCCCATGTATCATCTATCCAATGTCAAGTAATATCATGTAATCATGAACTTTATAAGAATTGTTCCAACAATCACAACATATAGTAAATTTTTGTTTTATGTTAGACAAGTCCTCAATTAATTTATATTTATATTCTCCTACTATTTTATCTATATCATGTGTAACGGTATTCCTAGATATTCTTCTAGCAGAGGGTTGTAAATAAGTGCTCATATAATCTTCAAAACTATCATCGACAGTAAATGAAAAAATGAAGATGTTTTACATCAACTATTTTGATTGTTACTTTCCTAAGTTTCATTTGACTAATTCTAAAAGTTGTAGAATCCATACCTTGAGAAGAGCCGGAGAAGCCTCAAAGTTGTGTTTGAGATCGCTCAAGACCAATTTTGTCGGGATGCTCCTTCAACACATGATTGTTGAAGGTTCCATAACCCTCTCCATGCTTGAACTTGTAAGACTTCCCATAATGGTTGCACGTCAAAATGTAATCGACGTCACTATTTGGTACTATCTCCTTCTTAAAGTGAACGGAGAAAATATCACTTCGAAGTGTAGAAGGTGGTCTAGTGGGTGTGGTTAGAGTTGTATTATCACTTTCTTGTGTTGCCGGATTAGACACCTCTTCTGCTTCATCTTTGGCTAAGGCGACCACAATTTGAGGGTCTGAATCAACATCTAAATCATGTTCTTGGGCACACCATTGATCAATGAAATCGTTATCCTCATCACATGGGGATTGTGGAGATGGCATGAGACTCTTTTCTTTCCAACTAGATGAAGCTGAAGAAGCACCTCTTCCAGACATTTTTTATTGGTGAAAATGTAGAAATAGAAGTGTAGACCTAGAAATTGAGATATAACAAGTGAAATGGAACCAGAAATTGAGAGATATAACAACTTGAATTTAATAACTAAGCAAGAAAGTAGAGAGAGAGAGAGAGAGAATTAGTGTGAAAAATACACAATTTCATCCCCTATTTATGGATTTCAAATTTAAAAAAAATAAAATCGGAATGCTCCAGTTCGAACCACCTGTTCCGTGTTTCGGTTCGGTTGAACCAGTGATTCGGTCACCAGAGCCGTCTATCTCAAACGGCCACTTCATCACATTCATAGGATCAAAATTCAAAAATAAAAATAAAAATCAGCGGTTCGATCGCCGGTTTACAACGACAAATTCATCCAAGTCGTTGATCTCCAATTGCTACATCAATTTAAACATGGGTCGTAAATGTGACATTCAGATTAAATAGAAAAAAACACAAACCAACGGTTTCCCAGTTTGAATTTTGCCTGAATCGAACCATCAAACCATGACTTACCGAAACCGGGTCAATGGTTTCCTAAACCGTTAACCCCGGTTTGTTGCGGTTTTCCAAACCGGATGGATACCACTATCTCAACTTAAACATGACAATACACAACTTGCAAATTTGATGAACAAACAAATAATAAGTTGATTTCAACAACTTTGAAGAAAAATAAAGAAATAAAAAATAAAAAATAAAGTAAATAAACGAAAACTCATCCCAAGTATAAGTGATATTGCACTTTATTATATGATTTATAAATGTTTTCATTTTACTATATCAAGTACACGAATTTTGCAAAAACCAGTAAAATTTGGCGGCCACGTCATTTTCTACCATCGAAATTTGATCATGTGCATGTCATGTGCTTTTATAAGGGTTAACTTTGTCTTTTTACTTGTTTTTCCTTCATTGACGAACCATTATCTTCTTCATCCTCTCTTTTATTGCTCAGGGTCAAGCAGTAATTGGCTAGATTTTTTAATCTCTAAAATTGTTGGACAAATTTCATTTTCTTTCCAACATGAATATCACAAAATAAGCAATTCTTTTTGTATATATGCAATTCCAATCATAACTATAAATCAACCAAATGATAGAAAAAAAAATTGTTCATTAATAAATAACTAATTTTGAGAGAGAGAGGATTTATTTTGAGATTAATGGAATTTCTTCTTGAACTTCAAAGAGGGTAGAGCAGTGTCAGCACTAACAAAAAAGAAGCAACACAGATGAGGGTGCCCTTAGGAAGAGACTGAGTTTTTTTTTTTAAAAAGACTTTGGTAGAGGTATATAAACCATTGATATTTTGTAGAAGAAACAATACAATAATAAAATAAAATTTGTTTGATAAAATAAAATTTGTTTGATATTTGTTGGAAATTTGGAGTGAGCAACAAATTATGATTTTGGTAGGGTGCAGACGAAACCATACAAGGATTATGTGAAAGAGGATTGAGATGAAAAAACACACGAGTATAACGATGATGAATAAAGGAACATAAAAAGACAGTTTTACCCCTCATAAACACATGACATGCACATGACTGTGTTCCGATTGGAAAAAATGACATTGCAACTGTATATATTGTTTTCTGCAAAATTCGTGTACTTGATATAAGAACAGTTTTACCCCTCATAAAAGCACATGACATGCACATGATTGAGTTTCGGTTGGAAAAAATGACATTGCAACCGGATATATTATTCTTTGCAAAATTCGTGTACTTAATATAGTAAAATGAAAACATTTATACATGATATAGTGAAGTGCAAAATCACTTATACTTGGGATGTGTTTTCGTTTGTTACCCTAAAAAATAAGGTAATAAGTGGAAGAAGAGGAACAAAGACATTGATGAAAAAAAATCATTTTTAAACGGGAAGAAAAGAGAAGATAACGAAATATCTCTTCTTTTTTTAATTGCTGAAATTATTTTGTAAAACTCGATGGTGAATATGGAAATAAAAAATAGTAAACATGTGTTACTCTTGCGCATAGCAAATCTCGTGAGATTAGTTGGAAAGAACACAAAAATAGAATTTGTCGTGAGATTAGTAAGAATAGAAGTTATAGAACATAAAGATAGTGTTTGTTGTTAAGGTTGTTGAAAATGATGAAGATGATGAGAAACCTGTTGATGCTACAGTAAAGTAAGCAACACAAAGTATTGATGCTATAGTGAAAATAATCAACACAAGATGCACAAAAATGAATGGAGATAGTTTTTGTTTGCTAAAGAAGAAAGAGAGAATGTATTTCCTTGATTGAGAAAAGTGTGAAAAGTCCCTTTGCAATATATAATTTCTCCTATTTATACTACTCTTTACAAAGGAGGGTATTTCTGCCATTTCCCCTTAACATTTCCTTGTTGCCTAAGCCATCTCAAATATTCCTTTTTCAAGGTACTTCTTTTACTGCGCCAAGTACACCTCTCCTTCTCCAGAATCTTCCATTTTCTGTTATACAAGAAGATATTTTCCCTTGTCCTTTATGGCCACATCAGCAAAACCTTATAGCATGCTTGTCATCCTTGCTTTTGAACTATTATCCTCTACTCCGAGCGCATAGAATTCGTTCGTCTGCAACTCGACATCTCTTCGTCGCATTAGCCACAGAGTTAAGCACCTAGGGCTCTCTTCGGCGGGCCTCTCGACCGATACTCAAGGTACCTCTGCCAGTTCTGCGATTATGTGGTCACACGTAGTTTCTCGTCTGCAGTTCGATATATCTTTGTCACTTCTGCCACCACGTCTGCCCCACGAGAGCATTTCTGCAAGATTACTATTTTTATTATTTTTATTTTATTAGAGGCAAAGTGAGTCCCTTTTTATATTCTCGCTCTTCCCACATCAGCTACTCCCCCTGGTGCAGTCGAGCAGATCTGGTTTAGCAGAGCTGGTCGGCTGCAGTACTTCTGGATTTTCTCTCGAGCAGAGAGCTAATTTTCCCCTTAGCTACTCCCCCTGGTGCAGTCGAGCAAATTTGGTTTAGTAGAGCTGGTCGGCTGCAGCATTTCTTGGATTTTCTCTCGAGCAGATAGCTAATTTTCCCCTTAGCTACTCCCCCTGGTGCAGTCGAGCAGATCTGGTTTGGCAGAGCTGGTCGGCTGCAGCACTTCTTGGATTTTCTCTCGAGTAGAGACCTAATTTCCCCCTTAGCTACTCCCCCTGGTGCAGTCGAGCAGATCTGGTTTGGCAGAGCTGGTCGGCTGCAGCACTTCTTGGATTTTCTCCCGAGCAGAGAGCTAATTTTCCCCTTAGGTACTCCCCCTGGTGCAGTCGAGCAGATCTCGTTTAGCAGAGCTGGTCGGCTGCAGCACTTCTTGGATTTTCTCTTGAGCAAAGAGCTAATTTTCCCCTTAGCTACTCCCCCTGGTGCAGTCGAGCAGATCTGGTTTAGCAGAGCTGGTCGGCTGCAGCACTTCTTGTTCTTCTCTCGGTCAGATTTTATTGGTTTTAAATCTGTGTTCCTCACGCGCCATTCCTCTTTTTCTTAATGTGTCAGATATTGTGACAGTAAATGTCCTTTCATTGTACTTTTAAAACGTCATGCTTGAGGTGCCTAATCCGGTTCCTACACGTGTCAGCCATCCAGCCGCGTGATACGAAATGTCGCGCCTCTTCCCAACGCAATATATTCAAAAAAATTTACCCTAATTCTTACTTTCTCTCTCTTCATTCTCGTCTCTTCCTTCCCTTGCGATTTTTCCTTCTTCTCCGGTGATTCTGGTGTAAAAGACTGCTTAGAGATTCTTTTCCGGTGAACCTTCTTCTCCTTCTTCTTCCTTTGCGTTCGTTTTACCATGGCGAGAGGAGGTAATTTCTAACCTTTGGTTCTTTTGTTTGTTTGTGGTCTATGTGCAGTGGCTGTGAACTGGGTATTTTTACTCTAAAACTTGGAATCTTGTGGCCATTTTTGTTGGATATCTGGTTTGTTTTTTGGGATTTTCTGGTGCTTTCTTGGAGTAATTTTTCCCTCTGTCTACTTCTTCTTTCTCCATGGCCTCCTCCGACCAGGAAACCGATTCTTCTACTTTCCAAGCCCTTGAGCGAAACTCCCCTTCTATTCTTCCTGTTCCTAGCGAGCAGTCCACTTCCTCTTCCTCTACTAGGGCTTCTCCTCCTATAGAGGAGGAGACTTCTGCCGCCAGCGTCGACCCTATAAGTTACAGCGCCTCAGACCCAAATTTTGACTATGTTAGCCATCGAACTTCCTTTACCTCTGATCGCGTTGACACCCTTCGTCTAGCTTTTGACATTCCTCAAAGCTTTTGTATATATTGTCCTGCTGGGCATCATAGGCCCAACTTCCTTTCTGGGCGTAAGCTAGCCTTCTGGACTGCACAGTTGAGGGCTGGAGTCAGATTCCCAGTGACCTCATATCTCTGTAAATTATCTTTCTTTTATCAAGTTCCTTTAAATCAATTTACACCCTTCGCCATTCGCCTGATGCTCGGCTTCTTCATAATTTTGAAAGGCAATGGTGGGAATCCTACCGCTGAACTCTTCTTTTCCAACTTCCCTCTTAAATTCAAGCCGCCCTTCTTCTACGTTACTGCCGATCCCAGAGGCTTAATCCATTTTTTGGGCAAACCCCAGAGCCGAGACAAGCACTGGAAAGAAGATTATTTTTTCATTTCTGGTGCTAAAACATGGGACTTTCCAACGGGCCCCTGGGTGTACACCAAGCCCTTAGTGAGGAAAGAATTTTACATCAGCTGTCCTCCTTCTGATCGAGCAATAATTGAGGAGCTGAACTCCTCTGTCAATACTATAGGTCCTTTTGATGTAGTTAATTTAGTTGAACAACCTTCTATCTTATCTTACTTTGGCCTCTATTCTGGGGAGACTTCTTACCCTTCTGATCTTGATATTCTTCTCTTTTCGTCGTTCTTTTGTGTACTTATCTCCTTTTTGTCAGCTCTGCTTATGTTTTGTATTATTTTGGGTATTGCAGAGCACACATGGAAAAGGACTCTGCCCCGTCGAGAACAAAGCTCCTCTCCTCACTCTCGACCAGGCGGCACGTCTGCCACAGAACCCCGCTCTTCTGTTGCAGCCTCTACTGCTACTCGGGGTGACAGGGGGAAGCGCCATCAGAGCTCCGCAGAGCTACCTCCCGAAGATCGCCGCTAACGCCTTCAATCTCCACCTAGGGGGGTCTTGAAATAGCTCAGCCCCCAAAAGATCGTTCTCGATCAAGCCGGGTGAAGGCTTCGGCTAGCGATGCTTTTACCCTCGAACTTCCCAAGTCTCTGCTTGAGCTTTTTGCAGAGGAATCTCGTCAATTCCTCCAGCTCTGTTTGACTCCTGCTGACACTTATACTCTTAGACGGCTCTCTCAGGAGAATGAGCTCTGCATGGGGGTGAATCATATTTTGAAGGTATCTTATAATTAATTCCTAAATTCACTTTAACGTTAGGTAGGCCTTGTTTTTCATTCCCTCGTTTTCATGTTCTAGGGGCCGATTCACTTCAGCAGGCTCCAGTCAAAAGCCATGTCTGCAGTTGATCCGACCCCCATTCTCTCAGAGAAGGAGAGTGAGATTTCTGCGCTGAAGTTCAAGTTGGGGGAACAGGAGAAGGAGCTGAAGGAGGCGAAGCAGGATGTAGAGTTCTGGAAAAAGAGAGCTTCTGAGGAAAAGGCTCGCAGTCGAGAATATGGGCTTCGGAAGTTCTCAGAGGGGATAGAGGCTTGCAAGCGGAATCTGCACATGACGGCTGTAGGGCAGAGCTTCTTGGAGGAGGTAATAACAAGCTTGAAGGAGGCCTACCTCAAGAGCACGAGCTCTTTGGCTGACTTCTGCCCGCACATTGGTTATTATTATGGCTTTGGCTTTGATGCGGCGCAGAAGCAGGCCCAGGATCAGGGTTTCAAAGGCACCTTCGACTTCAAGGGGCCCTTGGATGAAATGCCAGCTTCCCCCTATTTTGAGGGGGATCCTTCAGAGGACCCTGACTCCCCCTGGTGGTTGCCTATTATCCAGAAGGCATATGCTAGGTTGTGCTCTGCTCCAACCGAGGCGTTCACGCTTGTGGATCCTTCTTCATGCAAGTTCCCACTTCTGCCTGCACCAGCTCTACCTGCACCCACTGTTGCCGTCTCCCAGCCTGATTCAGTGGACTTGATAGTCTTGAGTGGGGATTCTTCCGAGGTAGCAACTGTTGCTGACGCACCTCCTGAACGCTCTTCAGATGAGACAACAGAACTTCCCCCTGCAGATCTCCAAATCAGGCTTGACTCCGCTGGCGATGATCCTTCCACACAGGACCCTCCTGCTGTTGCTTAACCAACTTCAACCAACTTCCTATTTGACCCATGTTGATACTGTTTAATTTAATTATGCTCAAACAATGCTTTTTTATTTTTGTATTTGCCTAAGTGACTCATTCTATGATATGCTGACTCTGATGTTATTCGTCATATTTACATATGTCTTGCATATTTCTTTTCTCTTATGTCATTAAATTTAGATATTGTAATCAATTATCACAACGTATATAAACAAAGACAATAATAGATGTAAACAATGGCGACTAAAAAGGAATTGCTCATAGAATAAGTTAGTTTTTCATAAGGCACTTCACTCTTCCCCTTTTTACATTAATATCTGCAATTCTAAGAGCTCCCCTCGTTTTCCCCTTTCGCTCTAGCTTTTGCCAGCCTTTCCTTTCGTCCCCTTCCTGTATAAAAAACGCAACCCACATTTGTTAATATTAATGAAGTTATCCGGACTTCCCTATGAATCAATTCAATCTTGGCCCCACCGACCTTAGTCAGAGGTGCACCAGCCCAGAAGGTCGACCTCTGCCAGGGTGGCTGCTTTCTAAGGCACAATTATTTTTCGGCCCCACCAGCCCTAGTCAGAGGTGTTCCAGACCCGGAGGTCTACTTCTGCTAGGGCGGCTGCTTTCTAGGGCAAGTTTTCTTGTTGGCCCCACCGACCTTAGTCAGAGGTGTGCCAGACCCGGAAGTCTGCCTCTGCTAGGGTGGCTGCTTTCTAGGGCAGGTTTTCTTGTTGGGCCCACCGACCTTAGTCAGAGGTGTGCCAGACCCGGAAGTTTGCCTCTGCTAGGGTGGCTGCTTTCTAGGGCAGGTTTTCTTTTTGGGCCCCACCAGCCCTAGTCAGAGGTGCGCCAGACCCGGAGGTCTACCTCTACCAGGGTGGCTGCTTTCTAGGGCAGGTTTTCAAGATTTAGGGAGCGTTTCTTACTTGTTTCTTTAGGCGTAGTATTTCTTGAGGTTGCAGATATTCCAAGGTCTAGCCACCTCTTTCCCTTCTTTTGTCATCAGTCGATATGCCCTTCCTTTTAACACCTCCGATATAATGTAAGGGCCTTCCCAGTTTGGCTCTAATTTCCCCTTAGGCTTCAGGGCATTAGCTCTTCTGAGGACTAAGTCCCCTTTGTCCAGACGTCGCACCCGTACTTTTTTATCATATACTGCCTTGACTCGGCTCTTGAATTTCTCAATCCTCAGCCGTGCCATTTCTCTTTCCTCCTCTAGTAGATCTAGGCTCTCTTTCATCAGTTCCTCGTTCTGCACCTCGTCAAATGTCATCACTCTATGGGTTTCCATCCCAACTTCTGCCGGGATCACGGCGTTGGCCCCATATACAAGGTTAAATTGAGTCATATCAGTGGCCACCCTCGGTGTTGTTCTGTAAGCCCATAGGACTGAATCTAGTTCCTCTGCCCAGTTGCTTTTAAGGGTTTCTACCCTTGTCTTTAACCTGTTAATTGTGGTCATGTTGGCTACCTCCACCTGACTGTTTGCTTGAGGGTGTGCCACCGCCGCGAACCTTTGAGTAATCCTCATCTCTGCACACCAGGCCTTTATCCTCTTTCCGCAGAACTGCATGCCGTTGTCCGAAATTAAAACTCGAGGGACCCCGTACCGGCAACAGATCTGTTTCCATAGGAATTTTATGACATTCTGCTCATCTATTTTCCCCAGTGGTTCTGCCTCTACCCACTTCGTGAAATAATCTATTGCAACTATCAAGAATTTCTTCTGTCCCTTAGACAGTGGTAATGGTCCGACCAAGTCTATCCCCCACTGAGCGAAAGGACATGGGGAGTGCATCCTTCCTAATTCTTCTGCTGGGCTGTGTATCAGAGGACCATGGATCTGGCAGCTATGGCACTTCTGCACTAACTCTCTTGCATCTGTGCCCATCGTAGGCCAGAAGTACCCTGCGCGTAAGACCTTTCGTACCAACGTCCTTGACCCCACGTGGTCGCCCCCGCATCCTTCATGCGCTTCTCGCAGCACGTATAGTTCTTCTTCTCTATTCAGACATCGCAGGTATGCTTGCGAAAAAGAACGTCGGAAGAGCTGCTCTCCAATGATGCAATACTTTAGCGTTTCCTTTGTCCAGCCCGAGCTTGCCGATGCTTCCGTTTTTTTCAATTCATTGATGATGGAAGTTCTCCAATCATCCAGTTCTTCCATCTCTGCGACCTCTGCATCTCCACCCTATTTTTCTGCTACTAATAGGGTTATTTTTCTTGGTTGCAAAAGCGGGTATGAACTGGCAATTTTTGCCAGGTAGTCTACTTGGACATTTTCTGCCCTCGGAATCTGCTTTAATTCAAATGTTTCAAAGAACAGCTTAATCTTAGAAATTTCCTTCAGGTATTCGGATAACGACTCTTTTTTCACTTCGTACGATCCTCCATGTTGCTGGAACACCAGCTGTGAATCAGTGTGAGCTACGAGGTTGCTTCCACCAGCGTCTTTCATGATATTCATACCCCGCACCAAGGCTTCATATTCTGCTTCATTGTTCGATACAGAATAGTTCAATTTGATGGCGTACTGCATACTTTGCCCATCCGGACATTCCACTAAAACTCCTACGCCACAGCCGTCTTTGGTTACAGATCCATCCACAAAAATCTTCCAAATCCTTTCCTCCTCTAGCAAAGTTCGGGACTCTTGCAAGAAATCTGCTAGAGCCTGTGCCTTAATAGCTTTCCGTGGCTCGAATTCCACGTCGTATGCCCCTAGCTCTACTGCCCATTTCACCATCCTTCCAGAGGTGTCAGCTCTGCCCATGGTCTGGGCTAATGGATAATTTTGTGCGCGTGATGACCTTATGTGGGAGGAAGTATGGACGGAGTCTCCTAGCCGTAATGATAACGGCCAGCCCTGCCTTCTCAATCTCTACATATCGGACTTCTGGGCCCTGCAACATGTGACTTACGTAATATACCGGCATTTGTTGATGTCCCATTTCTTTTATCAAAACCGTACTGACCGCCACTTCTCCTACTGAAATATACATGAACAATGTTTCATCCTTCTCTGGTTTAGAGAGTTGGGGTAAGCTGGCCAAGTACTCTTTCAATTCTTTGAAGGCTCGATTGCACTCCTCCGTCCATTGGAACTTACACCCTTTCCTCAAGATTTTATAGAATGGGTGACTCTTGTCGGCTGATTTGGAGACAAACCTACTCAATGCGGTTATTCTCCCCAGCAACCTCTGCACCTCTTTTATATTCTTAAGCGGTGTCATATCCATCACAGCCTTTACTTTCTCTGGATTGACCTTTATTCCCTCTTTGGTAACCATGAATCCCATAAACTTTCCCGATGTTACCCCGAAGCTACACTTTTCTGGGTTCAGCTTTATCCCGCTACTTCGTATGACTGCGAAGGCTTCCTCCAAGTCCGCGATGTGCTGTTCTGTCTCCCCACTTTTCACCAGCATGTCATCCACGTAGACCTCCATATTATGCCTTATCATGGACTCGAACAACTTATCCACCATACGTTGGTATGTGGCCCCAGCGTTTTTCAATCCGAAGGGCATCCGTACATACCCATACGTGCCTGCAGCTGTGATGAAACAAACCTTCTTAACATCTGCCGGATCCAACTGAATCTGATGGTACCCCTGGTAAGCATCCATTAGGGACAGATGTGCGCACCCAGATGTAGAGTCCACCAACTGGTCGATGCGGGGTAGCGGATAGTGATCCTTGGGACAAGCTTTGTTCAGATCACGGAAGTCAATGCACATGCGCCACTTCTTGTTGGATTTTGGCACTAAGACAGCATTGGACAGCCATTCAAGGAATTGGACGGGCACAACATGTCCTGAATCCAGCAGCTTTTGCACTTCTGTCTGTATAATTTTATCTTTTTCCACCCCAAAGTTTCACAATCTTTGCTTAACGGGCCGAACATCTAGGCAGATGTTCAGACGGTGCACTGCCACCTCTGGATCAATACCCTTCATGTCTGCTGCCTGAAAGGCGAATAAATCGGCATTTTTTCTAAGACATTCAATCAGTTCTGACTGCTCTGCTGCCGGAATCCCTGCACCGATTTTCGTACAAAACCCCTCCTTTCCAGGATATAATTCTATCGACAAGAGCTCTCCTTCCACTACCATCTTCCCATGTTCTTCCCCCTCCTTCTCCACCTTCTGTCGTTTCACTTCTGCATCCTCTTCTGCTACTCTGCTTGCGACTGGCAAAGCCCACTTGTGTGCCACCCTTATGGACTCGACGTAGCATTTTCTGGAGTGGATTTGGTTTATCTTCAACTCCCCAATTCCAGCAGACGTGGGGAACTTAACCTTCATATAGTAGGTGGAGACCACCGCCTTGAGTTCATTCAGTATTGGGCGCCCAAAGATGACGTTATATGCAGACGGCACGTCTACTATTAAGAAGTCCATCATCAACCGCTTCTGGCGTGGCTATTCTCCCACTAGAACATGTAGGGTCACCGCTCCCAAGGGGTGAATTGCTCCCCCAGTAAAGCCGTACAACGCTGTATTCACCGGACGGATCTGAGTCTTAATATCCATTATCTCAAAGCAATCCTTGTATATGATGTCGGCAGAACTGCCTGTATCTACAAACACTCTCGCCACATCATACCCGGCTATTTCTGTTGTTACTACCAAGGAATCGTTGTGTGGTTTCAACATTGGAGTCTCATCTGCAGCGCCAAACACGATATCTGGAGAGGGTTGAACTTCAGACACTTCCATGTGCTGATCATGCCAGCTTTGCGCATGTTTTAGGGCTGACTTCCTAGCCCTATTTGAGTCTCCTCCGTGGGGACCACCCGCAATCATATTAATGAATCCTTTCTTCGGTGGTGGAGGTAGATCCCTCTCTTCTTCTTTTCTCTCCTTGCTTCGGGCGGCCTCTCTCTCATCTGGCCTTTCGTTTCTCTTTCCGTAACTTCCTGCATAGCCCCCACTTTTGTCCTAAAGCCCTTCAGCACCCCTGCTCTGACCAGCCGTTCTATCTCGTTCTTCAAGTGTCTACACTCATTTGTGTCATGACCGTACTCATTGTGGAACAAACAGAAGTATCGCCCCTTTGGTCGTGTTGGGGCCTGGGCCCTATTTGGGAGAAATCTGAACGGGGCTGTTTTCTCAGAGAGTTGAAACACCCTAGCCAGAGGAGCTTTCAGCGGGGTATACTTGGTATAATCTCCTCTGCCAAGATCCTCTTCACGCATTCTGCTTTCAGGTCGAGGCTCTATCGGTCTTCGTGCATTGGTGTCCCTGGGAATTGGCCTTTCCGCCCTCTTGGCTCGGCTCACATCCTCCAGGTTGATGAATTTGTCTACTCGAGCAAGGACTTCCTCGAATGTATTAGCCGGCCTTTTTGCCAGGGAACGAAACAAATCTCCCTCTCGCAGCCCTTGGACCACAGCTGATCTTCACCTCTGCTGTGGCGGAAGGAACTTCTAACGTGGCTGTGCTGAAACGCTTAATGAATGCCCTCAGATATTCTTCGGCCCCCTGCTTCAAGGTAAACAAGGATTGGGAGGTCCTCCTCTGGCGTCTTGCGCTGGCGAATTGATGGAGAAACGCAGAGCTGAAGTCATGAAATGAATGAATGCTATCTTCTGCCAATTACCCAAACCACCTCTGAGCTGCTTGTGTGAGGGTGGTTAAAAACACCCGGCATTTGACTCCGTCTGTATATTGATGAAGAAGGGCCACATTCTCGAAAAGTAAAAGGTGGTCATACGGGTCGGTGGTTCCGTCGTATTCAAAAGTTAGAGGCTTAAAACTCGTTGGCAGTTCATCCATCCGCACTGCCATTGTGAATGGGCTTCCTCCTGGCACCTGGATCTGGCTTGCAGCACCTATCCTTTGTCGTAGCAGCTGTATTTCCCGTTGCATCTCCTCCATCTGTTTCTGCACTTCTCGATCCTGTGTGCGGTGCGTAGGGGTGTCCACAGATGAGGCCCCGGGCGCCTGGTATTTCCATTGCGGCGGATGACTGTCTGCGCTGTGCTCGAGAACCGTCTCCGGCCGGCATGAATGCAATCCTTGGGTGGAAATCTTTGTGTCTCTCACTTCCGCTGTCTTATGCCTCTCTCCTCCGCTTTCTTCTCTATCCCTCTCCTCAGCGGCTTTCCCTAAAGCTTTCTGCACAGCTGAATGAATGAAGTTGTCTAGTTGCTCAGGAGTGAAGGTCCACACTCCTGGAACAATCGACTCCCTTCTCTCCTCCGATCTCCCCCTCACTCTTCCTTCCCCCCAATCTCTTACTCCCCCTTGGTCTCTTCCCTTTAATTCTCCTCCTCCTACTACTCCCGACGTTTCCGGCCCTGCCACCTCCTGAAACTCCCCCCCCCCCAGATCTCGAATCAATCGATTCGCCATCAACTTTACTAACTCGATCCGATCTTCCTAGCTCTCCCCAAGAACAGATGTGCAAAGCAGGGAAATATCTTCTATGCGATAAACAGAAGCAATGTAAAACAAGTAGGAAAAGAAGGAGACTCACTTTCTTTACCTATTTCCCACAGATGGCGCCATTGATGCTACAGTAAAGTAAGCAACACAAAGTATTGATGCTATAGTGAAAATAATCAACACAAGATGCACAAAAATGAATGGAGATAGTTTTTGTTTGCTAAAAAAGAAAGAGAGAATGTATTTCCTTGATTGAGAAAAGTGTGAAAAGTCCCTTTTCAATACATAATTTCTCCTATTTATACTACTCTTTACAAAGGAGGGTATTTCTGCCATTTCCCCTTAACATTTCCTTGTTGCCTAAGCCATCTCAAATATTCCTTTTTCAAGGTACTTCTTTTACTGCGCCAAGTACACCTCTCCTTCTCCAGAATCTTCCATTTCTGTTATACAAGAAGATATTTTCCCTTGTCCTTTATGGCCACGTCAGCGAAACCTTATAGCATGCTTGTCATCCTTGCTTTTGAACTATTATCCTCTACTCCGAGCGCATAGAATCCGTTCGTCTGCAACTCGACATCTCTTCGTCACATTAGCCACAGAGTTAAGCGCCTAGGGCTCTCTTCGGCGGGCCTCTCGACCGATACTCAAGGTACCTCTGCCAGTTCTGCGATTATGTGGTCACACGTAGTTTCTCGTCTGCAGTTCGACATATCTTTGCCACTTCTGCCACCACGTCTGCCCCACGAGAGCATTTCTGCAAGATTACTATTTTTATGATTTTTGTTTTATTAGAGGCAAAGTGAGTCCCTTTTTATATTCTCGCTCTTCCCACATCACCTGTCGTCAAGATTTTCATCCAGGTAGAGGTGGTCCCCCAAGTGGTAATTTGATAGGGAGTAGGTTTTACGGATCTTTTTTCGTGAGATGGGTCAACTCATAACCCACACTTAACAATTCATATGAAAATTTGTGGATATGAGTTAAATTCATGAGTAATAATAAGGATCCGTCTCACAGAAACTATCCGTGAGATCGTCTCACATGAGTTTTTGTCTTTGATAGGAGAGTTGAAAAGAAGTTGAGATAAGAATTTTATGGAAGAGCGGGGGATTTGATGAAGGAGAGAGAAAACATGCATTAGTTTTGAAAGGGATGAAAACAGTTCATTTTTCATTTAGTTAATTAGTTAATTTACGGTTTTAGAAAATATTAAATTACAAATCTACCCAAAATATATTAAAACTTACAATTTTGGAATGACTTCTATTATTAGATTAGATATATAGATATATTGATTATCAATTATTATTAATTATGAATTAATACGTGCATCCCATCAAAGTTTAAACTCGATCGTTGCAACCATTTTGTGTGTGGTTAATTTGGTAATATATTATTATTAATTGATTGATGTGTATGCATTCAAAATCATTAAATTGGAGGCATGTCATCATAGGTTAAAATCATTGTTGCATTATCCTTGCATTCATTTTACTGTTGTGTGGTTAACTTAGTTATGTACTATTATTAATTGATTTTGGCATACATTCAAAATGTTTGTTGTATCTGTTGGTCCCAAATATCCTGATAGTAGGCTTAGAGGGGTAAATAAGCCTACAATATTTCCAATCTTTTATTTTCCTTGGCTCAATTCTAGGATCAGTAATCTTTCGGGAGGTTACTGATCAGAATAGTTTTCGGAAGCTTATCTCTCATTGTAGAGCCAAGTATAAAAGATGAGCAACTTAACTTGGAGTAATGCAAGTAAAACAGTAAGCACACATAGACGCAAGGATATACAGATCCTCTCTGCCTCTTCTCAAGAGAGAACCTTTGTTAAGCTAGTTGTTTTACATAGACCTATCTATTACAACCCTCACTTAACAAGTAAGTAGCAAGCCTTCACACAGCTGTTTGCTTACTTTCCCCACTGACCCACACAGGATCTTAATCTACCCACCCAGGGTCCTCACTTTATCTCCTAGAAAGTGTAAAACTCAGCAGGACTCTACTACTGGCACTGAGTACTCCAAGACAATCCTTTAGAAGGAGTTTCTCTTCTTGTTCTTCAACTAGGTACAGCAAGCTTGACCTTCGTTTGCAGATTGATCTGCTGAAGCTTGCTGCTGGACTGACTAACTGAGCGTGCGTCTTTTGGGGTGTGGAGTGTTCGAACTTTTTCTTCTTTTTCTTCTGCTCTTCTGAACACTCTCTTTTCTTTTATTTTAACTTCCCCCTCTTTCTGCGCTTTCTTCTCTGTTGAGCTCTTCTCTCTACGAGCTTGTATATTCTGTTGTGCTCATTTTGTTTTTCTTCTCACGATCTTTCTCTTTGTCAATTTTCTTCTTATTTATAGATTAGGAAATCTTCCCGTTGAAGGTAGGTAGGTTTCCTAATCTATAAATGTACTGCACTTCTGACACCTTCCAACTTTTCGCTTTCCACGTGTCTTCTTCTGGTTGGCTCCTCTTCTTGTGTCTACCGGTAACTTCTTGTGTCTACTGGTAACTTTTACTTTCTCCCCATGCCTGCTTTGCAGCTTCCTTCTCTTACTTCACTCTAGAGCATTCTTCTCTAGCTTGTTCCTTCAGGTGGCTTGAGGCTTCTGTAGCATATCGGCCCTTGCATTATGCTTTCGGCATGGTCTTCCCAGGTAGCTTCCTATCTCGCTGCATTCTGCTTTTGGCGAGGTCTCTTCCAGTAGCTTCCTGTAGTCATAAGTATCCTTATTAGTTTACCCGATTCTTTTTCACCATTCTCTTCAGTATCCTTCCTTTGACACTTTCTCTGTTCTTTTAATCTTCTGCAGTAACTCTGTTGCAGTAACCTATCCTAAGATTGGTTATGCTTGTTAGAGTTACTTAAGGCTTTGTCTCATCAAAACTTACTTCAAATGTTTCCAACAATTTCCCCCTTTTTTATGATGACAAAACCTTTGCAGAAGATCAAAAGAGTATAATCATTTTAAGCACAGAAAACAAATGTAATATATATCAATATAAAGCATACTGTTTTCATTAAATCACATATAAGTCTAAAAAGAAAGGGCACAATGAATGAGCATTTTTAAACGACAGAGTAATTTTATTTAGATAGAATATCTATAATACAACTGAGTAAGCTCAGTACAATAAATATCCTATCTAGATTTATTCTTCTTTCTTCTTGCTCTTTCCTTTCTTTCTTTTCCCCTTTTGCTTGATGTTGGCTCCTTTCTCTTCCTGCTTTCCTTCCCCCTCACTTGATGCAGGAACCTGCTCCCAGTAGTTTCTTCTCTTCGGCTAGAGAGGAGAGCTGTTGGGAGGTGTGAGAGGCGATATGGGAGGTGTGAGAAGGAATTCGTTTGTTGGAGAACTAGTGAAGAAGCAGAGAAGTTCAGACGTCAGTAGCTTGCTGCCGCCTTTCCTTTTCCTTCAATCTCCACTCATCCCTCCAACTATCCCTCCTTCTGATTCTCTTGCATCTCAAAAGAGAATTAACCTCATAGAAGGGATGAAGTCTCCTCTTCTCCACCTCTGGAAGTCTTTTGATCTTCCATGACCTTTCGTAGTTTCTTCCCCCTTTTTGACATCATCAATGAGATGACGCTCTGGGGGTGCTGGAAAGGGGTCCTCAGCTCTACCCTCCTGCCTCGAAGAGAAGAGCTTAGGTGCAGGTTCTTGAGAAGTGTGATGAGAGCTGAAGGCTAGAAGATAGAATCTTCTGAGAATGGCTTGCTTAGCAAGTGTCAAGTGTGAGAGGTGAATATATGTGTTTTGTGAGATGCTTGGTTGATTATTTGCGGAAAATGTGTTCTTTGGAAGAAATGAAGACAAGGGTTTCAAACAATCGGGTTCCATGATGCATAAAGGATGAGAGAGAGAGAGAGAGTATCTATATGCTTAATGAAGAATAAGTAGTGCAAGTATTTATAGAATTTGAGATACTCCCTGTTGCAGTTAGATCTTCTAAGATTTCATTAACTGCTTTGCCATTTTCCAATAAAGTTATTGACAGTTTCCACAGCTTTTCCTTTTCCTGAGGTGCGTGGTCAACAACTGGTTCTCCACCCTTGGATTCTTCTGATCGTAGGGCTCTTTTAGGGTTCTGAAAAGGTAGTCTATTTCTGGAAAGGTGATCCACTTTTTATGTATGCACTTTACCAAAAAGATTTTTCAATAACTGCTTTGCCGTTTTCCAATAAAGTTGTTGACAGTTTCCACAGCTTTTCTTTTTCCTGAGATGCGTGGTCAACAACTGGTTCTCCACCCTTGTATTCTTCTAATCGTAGGGCTCTTTTAGGGTTCTGAAAAGGTAGTCTATTTCTGGAAAGGTGATTCACTTTTTATGTACGTACGTTACCAAAAAGATTTTTCAATAACTGCTCTGATCTGTAATCTCCAAGTGATCCCTTTGTCCAGTGACCTGATGATAAGTCCTGATTTCTAGTAACCTAGTATCCAGTATATTGGTGTCTAGCATCCTGGTTTACAGCAACCTGGTGTTCAGCGATCTAGTATCCAGCATCTGGTTTCTAGCATCCTGATATCTAGCGTCCTGTCATCCAGCGACCTAATTTCCAGTCAGCTTGGTATCTAGCATCCTGATATACAGTGTCCTGTTATCCAGCGATCTAGTATCCAATGTCCTAGTGTCTAGTGTACTATTGTCAGAACTTTATCTTGTTCCTTAATATCGATTAGTCCTTCTACATTTTCTCATGACTTGATGACACGTATTCTGATGTCTAGTGACATAGTATCCAGTAGCTCGGTGTCTAGCATCCTGGTGTACAATGACCTGATGTTCAGCGACCTAGTATCCATCCATCTAGTGTCTAGCGTCCGGATTTTCAGCATCCTGTCATCCAGCAATCTAGTTTCCGGCACTTTGGTCTCTAGCATCCTATAGTCAGAGTTTTGTCATTTTGTCAATGGTTCCCCCTAAATTCAGTAGCCCTTTGTCAGAGATACCTGCAAAATAAGTTTTCTCGTATAGGTACTCACACAAAGTATGAGTTCTTCATGGTTAATGTTTTTTTCAGGAGCTTAGACTTTCTTTACAGACCATAGTTGCTGTAGAGAGAGTTTGACTCCTTCAAGACTTTTAAAGAAAGAGAAAAAAATGGTGTACAGGAGTTTTCTTATTGTATCTCCTTAAACTATAGAAAAGTTAAAGCATGATATTAGTAAGGTAGATAATTTTCTTTCCTTTTCAGAGTTGTTGTTCTGCTATATTCATTTAGGGAATGCCAGTTTGTTGCAGACATTTTCAGCATACCCGTATTTGGGTTTCTCCAAGGATTTAACTCTTTTGCCTCTGAATTATCTTGATTTATGCTAGAAGTTCCCCCTTACTTTATAACTCTTTTACTTAGAATGTAGGGTCACTTTTAGCACTATTTCAGGTAACTTTGAGGTTAGCATGAGAAGGTGAAGCGTCCTAATATGGAAATAAACGTACAGGCGTCCCTTCTTATTTTCAAGTCAAGTGACAACAAATTTTAAGCCTAATAACTTCACTTTCTGGAAGATTCTTTTCTTTGGCTTCTTTGATTGTTGGTATATAGTCACTTTATTTCCTTAACAGAATAAAACATGAGCAGGACCAATAAATAAAAGCACAAATTGGAATGAGGTACCTGGTCATCACTTGCAAATAGTAGATCCTCTTTTATCTCTTGCTTCTTCCTGGTAAGTGGTCTGATTGATGTAGTGGTCTTACACCTTTGCTTGACATCCTCCATATCTTCTTCCAGGTTGCTTGGTTGCCTGTTGCTGTTTCAGTATGGTTCATACTTCTCAGCTTCACTTTGTATCAGCTTCTTCTTCATGTTCAGCAACTAGCCTTCCTTGTTGATCTGCTCCGTGTTGGCCCTCTCCGTGATAGGTAGGATCTTGCTTCTTATGCACGGCTTCCTTTTCTGTAGCCCTTTTAACAGCTTGATTTTCTACATCCTTCGTAGCTGCTTGTTGTCTTCACATCAAACATATCATTTTTAACAAAGGCAGTGGTTTGATATGTGATGTGAGGGAGATAGAGAGATTTTCGAGAGAGAGATTCTTCACAGATAGGATCTGGATAGATCGTTTAGATCTTTTGTTCATCCATCTGCTTCTGATACCACTTGTTGGTATCAGATTGACCAGTGAGCTTTGGATGAATAATCCACCTGCTCTAATACCACTTATTGGTCCTAAATATCCTGGTAGTAGGCTTAGAGGGGGGTGAATAAGCCTACTATATTTCCAAACTTTTATTTTCTTTGGCTCAATTCTAGGATCATTAATCTTTCGGGAGGTTACTGATCAGAGTGGTTTGCGGAAGCTTATCTCTCATTGTAGAGCCAAGTATAGGAGATGTGCAACTTACTTGGAGTAATACAAGTAAAGCAGTAAGCATACATAGACGCAAGGATATACAGAGATTCGAAGGTGGAGTAATCCTTCTACATCTTCTTTGTCTCTTCTCAAGAGGGAACCTTTGTTAAGCTAGTTGTTTTACATACACCTATCTATTACAACCCTCACTTAACAACTAAGTAGCAAGCCTTCACACAGCTGCTTGCCCACTTTCCTCATTGACCCACACAGGATCCTAATCTACCCACCCAGGGTCCTCACTTTCTCTCCTAGAAAGTGGAAAACTCAGCAGGACTCTACTCCTCGCATTGAGTACTCCAAGAAAGTCCTTTAGAAGGAGCTTGTCTTCTTGTTCTTCAACTGGTTCAGCAAGCTTGGCCTTCGTTTGCAGATTGATCTGCTGAAGCTTGTTGCTGGACTAACTGACTAAGCGTGCGTCTTTTAAGGTGTGGAGTGTTCGAGCTTTTTCTTCTGCTCTTCTGAACACTCTCTTTTCTTTTATTTTAACTTCCCCCTCTTTCTGTGCTTTCTTCTCTGTTGAGCTCTTCTCTCTTCTTTTACGCTTCTCTCTACGAGCTTGTATATTCTGTTGTGCTCGTTTTCTTTTTTCTTCTCATGCTTTTTCTCTTTGTCAGTCTTCTTCTTATTTATAGATTAGGAAATCTGCTCGTTGAAGGTAGGTAGGTTTCCTAATCTATAAATGTACTGCACTCCTGACACCTTCCAGCTTTTCGCTTTCCACGTGTCTTCTTCTGATTGGCTCCTCTTCTTGTGTCTACCGGTAACTTCTTATGTCTATCGGTAATTTTTACTTTCTCCCCATGCCTACTTTGCAGCTTCCTCCTCTTTCTTCACTTTGGAGCTTCCTTCTCTGGCTTGCTCCTTCAGGTGGCTTGAGGCTTCTGTAGCATACTGCCCTTGTAGTATGCTTTCGGCATGGTCTTCCCAGGTAGCTTCCTATCTCGCTGCATTCTGCTTTTAGTGAGGTCTCTTCCAGTAGCTTCCTGTAGTCATAAGTATCCTTATTAGTTTATCCGATTCTTTTTCACCATTCTCTTCAGGATCTTTCCTTTGACACTTTCTCTGTTCTTTTAATCTTCTGCATTAACTCTGTTGCAGCAACCTATCCTAATCATTGTTGTATCCATTTTGGAGTTGTGAGGTTTAGTGGTATAATATTATTATTAGTTGATTTGTTGACATGCATTTAAAATCATTGCATAGGCTACATGTCATTAAGTTTCAAGATCAATGTTTCATCCATTTAAAAATCTTTCTTCCATCCATTTTGTGTTTGTATGATTCTATGGTCAATTAATAAGAGTAAGTTCTGTTGAAGACCTTCTCATGTGTCTCATTTTGAGGAACGGGTCGAATCAAACATAATAAACTATATAATACTTTAGTGTATATTAAATAATATTTCTTTTATATATCATGGGTCGGGCCAACCCGACCCGGATCCGTGTACATTTGAGTTTTTTTTCGCTTCAAATTGTTACGTTTACGTTGTATGAGTGTGACTTTTATGTTATATAAGTGTGACCATTATGTATGACTTTATGTTCAGTAATTTAGAGAAAAAAACAAAGATTTTTAGGTTTTTAGCTTTAGGTTGAAACTTTTATGATATATTGTTGTGACGTTTATGTATACATGTCATGACCTTTATGTTCCATAACTTGGAAAAAGATGAAGATTTTCAGAAAATTTTCAGCGTATTTTTAAGATGAACATATCTTTATTTGATGTTACTCATACATTTATGTGATATTAATTGCACGTTTATATATGACTAAAGGTGCAACTAATATCACATAAAAGTGCAGCTAATATTAAGCAAAGGTAACTATGTACAAATTTTGCTTTTTTTTTTCTAAAGTTAGAGTATATAAGAGTCATTTCATTTGTAAATAAATGTCACACTTATATAATATAAAAGTCACACCCATACAACATAAAGGTGATAGTCTGAAGTGAAATAAATTTTTTTTAAAGCATGGATCTGGGTCGCCCCAGACCCGATCAGGATTGCATGTGCACCTGGTGCATAGGAGACCAATTCATGTCAATAAATAGCATACTTAGAGATTGTGAAACCTTCTACGACAATGAATGTTGCACTCTCCAAGTAACATGGAAAGGAAGAAATATGTTTGCAGTGCGCTACACTTAGAAGGATTTTCAGAAGAAAGTAAGATGCATGCTGCAACTTGGTCACCACACATTTTACAATGCAGTGACCTGTATGATGCAGCGACCCCAAAGAGTTGTAGCAACTGAAGTCACATACGTAAGATCAACATGGATCAACCATAAAAGGTTGTTGCATGTCAAAGAATACGAGGAAATATCAAGACTTCAGTTGTCACTGCAGATCGATCACATGCAGTTAAACAAAGTGACAAATACAATGTGGAACGAGCCAACAAAAAGTCACCACCTACTCCTGGAGCAACTTCAAAGACTAAAACAGAGGTCAGCCGCATTTAATGGACTGCAGTATGGAGAAAGCGACATACCAAACAAGCTGCGAGTGCGCATTAATGGATTGTACCCAAAGATATCAAGAGGATCAAGGAGTTAACCACAGAGGATCATCAAGGACAATTGGAAAATCAAAATTAGTGTGACCAAGAGAGGAATCAGAAGAAGACATGTGGAATGAGCTTCATTCAACAAGCTCATTCTACCACTTATAAATAAAGGAAGTGTGGAGCTGAAGAAGATAAGTGAAAATTTGAATATTGCTAAGAGCTCTCACTTTCATATCCTGGAGCTTGCAGCAATTCCGAGCATCCAAAGATCAAAGTTTTTTATAGTTCACTCAATCTAGAAGCAAGTCCTTAACAACAAACAAATCCTTTGAAGACTTAGCTTCATCATAGTTGGATAACTTCTTTTATTCTTTAACCATTATAGTTGTATGCGTAGGTTGTTTTAAGTATCCACAGTATAGAGGAAAAATACCTCGTTGAGCGTTAGTCCTTGTGTAGGATAATATCATGTGTGAGTTCCTGTTTGATTACTGAAACCTAGGAAGGGAGTAAGAATCATAGTAGACAATGCCAATAGTTGAAGCTTGTTTGGATAGAGTCTTGTAAATCAATTGGTCTTGTGGATTTCCTCATTGTGAAGGAGAATAGAGGACTTAGAAGGCTTACACCACCTTTGAACCTCTAAAAACTCTTGTGTGTTTATTTACTGCATTTACAACTTTCTTACCTTTATATCTTGTTGTATGCATAATTTATGGGTTTATACATGTGCTTATATGTGTTGTAACTTTCTAACTTTCTAGTTAAAAGTTACTTTATTTGTTGAAACTCTATCTATCACAAATTCCGTTGTGCATAAAACTCTAAGTGTTTTGCTGCTGCACCTTTTTATTGTTGTAGGCAAAACACACTAAAGAACGATTTTGCTACAAGTATCGATAACTTGCAGCAGAACGGTTGGATAGAGTTCAAAATGGAAAAATGGTAGAGGTTCATTCACACCCTTCTAAACCTCTACACCACTTGGCACCAACAAATGGTATCAGAGTAAGTTGGGTTAAAAACCAACTTGTCTGGTTGCCTGCCCAAATCCACCCTAGTGACCATCTCGTTGCTTGTTGTATTTGACTTATCTGCCTTAAGTGCTCTGTTCATTTTCTTCAAACATGGATCATAATCATGTGAAGCTACCTATGTTTTCTATTGAATAATATGATGACTGGAAAATAAGAATGCAGACATGTCTTTCGGTCATGCACGATGAAATGTGGCTAGTATCACTGAAGGACCATCCATCATCACAAAGACAAACCCTATCTTTGTAAGAGTAACAGAAGAAACAAGAAGGGTAGAAAGGTCTGCAGAGGAGGCTGAGAAGGATAAGGATAAGGGACCCGTTAAGGAAGAGGAGAGGCCACCGGTACAGACTTACATTGAGAAGCCAAGACAAGAGTGGACCAGTGAAGATAGGAAGAGGTCAAACTTGGATAACATTGCAAAGAATATCTTATTACTAACCTCAGACAAGGGAACCTTCAGCAAGGTGAAATCATGCAAAACACCAAAGGAGAATTGGGACAAACTGAAATAAGTTTGTGAGGGGACTAAACTTATAAAGGACAACAAGATATCCACTAAAACTCAAAATTTTGAATTATCCGAAATGAAACCAGATGAAACTCTAGAGCAGTTTGATCTACGATTCATGAGAATAACGAATGAGCTGGAGTCTCTAGGAAAGCACTACTCACAGAATGAGAAAAATCTAAAAGTTCTAAGAGCACTGCCAACAGAATGGGACAGCAAGACTACAACAATGAGAGTCCTTATGGACTTGAACTTTTATGATCTCTTCTCCGATCTAAAGGCTTTTGAGTTTGATATCAATAGGAGAAAGAAGGACTTTGATGAGGGAATTAGCAAAGTCACTGCATCTGCTGCAAGAATGACCAAGGAGGCAGTTGCTGCAACCAGCGCTGCACGTACAACAGACCCTAGAGAGCGAGCTGAAGAGGACATGACTCTATTGCTAAAGAAATTTAAAAGGTTCATGAAAAATGACAAAAGATAGGGAAGTCAGTTCAGAAAGAAAACTCTCATGCAGCAGCACTAGCCAGTGCAACAACCACAGAATGCAGCAGAATCACATGATTGTAACTGCAGAAAGCCTGGTCATTTTGCTAGAAACTGCCCTCATCCAACTGTCCACAGATATCCACTAGAAAAGAGAGCCCAAAGGAAATAGAGAAGTATAAATGAGAAACAAAGACCAAGAGCATTGCTAGTGGAAGTAGAGAAAGCCAAAGGGATAGCCACATCAACAGCTGAGGGAATGAAGGATCATCCTCAGATTCAGACTCTAAAGACTCCTCATTTGGAGATGAAACAATGATATGCTTCTTGGTCAAGGGTGAGGAGGACAATGAAGATGAAAAGTACTTCTTGAACCTAAAACTTTTAAGTTTGATGATGTGAACCTAGATAGTTTCGTTAGACAACTTTTAAGTGATTTTGAAGTGTTAAATACTGAGAATGAAAAGCTCAAAAAAGGAAAACTCACTTAAAAAACAAGACTCTTGAAGCTGCTAGAATGGAAATATCACTATGGAAATATGACTATGAACCTAGAGTTCAGTGATAAAGTGTCTAAGGAAACTATCGAGTTGTAAAACAAAAACAGGGTACTTGAACTTGAGATAATCAAACTCAAATCCACTATAAACCTTTTTAGCAAAGCTTCTAAGAAATCAAGATATTTCATTAACCAACAGAAAATCTTAGAAGCTAGATTTGGATTTGGGTATAGTGGATCTGATGTTTCCAACAAAGTCAAATCAGTTAAAGGCCCTAATTTTGTAAAAAGTAAAACTTTATTCCTGATGAAGAAAAGATTGCTAATGACTTGAAAGAAATTTCTATCTTAAAAGGCAAGGAATCTATTGTTGTAACCTTAACATCTGAGTCTGCTGAAAGCTGCAACTTGCAGCCGAATAAGTTTGATGCGAGCAATAGCCTAAAACAGCAACCCCATAGGTTACAACAAAGGAGCAAAATGTTATTCAAGTCAAGTCCTCTAACAGGATTAACAAGGATAAGAGTAAATGAAAGAATTTATAACAAGAAGATTAGTACTTCATTGATAAAACCCATGTACCAAAGGAAAAGTTTAAGAAACCTAGTCTTAGAAAAAAGGAGTTCTATGCTGCAAACGAGAAAAATATCTCTGCACAGAAGAACTTGAACACCTATAACCCCCAAGGACCCGTACATGTATAAGTACTCATGCAGGTACAATTGCCAGGTAGCAGCCAGGACTTATGGTATATTGATAGTGGTTGCTCAAGACACACTACTGGCAACAGACTTTCACAGAGGAACTTCCAACAATGCAAAGGACCAGAGGTGGTATTTGGAGATGATTCAAAAGGCCATACTTTGGTACTTGAAGTATAATCATAGGAAGTGTACAAATTAATGATGTGTCATATTTGAAAAAATACAATCTGTTAAGTATCAATCAATTTTGTGATAAATGACAGATGGTGGAGTTCTCTCAAAACCTATGTCTTATAAAGGATGCTACAAGTAAAGAGGTGAAGCTGACAAGAACCAGGAAAGGAAATGTCTAGCTACCTAGTAGAATGAGAATCTATATCAAGACCAATCTACTTTATTGCACAAGGATCACCTGAACAAAGATGGTTATGGCACAAGAGGATGAGTCATTTGAATTTCAAGTCCATCAACAAGCTGGCAAGGAAAGGATTGGTGAGAGGTCTATCTGATATAGCCGACAAGAAGGAAAGCACTTGTGGAGCATGCCAGAAGGCTAAACAGGTCAAAGTCTCCTTCAAAGATAAAATGCAGAGATCATCATCTAAAATCTTGGATATACTGCACATGGACCTCTTTGGACCTATTGAGCCTGTAAGCATGAGTGAAAAGAAATACTCTCTAGTCATTGTGGATGAGTACTCAAGATTTTCCTGAACAATCTTTATTGCTAAAAAGTCTGAAACTCAAACAAAATTGCCAGAGTTTATGAAGAGAGTACAGAATGAGAAGAGCCCAAACATAATGAAAATCAGATCAGATAGATGAATTGGATTCACTAAATATTCATAGAAAAATTCTGCTCAGATAATGGGATTTACCATGAATACTTAGCTGCAAGAATACCACAACAGAATGGAGTAGTTAATAGAAAGAACATGACTCTTAAGGAAGTTGCAAGAACCATGCTTGCAGAAGTTGTGATGCTTAATAGATTTTGGGCAGAAGCAACTAATACAACATGCTACACACAGAACAAATGCTTGATAAACAAAGAAATGGATAAAACTCCCTATGAAGTGTGGTATGGATATTCCCCCAGTGTGTCACACAACCATATCTTTCGATGCATGTACTATGTACTGAATAATGACAAAGAATATCTGAAAACCTTTGATGCCTACGAAAATGAAGTTGTTCTCCTTGAATACTCTTTTATGAAAAAAGCATTTAGAGTATTCAAAAAAAGAACATTGTTTGTTGAGGAATCATTACATGTTCTATTTGATGAGTCTTACTATAATACAACTGAACTGGACAATCTCAAGAAAAAAGCTATAAAAGATGAAGCAATCAATCAAGTATCTTATACAGAAAGGATCTCATGCTTCTACCCCATGAAGGACTAGAGGAATAAGGGAATTTGAATGCAGAAGACAAGAATGCAGTAGTCTAGGTTAGAACAACATAGAATGCAGAAGGCCAGGATACAGTAGATCAAAATGCAGCAACACAATGTCCAGAACCAGCTGCAGCACTGCAAGCAGAAGATGGTGAAATAGAGAGACAAGAGCTTACTGATCCTGACAGAATGTGACTAAGAAATCACCTCAAATATCTCATCATTGGAAATCCCTGAGTAGGAGTAAGAACAAGAAGGATCACTCATAATGAAGTAATGTTTGCTTGTCTCATTTCACAAATTGAACCCAAAGACATTGAAGAAGCACTTGAAGACATCAATTGGATTCAAGCAATGAAGGAAGAACTTAATTGATTTGAAAGAAACCAAGTATATAAGCTTGTTCTTAGACCAGAACATCAAGGTGTCATTGAAACCAAATGGGTCTTTAAGAACAAGCTGGATTAATCAGGTCTTGTAGTCAGAATATGACCTGACTAGTAGCTAAGGGGTGTTGTCAAGAAGAAGACACTGATTGTGATGAGACATTTGACCCTGTTGCAAGACTTGAAGCCATCAGAATCTTCCTAGCATATGTAGCTCACAAGAATTTCAATGTATATCAGATTGATGTCAAGAGTGTTTTCTTGAATGGACTTCTCATAGAAGAAGTATATGTTGAGTAGCCACTTAGATTGGAAGATGATGCTGAGAGAAAAGTCTATTGGTGCCCTGTATGGACTTAAACAATCTCCCAAAGCTTGGTATGGCACACTGTCCCAGTACCTCATTGAGAATGGTTTCAGAAATGGGATAGTGAACAAGACACTCTTTGTTAGTCCCAATGGGTAGAAGGTTTAGAGGGAGGGGTGGATAAAATTTCTCAAATTTTTCAAATTTTTACTCCAAACAGATATTAAGTACTTGCTCTGAATCAACAACCTTCTAGCTTGCTGCTTCAGTAAGTTTGCTGCTGGGCTTTTATGTGCAACGGAAAATTCTTAACAAATATGACTTTTTGAAGATAGTTTTTATGTTGTATGACAGATGTATAATATGACAGTCAAGATATGCTTTAGATGTAGTAAGCTTAAACAGAAAATATTGTAAGATATATAGTGGCTCAAGGTGGAGTAATTCTTCTACGTCCACTCTACTCCTTTTAACAGGAGGAACTTTGTTACTGAAGATTGGTTTACACAACCTAGCTATTACAATCAACAAAACAAAGAAGTAATCAGCTTTCACACAGATTGTTGCACTACAAACCAAGACCCATACAGGACTCTTACTCTTTCTAAAAGAGTATAAAACACTAGCAGGTATAGCAACCTCTGCTAGGTACTCCTAACACAATCTAAAAGATTAAAGGGTAAAAAGGTTTTCTTCGACATTCTTGTGCAGCAAGCTTTGGAAAGAATTAAGCTCAAAGATAGTTGGCTTGCTACTTTAGATTGAGTGACTGAACTTGGATAGTTTGAGTATGTATGCTTGGAAGTTTGCTTGGGCGTGTGAATAGTTCAGTAGTTTTGTTCAGTTGCAATACATCTTCAATTTATAAATGGGAAATATGTATGTTGAAGTGTAGCAGGTTCCCCGCATTTAATGTGTTGATTCTGAGGTACATGTTTGTTGATCTTCATAGTATAAATTATTTAATGTGTCGCAACAGACTTGTCCTTGTGCCTTTCATTGATGTCTTCACTTGATTGGCTCAAATTCTTATTGTTCATACTAGTAACATAACGAGTTTGTGAATTCGAGGTGATCTTTGTTAGTACGAGGTTGTTGTTGCTTCATTTTATAGAGATATGCTTGATAGTGACCTTCAGTCTAGCGTGCAACAACGTTTATTCTTTGCAGCGACTTCTGGTGCTTGCTAAAGTGACTTTGCCGAAATACTTTTACATTTAAAACTAAGTACAAGATTGTTCCTAGCCTAGAAAACTCTAAAGTTTTTTTCTCATCAAAACTTATATAATTTCTAACACACTTCAGAATTGAGGATGGTGAAAGCATCTTGCTTGTTCAAATATATGTTGATGATATCATCTTTGGTTCAAAACACAAGCAACTTTGTGAGAAGTTTTCAAAGTTGATGCAGAAGAAGTTTGAGATGAGCATGATGGAAGAATTAAGTTTTTTTCCTAGGAGTACAAGTCAAACACATGGAATCTGGAATCTTCATCAACCAAGTCAAGTACACCAAGGAGCTGATCAAAAAGTTTGGATTGGAAGGAGGAGCTTCAGTAAGTGTACATATGGCTACATCCATCAGCTTAGACAAAGATGAATCTGGAAAGGAAGTTGATGTCACTAAGTATAGAAGAATCATAGGATCACTACTCTATCTCACTGCAAATAGACATGACATCATGTTTGTTGTAAGAATATGTGCAGGATTTCAATCTTGTCCCAAAGAGTCTCATCTTGCAGCAACAAATAGTATTATCAAGTATCTCAAAGATACACAAGATGTAAGTCTATGGTATCCAAAAGAATGAGGATTTGAAATTAAAGGATATTCTGATTCAAACTTTGCTGGTTGTTAATTAGATAGAAAGAGCACCATTGGAACCTTATAACTGTTGAATCATGTGTGCAGTGAAAAAAAACTAAGGTAATTGTATAATTTAATGACTTGACTGTATATTTTATATGTAGTGGAATGTGTGGATATACAAGTTCATTGTTCTAGTGGAATTTGTTATAGGTTGTTCTCACAGAGACCGTGGCCACCATAATTTCTAGTAGGATTACAAGAAGCAGAGCCCTGAAGACTTCCATAGGTCAATTTGATATGAATGTTATTCAAGTACCAAAACAGAATCCTAATTCGAAGGTACTAACTATCCAGGTCATCCCACGTGTTTCAATTCAAAATTCATTTT
Source organism: Scutellaria baicalensis (assembly GCA_005771605.1). Lineage (NCBI taxonomy): Eukaryota > Viridiplantae > Streptophyta > Magnoliopsida > Lamiales > Lamiaceae > Scutellaria > Scutellaria baicalensis. Next base: position 12,770,103 of record CM016725.1, on the reverse strand, counting down.
AATAAAGGTTTATGTAATATTTTTCTAGGTGAATACCAATGAAACAATGAGTGCTCAAATGGTATCCACAACAAGTCCACTTAGAGTTACAAGAAGTACTACAAAACTCACTTCCAACACTCAAAGTGATATACAACCACCAAAGGGGAATATTGCACCCAAATGAGGTAGACCAAAAAAGATTATGGTCACACTTCTAGAGAGTGACACCCAAAATATTCAAACAAGGTTATGGTCACTCTTCCAGGAAAGAGTGGAGTGAAAGTATCAACCATAAAAGGACATACCTCAAAGAGAATGGTTGTACCATAAATGTGGGATGATTATGGTGCTTATTAGATTGTGATAAAGACTTTAGCTTTTGTGATGTTGACATCTTTATTATAAGTGTTATAACTAACTTATGTACTAATCTTTGGAAGAATTTAAATGTTATTGTTTGATTGTTTTGGAATTATGTCTCGAGTTTATGACTTATGTGCTCATCTTTCTTGTTTGGAGATTGTGATTGTTAAAGGAGGATTGAAGTTCCCCACTAGATTTAGGGTGGATTTAAGTTCCCTTATTACATCTCAAGCAATTGTATATTCAAGCAATATTTAGAGAAAATTTCACTAGGCAAAATTGCATTAGATCAATAGAGAAAACTGCCCTAGGCATTACAATAGATAATTTTGCATCAAGTCATATTGAACTTGACATTACAATAGAGAATATTGCACCAATTTATGAATCCAACTCCTAATAAACATGAAACTAAATCACTTCATCAAATATATAATTATCCAAGAGAAAAACAATGACACGAACAACCACTTCTCCCTTAAATTCTTTCATTTCAATTCATCGTTAAGGTTATTATTAGCCCGATCAATTGCGCGTTCAAGGTTATTGATTCGTCTTAATAATCCCGAATTAATTTGTCGAGCTCTAGCGCAGATAGGGGGTCAATCCAAATAAAGTAGTTGCATCCTTCATTCTGCAACAAAATGTATAGAACTAGAGTGGATTGATTCTGGTTTACGGGTACACAAATTAAGGGAAAATTCAAATATTAACCTAAAAAACATTTGATGAAGGGAAAATTCAGAGATTATCCTACTCAAATACCAAAATTAGACTACCCTACTTAATTCAAGATGAAAGACATTCTCCATCAATTAGGTCAAACAAATTTAGGATAATCACAATTATGCAATGTTGAAACCAAATAAACAGGAAAATATGTACATGTTAAAACAAATATATATATATATATACATATTTTCAAACTTGACCTTACCTGTGAATTTTGACACGTTGCATACCTCCTCCCTGGATTCATATTGGTCCATGAATTCTTCTTTGCTGTGATATCCAAAAAAAACAAACTTCTTCCATTTTCACCCTTCGACGGAATTATTTGCTTCAACTTGGGGGTATGAAACTAGGGTTTATATTTGTTTGGGAAAATTATGTGTGTTTGGGATGGGTTTCTGAATGATTTGGGGGGATGTTTTGTATTTTCTTCTTAATTTTCTGATTTGTGATTTATGATTTATTTTATTTGATAAATGAAAACCCAATTTTGCCCTTAAATAAATCATTTAAATGAGCCAAAATTGAAACTCACCGAAATACCTTCTAGTTGGTGCACATGTATGGCAAAGAAGGAATATTCCTAGTATATTCTGTCGGCGGTGAGGTTCTGGTGGCCGTGTAGTAAATCCGCAAAGGTTGGCTTTTATTCAGTGAACTTTAAAAGTTCATATAACAAAGTGCAAATGTAACTATAATTTGTCTTGACTTTTGAATTTCCCCTATATAAAATGGGGAAAGTTGGTGATTATTACTAATTTGTCACTTTCCTTCCCAAACTATCAATCAATAGGGAAAAAAAAACTAAAAAACTTTTAAATATATTGTAGAATAAGCTTCATTATCTTAATAATAAGTTATCTTCTAATTTAGATATAGGAGTAAAGATGAAATAAAAGAAACTATTTTGAACGAGATTATTATATTTTTAATGATATGATTAATTTTTGAAAATAATGAAATTTAAATGTTGTCAAAATAAAAGATTTGAAAATTAGTCTATTTTAATATATAAATGTAGAAAATAAGTTTAAAATCTAAATTTCATTTTATGAAGAGTTGTGAATTGTTTAAAAGTTTAAAATGTATTATGAAAATATCAAGATGATAATTAAATCTAAAAGTAAAAATAATAAAATTTAATAAGGTTGTGATATTAAGTCTCACAAAAATGAACAAATATAATTTAAAAATTAATTCAAGCATATATATATATATATATATATATATATATATATACAATATTAATTGTGTGAGTTATAAGATATCAATAAATTGAATATATTTTTATAATTGAAATAATAAATATTTGTCATAATAAATACTACCCCACGCATCACGCAGTGTAGTACTGCTAGTTTAGAATGATTTGGTTTGGTTTTATATCTACAGAATAACTAATTAACAGTGATTAATCATATCAGTACAAATGTTGGTGTGGTGTAATTCATGCAAACGAAATGTATGTACGTAGTAACATCAATATTTTCATGGTAATTCAATAACAATGATTTGAATTTATATCTGCAAAATAATTATAATTCATACAAACAAAATGAATGTAGCACCACCAATGTTTTCGTGATAATTAATTTACAATTATTTGAATTTATATCTGCAATATATTTAATCTACAATGATTAATTAAATCACTACAACCGTTGGTGTGATGTGATTCAAGCAAAATGAAATGCATGTAAGCAAAAAAAAAAAAAAAATCATTGAAAAGATCTATGTATATTGCAACACAAGATTTAAAATAAGTGTAAAAAGGTTCAATGGATTCCATAACCAACAACCTACTGTCAAAAAAAAAAAAACAAAGATTACCTTATACTACCTCCGTCCCAAAATAAATGACGTTTTAGCAACTAAAATTTGTCCAAAAATAATTGTCGTTTTCATATTCCAAATCATATTTACATGCAATATACCAAATATGTTCCTATTTACTCATCTCAAATTAAATGTGTTAAAAAGATAAAAGCTCCTCATTAATTAAACATAAATATGGGTAGATTGGACTTTTTATCACATTTCTTAATATATGTGCACAAGGCTAAATCGTCATTTATTTTGGGACTGAGGTAGTGTAAAATTTACCCCATGTTTTTAGATCTAGTATCAAACAAATTAATAATTTGATTAATAAGCAACTTTTAAAAGTTGTAGTTGGTCATAGTACCTACAAAATGTCAAAAACAAATGAAGGTTTTCTTATATATTGTGTCAAACAAATAATTTGATTAATAAGCAACTTTAAAAAGTTATAGTTGGTCATAGTAGCTACAAAATGTCAAAACTAATGAAGGTTCAATCATGTAATTTAACAAAGGAAACAACATCATTAATAGGTCATGATAGCATTATCTAACACACTGCATGATAGCTTAAATTTTATAGATAATAATGATGTTCTACATGACTAATAGGTCATGATTAGCTGTGAAGGAATTGTGTCTTATCTGTTTTCATTTATCAAATGATGATAATGATGATAATAGTGATAATTTTTAATGTGGAATGTTCTTTATTATACCTCACATACTCTTGAGATTATTATTTCATCAATTTGAATATATAACTTCCCTTTTGCAGTATTATCATTTATCAAAATTTGATTTTAGAGAATACAAAAATATATACTAAATTAATTAAATAGGTCACAAGCATTATCATTCCATATCTTATTTCCATTTTATCAATTGGAATCCACTTAAAATTTTGGTGGAAGTATGATAGAAACTCAATTTCTCAACACATTTGTTTAAAAAAGTAAAAATAGATTTCAATTATGAGAAAAAGAGTTTGTTGAAACTAGACTAACTAAAACACATATAGAAGATGAATGAAATGATGAGCTTTCAGTGTTTAATGACCAATAAATCTGCATTAAGTTCAATAGAACTGCTGAAATTTGTAGCGAAATTTCAATACATAAACATATACTCCCTCCAATTCTTTTTATAAGTCTTCCTAAGCTCCTTCACGAAAATTAAAAAATAAATTTTCTTCCCAAATTAACCTTAATTAATACTCCAAAAATTTTCATTGAATTAAATACTTGGAAATAAATACTTGGAAATAAATATTATTTGAATTTAATTAATGGAGAAGTTGAAAAAGGCATAAGGTCATTGTTGGTAAAAAAATTTGAAAAGACATATACTTTGAATATAATTCCAAAGGCTAAAAAGACTTATAAAAAGAATTGGAGGGAGTACTGTTTTATTCTCCCATAAAATTAAATGTACTTAAAAAGTTGTTAAGAGAACGAAAGAGAAAAAGGACATCTCATTAATTAAACTTAAATAAGGATATATCAGACTTTTTATCACATTTTTTAATTTGTGTGTAAAAGCTTAAAACGAGGTTTATCTTGAAGAGTTAGTCTCATGTGTGACGGCACCCAGACACGGTTATATCCTATACACGGTGGATCAAAAAAAAAAATCATACTTATAGAGAAAATCACATACTCATATCGACCGTGTCTTGGGATATGACCGTTCGCCAAGACCGCTATTATTTTTTCGTTCAAGGCACAACCGTGTCCCAGAGCACGGTCATGCGCAAGAAAAAAATAAAAAAATATTTATAGTTGAAAAAAATATATTTATACACCGTGCTTGGGACACAATCATGCACGATCGATCATATTCTAAAACACGACTGTCCACGTATGTTATTGTACATGTGACGATCTCATATGAGTTTTTACGCATCTTGAATGTAGCATACAAGATTCCAACACATGTGATGAACATGCCCCGTTTGACAATAGATAGATACTATCATCATCCTATATTCCTTCCTATGTACAAATTCAAGCAATAATTAATAAGTCAGAAAAATAAATGAAAAGGGAGCAAAGGAATGGAGGGGCCCACAGCAATGTATTAGCATGTGAGTGCAGCATAGGAACAGGTAATATCTCTCTTTAATACTACAATTAAGATTCATTTAAGGAAATAATTATGGGTTTAATTAGAAACATTAAATTAGTGAAAGGTGGGCGTAGAGTCTGACAACTACTTTGTCTTTGTCGTGCCACGTGTCAGATAAAACAACCGACACGCAAGGTAGCACATGGAGTTTCATCTATTTATTGGTGGGGTGGGTAAGCCTTCTGCTGCTGCTGGTTCACTGCACCGCTCTCACTCTCATCAAATAAGAGTATATCAACTGCACTCAATTTTACGGTCCGACTCTCGTATCCATCGGTGTCAAATTAATACTATATGTTTATTTATATATTTAATATATTAATTAATTTTATTTTTTATATAATAAGAGAATGAAATTATTACACGTTAATAGTGTACATATTAAGACTTAAGAGTTGTCCGCTATATACATTTTAGCATTCTCCCCGACCTCATTTATATAAAAATATATTCTCAAATGTCATTTAACTAAATAAATAGTGAAATAAATAATCTTGTTAATTTCGATCACAAATTAGAAAATTGATAAAATTGTTATTCTACAAAAGAAAAACAAAACTGTAGTAAATTGTTGGAGTTCATATAATATATCTTTATTTGATTTTACCTTTTTTTTTTTTTACGTTAAACCATATGAACACATCTAATAAAGTTAGATGAGAACTCTTTTTTTTTTTCTGTTATCAAAAGGCAATTTTGTCATTTTCCTGATATCTAGTTAAAAAGTTACGAAACTATTTTTATGGTAGAAAACTAATATCTTATATGAAATTTTGTTTAGTCATCGCACAACAATACATATATTGAGTTACAATATTATATTTAGTATTTTGAGTTATATATTTTTTGTTGTATTGTAGATATCATTTATTTTTATGTAGTGTGACAGTGACACTCATGAAGTCTTCCAATCTTCTTTTTTTTTTAAACATCAAACTAAAGAAATAAATTTTAATGTAAGGTTAATTACATTTTACTATACATGATCTAGAAAGGTTTGTTGCTGATAATTAAAAGATAAAATAATCAACTAGAAATTATGTATGTAGCAATATCATTTTCCACAATAAATGACTTTGATAAAACTATAAATTACAAAATCAAAATATTTTTATATATATATATTGTATGTATCATTAAAGTTTAAAATTACTCTTGTTATGAAATTAATTAAATTAAATTAAAACTACAAAACAACACTTTTGAACCATATAGCAATTAGGTTTGAAAATGAAGAATTGATTCAACGAAAAATGACAATGAGGCCCTAACGATTTTGGGCTAATCCTAATAGATCTCAGTTCAAATAAGTTAGATAGATTAATTAGTTTAAATGGGTCTTTGATAATGTGAAATTAATGACATAAATCTCTTCCATTTACATATGAATAATGTTAACTCGTATTAATTAAAATTTGAAAACTTCAAGGCCAAAAAAATGAAAAAGAAAAGAACATATAGAAAAAGAGAAATTAATAAAAATAAAATTGTAAAATATAGTGGATTGAGTGTGGGCATCATGTGGTTGAAAGCTTGATTTCATCAAGTTACATATAAAAAAAGTGTTTGGTTACCAATTTATGATAAGGTTTCAACAACTTATTATTAGTTTAAGAGTGCAGTGAGATTCTATTAGTTGTAAGGTTTTTTGTCCCTTTTTGCTTCAATGATTGATCATATATCACCTAACTTTTCTTTAACCCTAAAGTTTGTTCTCATTAAATAAGAATAAAGTCATATCTAGTTTGTTCGATGATAAATTATATTTTGATCCAATTGTAGTTTTTGTTACACTTAAAAGTTATAATAATAATAATAATAATAATAATAATAATAATAATAATAATAATAATAATAATAATAATAATAATAATAATAATAATAATACACGAAAATTTGCGTGAGACGGTCTCACGGATAATTTTTGTAAGACGGATCTTTTTTACCCATATAACAAACAATTTCCACTAATGTATACGTGAACTGTGAATTGTGGGTTGTGAATTGATCTGTCTCATGCAACAGAATTTGTGAGACGATCTCATATAAAACTCAACCATAAGAATAACTCTCTTTTCTTTACTTGGGTGTTCTTAAGTATCATATGAAGTGTTTGTGATAAACACTTTACAATTTATGACTATTGTTATATAATAACATTTTTAAGCAGAACCCTAATTGAAATGTGAAAATAAAAAGATCTATTATTTTAAAAGTAATTACAAGTTGTGGAATGTTACATGCTAAGTACTGATCCAAGGTCAAATTATCAAAGTCTGATGAGAAATCAAAGTCAATCAAGGATCAACATAGTTTTCTGCTAGTTCATTGCTTGGACCTTAATCACTTGCCTAAATGAAAAGTGTAGGGGCCTTGCTCACATGGATAAAAAGAATAAAGCTTCAATCATTACAATTAAAAAAGTGAATTGATGAAACCTTGGTTTTACTCTTCCTTTGGATAAAATGTGAGGTGGTAGTCCAAATTTGGACGATGACGTCTCTTACATGCAGTGACGAATCTAGAAATTTGATCGGTTATTTTAAATAGTACTCCCTCCGTCCCGGTCCAAGTTACGTACTTGGACCGGGCACGGAACCTAAGAAAATGCAGTTGACTTGTTGTTTTAGGTTACTTTTTGATTAAAAAAAGTGTTTTTTTATACTTTTTGCCCACCTTTTTTTACTTTTTGGTTAACTTTTGATTAAAAAATGTTATTTTTTTGTCATTTTGGGATTGGCAAGTTCGACTGGGACGAACGAAAATGACAAATTGACAAGTTGGAGCAGGACGGAGGGAGTATCTAGTAGCCCCACGGCCTTTGTCCTTCATCTTCTTCTTGCCCAGGCGGTGATAAATGGATGGCGAGCGAAGTATTCGATGTTCATTTGTGTTCGTTTATTAATTCGTTTGCTTATATTCATGAACAATCAAAATAAGTGATCGAGTACAAACGAGATAAATTGTCTGCAAAGACATTTGGGCCTACAAATACAATGCAGAAAAGGATACAAGATATCAAATACTCTTATTAGTCAAAATTGGTGAAAATAAGTAAATTTTTCTTAGTTTTGTTGTGAAGCATGTATTCAAGTGTAAATAATACTTGTATAAAAATTGATTTGATAAGAGAAATTTCTTGCCAAAACAAAGACAGAAGAAAAACACATGGTCTTAATAGCAAGTTGTCCCAGTTTCTCTCAACATAAGTTACATCATTAAACATATCCATATACATTGAGAGGCCAAAGTCAAACTATGTTAATCAAAAACCTACAATTGAAGCAAAACATAAAATGAGATTTCCCTCTTTTCATACTCCTTTTTTCTCTACCTTTCTTTTCCTTTTCTTTGCCCAAAGAATAGTCAGAATACATTGTACACATTCTCAAGTATTTGCTCTACACTCCCACATACAAGGTTAGGAAGACACTATACTTAGGAGTGGGTGAGGTTCAAAATCAAATGCATCTCAGAAAATTGGAAAAGAGAAACGAGAGTCTCAAGAGTCGTAGGAACGCTTCACCAATGAAGAAAAAATCACAAGGATACAATTATGACTTCTTCGGCCTTCCCCTCCGACCCGGTACTTTTGCTTGGGCAGTTTGTGGTGCTTTTGTAGCCGATGGGGGCCGCCCTCTACCACGACCACTGCCTGTTTTCCCTGCAGTCAACTTCTTCCCTTTTCCTTTACCTGTGGACTTCCTGCCTCTTCCACGTTCCTCTTCACCATTTAGTATTTCATCACTGTCCTCACTGTCATACTCACCATTTTCTTCATCCTCAGAAGAGCTTTCATCTTTCTTCCTCTTTTTTGAGTTTTGAGGCTTTTTGACAGAACTCTTGCTTGGAATTTTTTCAGATGCCGCATGTTCGTATTCAGGTGCTTCTACTGCATTATTCAAAATTCAGCATTACATATAGTAGTGAACCCTGTTAAATCAAATCAGATAGAAACCTGCTCCTTTCACATGGGTGAAGAACATACTCAAACCCAAGCAAGTGCACACAAAGTGCATCTCTCAATCGGTCAAACAATTTTCTTTGAATCATTGCCCATTGAACCTGAAAGACCATTTTTCAAATGAATTTTCATCATGGATATTTAACTATACCTTCTTCAGCAACTTTGCCATCATGCACTTCAAGCTGTCAGGAAATGTAAAGATAACATCAGATAACACTCGGCTCCTCTACTACTACTACAGATATGACTCTTGAAGAAACCAAAGAACATGAAAAATCAGAAAGGATAGTATCACTCAATTTCTTATCAAAAAGAATAAAAAATCAGAAAAAATAGCTTAACTCTGTTTCTTTTTCAATGTCTTTTAGGTTGATTGTTGTTAATAGTTCAACTCTGTTACTTTCTCACAGTTTTTAGATTGATTGCTGAGAGAATAGTCATGTATGTATTTTCCTTGATTGTAATTTCGATATAGAAAATTATACCTGCTCAACTAAGAAAATAAAAAATCAGAAAGAACAGCTCAACTCTTTCTTTTTCAATGTCTTTTAGGTTGATAGTTGATAATAGTTTAACCCTGTTACTTTCTCATTGCTTTTAGATTGATTGCTGAGAGAATAGTAATGTATGCATTTTGCTTAATCATAAATTTGATATAGAAAATTATACCTGCTCAAGTCGATCGGCAATGTTGGTTCTATCAACTACCACTAAGGAATGGGCAAATCCACAGGCAACACTACAATAATGAAAGTCAAAAATAAGCTTCCTACAAGAATGATAAGCCTTTAAATTTGTGAAAATTTGTACTAACGTGACAACATGCATTCCCTCTAGGGTGTCCACTTTCTTAGGAATTGCAGAAGATCTGCAAAGAGATGGGAGAAAAAGAAGGCTCAGCTGCAATTGATGATATAATTATGAATATGAATCCATGTAAGCACTTCTGGAGGGTCGATGTCCATGTGCTCGTGTGGCATGCAAAATTTATGTATTAAAACTACCACGTACTTTTGCCCATGGGGTCCATATCCCAGTTCACCAGATTGTGCATGACCCCAGCTAATACATGAAGAATCAGCACCAACAAAGTGGTGCATATTGCCTGAATCCATTGAGCGTAGATTCCAGCCACTGTAGAAGAAGTTAGCATGTTAATCAATTAAATCAATTATAAGAATGTCAATTTTAAAGCAAACGAAAATCTTGGCTCAGGTTGTGGATTGGGTAGATCAGTTATCCTTTTTTCTTCATTTTGTCTTGAGGGACACTGGGATGAACAAGGAGAGCACCCAAAAAGAACATGATACATAGACAAAGTTTAGGCAGCTAAAGTAGAAAGTTGTGTTGGTGCTCCTTCCAGGCCTTATCTCTTGTTCAGAAATAAAAGAAAATTAGCATCCAAGCAAAGATAATTTGAAATATCATTTCAAAATTCACCAGAAAGTAGCATACTTTACCATAGAGAACTAATATGCATGAAGAATGTCAAGATCAAGAAAATAATTTTGGCCAATTAGAGAACCATTAGAACAATAAAACAAATCACTCGGTCAATAGAGCATGTAGCAACCTCAAATCCATGAGAGGCTTCGGGTACATCCAATCATCCCCACTGACTTTTATCTTGCCCCACATGTAAAGCTGTCCACCTCCTGCAAAAGGAGTAGTTTCAGCAATGTTCTTCTAATGGCCCAAACATATGGCTCTTTCAGTGCACAAACCTTCTAAGAACTTTACACCAATAAAGAAACATTTCAGGTAAAAGATTCACAGGAACTTCAAGATAAACAAATATTTTGTATTGCCAACACCATTGATGACCAATATATTGATCACTCACCAAACATGGAGGTGTGTGTCAATCTGAAGTCAACTTAAAAATGAGCATAGAATGGTTTTAAATTCCTGACCCTAGTCTATTCCTTCACAAAAAAAATGAGCATAACATCATGTTACATCTCAGAAAGTCAACTTAGACAGGCTAACATCAATTTTCTAAGATCCTAGTTCAGGGTATGAGATATCAATCGCACATTGTGCTATAGGGGTTTAATGTATGGGTTTCATAGCCTTTATTAAGACCTAGGGAGGGAACTCTTCCACACAAAAAAAAAAGCTACCCATGGAAGTGGTACAGGCCAAATGAAAACCCAGCCTAGTACCACAATACAGCATGGGATTCACATATCACGTCTTGCACTTAGGATTGCAGCAATCCAAACTCTATAGACTCAGCTAGCAAACAGGTTGGCTTTGAGCAAGGTGGTCCAAGCACCAATAGAGCATCACCATCATGCAAAGTCTTGTGTGCCTCATCAACAATAATATGCCAAAGAATTACACATACAGAAAGCAGAAAATGACTTGGATACTAATTGATATGATTTTTAATAACCACGCACAAAAATGCTATCAAGTGGGAGTTGAGAATAGTAGACTGGCCATGGGCCCAAAGCCTTGTAGCATTCACATTCATACCCCATAAAATCAAACAGGATCCAACTACAAATTTAGAATTGTATGCAATGCATCTCATATCAAACTGAAATATGAACCCAAACAATGACCAGTCACAGAAAAACAAAGTGAATTAACAGAGAAAGCTGCTTCTAAAAGATAGTGAATCCTACCAGCTGTGCATGCAGAATTGGCGGAACCTGCGGAAACAACTGCCCCAGGAGGCAAAACATTATGTCTTGTGAAAACATCAACAATACGTGGAGCCCATTCATCCTTCTGTTCTCTATGTCCAAGTCTGTCATCAGAAGCTATATAACTAAGCCCCATTACAATGAAGAAGGTACCAGGAGAAAATATAACTGGTTAAGAGCAATACCTTCCATAACCACCAAAGCCCCACCTAAACATTTGCCACATTATGATATACAAAGAAACACACAAGAAATCAGGTGTTTTGCACAAATGATACATTAGTCCTTAATGAACAGACTAAACTTTACAGACAATACTTCACACTTACGTGTAGACATGTCCACCCTTAGTAACTGCAACTGAGATCAAATAAATTCTTACATGTTACTTATCTCCCAGAACACTATAAGGAACATTGTACAATAAATATGAACAGAACAGAACAGAAGGTAAATTAATTCTATGCCTACCAGTATGATTAGTTCCACAAGCAACATTTACTATAGTCTCTCCCGCAAGAGAGGCTATTGCCCTAGGGCGTGGTTGAGCTTCATAAGCAAGCTTCACGGAGCTATCTTTGGTATTATACTGCCAACAAAAAAAAAGGATGACTTGTTAGTACTTCAGTGAACTAAAAAACACCAAATGACAATCTTGAGTACAAAAGTATCAATTGAAGTTAGTTTATGCATAATGTGAACATGCTTGGATGTTCGAGCATTTGATAGATCACAACATCGAGATGATCTCTTTCAAATGTCATAAAGATACAAAATGGTAATATAACAGAGAATGAAATTCCATGGCAGAACATAAAAGTTGCAAAGTTATATTAACTATGATGGGAAGGCAAAGGTACTAAAAAGGATGAGTAAAATATTATTTCAGTATGTAAACATAATAAATTACTACTTGGTACACAAAGAAATTAGGTGACCAACTAAGTCTTTATGAGATTCTGTTCACACTAACTTACAAGCTAGGAAAACACAATTCTCACACAACATAACTCCTTTTTTCTCCTTCCAAGTTTTCTCAAAAATATTTATCTATTGCAAATAGTTTACAGATGTAAAGGGAATCAACACCAGCAGAAAATCAATGCAACCGATCATAATGCAATGACTGAAAGCCTGAACAGCATTAATTTATGGGGAAAAAGAAAAATGGACTAATTGGATGCAATATATACAACATTTATGTCATTTCTCTATACCAGAAGATGCAGACAAGCTTCTCTCAGAAAATTAAGAGGATAACATAGAAACTCCAATTCTAGAAAACGAATATTAACCTTCAAAAAGTACCTAGGATACATTTTTTTTATAAATCTTAAGGTGGAAGCACTTGCAGGAACCAGGAGAGAGAAGAAATAAACAATTGAGATCAGCCAAATTAATTACATAGCTCTACAGAACAACTTTGCTCTGTTGGTCCTACCTCATTGTTGGAGCCATGCCCAAGTTGACCATATTGTGGAAGACCAGCAGTTCTGGAATTTGAAATCAATTAAAAAAACAACACTTATAGCAATCGAGCTAAGAAAAAATATTAGGAGAAAAAGAATAATATATCCACAAACCATACAGTATCGAAGATCCTTCAGTAGAAGTCAACCAGACAGTAAATTCACCCCCACCAACAGCAGATTTGACTTCAGATACTTGACAACGAACAGGAGATGATTCAATTTCTGCAACCAAAAAAGGCAGAATTAGAAATTAAACATAAGCCCATTAATAGATAAACAGGGGAAGATGTTTGGATGTGCAAATAGTATTACAATACCCTAATAAAAAGCATTACTTGATATAATTACTTGATAGCATTATCTAATTTCTAAACAAAAAACTTAGTTAGTTGAGGAAGAAAACAGTTTCATAATAAAAACTTAAACCACACCAGTATACAGATCTCTGACATGTTACTTTGAATAGAGATCACAATCAAAATTGCTAACTTTAACATCAATAATAATAGCATTCAAATTGCATCCAGGAAGTCACAAGTATTAATTATGTGCATGTATACCAAACAGACACAAAGTCTTGACACTTGAAAATAAGAAGTACGTTCTAGGAAACTTCGTGATCCCAGAAAGAAATCAGACTAATCGGTATAAACACAGCACATGGTTAAGCTATCAACTTTCCCATAACTGGCCATTTGATTACAAAAATGAAGTTCTATTCAAAAGGCCATAATAAAATAAGGACTTTTTTAGCTTCATTAAATACTTAATCGAATATTCTATATCATACAATAAGATGATTTCCATCTCAAAACTATAGGCACCAGGATCACTAATCTGATTTCTCGAACCTAAGTAGTGATATACAGCCATAGGATAAATGTACTAGGGCAATATAACTCAGTCAATTAAGCAATTATAATTGAGAACTGTAAATAAATCTGGGGGTGATGCTCACCATTTTTTATGGAACCTGAACCGAGTTGCCCATGCTTATTCCAACCAAATGCAAATGAGAGACCATCTTCGGTCACTACCACAGAATGACTTCTGCCAGCCCCTGCTCCAACAACTTTATACCTAAAAATAATAGCACACACGTTAAATGGTCAGCATGACACACAGTCAGGAACAAGTTTTTCTTGAGAATTTAGCGAGCGGAAATCACATTCAAGTATGGCATATCCATTGACACATTTGGAATAGAAATAGAGAACTCAATATTCAATTTTCATTATAGAATAGTAGTTAAGGAAAAGTTACGAACTGGGAAAGCTCAGAAACAATTGTTGGTCTATCTCGCTGAATTGTATCCCCATGACCAAGCTGTCCTTTCTGCACAAAATGAACAAATAAGCACAACATCGAAGCATAACCTATCAACAGATACTGAAATTGAAGCCAACAAAAGCAACATGCCTCATTGCGGCCCCACGTGTAACAGCGCCCTTCCACATCCAATGCCACACAGTGACAAGACACTACATTTCAATAAAATAAAATCAACATCAAACTGCACACCCACACAAATTCCAGAGAAGCAAACTAAAAACTTTAAACCCATGAAATCTACATCACAATTGAAATTGATTTACCACAACCAGAGGCGACAAAGCGAATGTCGACCCCCATAAGAGGGCGCAGCCTAGTGGGCGAAACCAAATTCTCTTCCGGCGAGGTCCTCCGGCGGCCCATTGCATCCCAGGAGGTGGTGCCGCAGAAGAGCAACTCCCCACCTTTGACCTCCTTGGCCTTCTTCTCCTCCTCCACCAGCGCCATTGAAAAACAGAAGATCCAGGAGAGAGAATGGCGCAATTGGAAGGATTAATCAAATCGGCGGAAAGGAAGGGTTGGAAGAAGAGAAAAGAAAAGGGGGCTAAATTGGAAAACCCTACTAGTGCCCGCCACTAGTAATAATTAAATAAAATTGGGGAAAACAAAAGCTTAAGAGAGAGAAAGAAGAGAGAGAAAGTTTGGTTTCCGAGAATGGGAGTAACTTTATTGGTAAGATATGATAATCACTAGAATTACAGTAGCGCTTTCGCTTTTTGGTTTACTTGTCCTTTTCATATAGATTTGGGTTTCTATCTTTATCCTTTTGGGGTTTTGGGAGGGATTCCCGCCACTTCATTCTTTGGATACTACCCCACACTTGCATCATTTGAGTTTGCATCGTATCTTATATTTGATATAATATCTCATGTTACATAACATTTAATACACATCATATGTTAATTAGTAATGTCAATTAATATATGTGATGTGTGGCAATTTATTTGAAATAGAAGATGTAACATCAAGTGTAAGAGAACATTTGACTCCAATTACTTTGGTTTTGTGGGTTAAAAGTTGAGATTTAAACTTGTGAATTATTATTTAAAACGTCGAGCTAACAAAGATTATAATAAACAATGTTGTAAGGTCAAAGTGTATAGTCTGTTTAAAATATTAGTCAATTCACGTTTCACATTTTAATTTTAAGTGAAATAATTTTTGTGTGTAATTGGATTCATACAACATGATCTGATTTGTTCAATGCGTCGGTCCACCCATGTTTCATGCAAGTAGATCTGTACAACATGAACTTATCCATCCAATATGTTCGTTCACCTATGTTCTCTATTTTAAATTTTTAGTGAAAAGTATAGTTTAGTCATCTTATAAGAGCACCCACAACAGTGTAATTGTTGTAATGATTCACTAAAACGCATTTAGTTAATTAATATGTGTGTGTTTTAATGTTTGTGATTTTTTGTAAATACTGTTGGAAACTGACATTCAACAATGGGTAGAACTTGTGGAATACGAGAAACAAAACAAAATAAAAAAACGTGATTTATAAAAGCCTAATATATTACAAAAGATGAGCAAGTCGACTCGATGAGGACTTTTCTCTCCTTAAGACAAGATACGCCTAAGGTAGTGCTCATTGGATCGTATATATTGTCTCCCAAAGATAAAATGACTTCGTCTTTTGAGAATGTAGCACCACAATCTCGACAGTTCCAGCGAACATTAGTGCTTGAGAATTGAGCTTTGGATGCAAAAAGAAAGAATATGATGCGAATTTTGATATATGGAAATGATGTGTGGGAGCCCCATATATTGATCTCCAACTCGAGGGTTATATCTGATAATTGATGAGAATTTAATGACCCAATAATGGATAATTTAACGACCCAATAATGAGTGATTCAATATTTAGTAACAACATTTTCAGAAGGCTAACAGACACTTGTGCCATAATGTATCGTTGCATTGTTGCATTTGAAGCTTGTGTTGCTACACTTGCAGTTTGCATCAACTTACTGTTTGCAGCTTGCGATAACTCATTGTAGCTTACGTCAACTCGTTGCAACTTGCATCAAACCACATTGTACCTTGCATTGATGCAACCTGAGTCCACAAAGATAAAACAAGCCACACCCAACCCCAACAAAACTCGAGCCATGTCTGTTCAAGTCCAACCCACATTTCAATTGTCAAGGATCAAGGCCCATAGTCGACATCAGGTTGGGCCGAACCTTCCTGTGCTGAGTCGAGCTGCACACACATGTGTTACACAAGCATACTACTCCAAAAGTGTACCAATTACTGAGTCACCTCACAGGGCTTACGTCATACTAGCATTTTCAAGGTACATCTTTCAATAGTAAGATGGTTAAACGTTCTTCCTCATACCAAGACCTTTTTATATTCTCATTTCTAGTGGTCATCTTTAAATATTAATTTTTCACTTACTAACAATCAAGGATGAAAATATCGCGAAATATCGCGGATACGGATATTGCGATACGGATATTAGGTGTTAATGTTTTTTTTCCTGGGTATCGCGGATATTTCGCAAAATATCGCAGAATATCGATATCGATATCCATATCGGTTCAGTGTAGTACAAAATTGGATGGAAATTTGGGAAATATCGCGGATATATCGCATAATATCGCATGTATATCAAAATTGAACTATGTGATTTTTTTTTCCTTACTTTGTATTATGTATTTTGTTTGATATTGAAAGGAATATATTCTCCTCACATCAATCTTTCATTCACGGATATAACCATATTTTGTGGCTTTTTGAAATTTACATTCTTTTAACCAATATTATTACTTCATTTACTTCTTTTTTTCTAATTTTTTTGCATGATATATTTCTCTAAATAAGAGGATAAATGCAAGTGAACATTTTATATCATACAATTTAACATTCAAGGTATGATATTCTCTCATATCAATAACTCTCTCACAACATTTTTTATTAAATTAATTCCAATTATTTACTTTATAGATTATGACTATTTTAATGTATCTAATTTATTTATTTTTTTGGATAAGGGCATTGACATTGGAGAGGAAATATTTGCGCCACTATATATATCACTCAATTGTCATTTTGAAAAACTACGAATTGGTATGTAAATTTAATCTTTTTTTTTCATTTTAGTTGATAAAACTAGCATTTTATTGGTATATTGTAAATTGATATGTTTAATTGTGCTAATTATGTATATGTTAGGTGAAGCATTTAGTTAACTTATAGAACTTTATTATAAAATCATAATTTTACAATTAATTATTTTATAGTGAAGCTAGCACGTAAATGTAATGTTGTAATTGTGTATTTACAATTAATTTTTATAATTAGTTTTAGTGTGCATGACATGTGCATAACTATATTAATAAGTACTCTAATGTGATGAGTTGGTATCAGTACTGTTTGGATCAAGATGGCATTTCATCTACTATGTTTGAACCTCATAGGTCATCCTTTTGGTACTAGTGTATTGTATGATGTAATTTTAGTAATTTTGTCTTGTATTATGTAATATATTATCAATTTTCATTCGAAAAACAGTATTTATAATGCTTATTATCTATATGTTAGTTTTAAATATATTATTTTAATGTGATTTTGAGTGGAATATATGTGTAATGAAGTGTAAAAATAATCCCTAAAATTTCATATTAAATTTCCAAAATTTTAATAAGATTTCCGTTGTTTTTTCAATTTTTTTGCGATATCGATATGCGATATCGATATCGACATCGATATATCCGTAAAATCAAAGTTGCGATACGACATGCGATATCGATATTTTCATCCTTGCTAACAATTGATTTCGAGTGATTCAACATGCCGTAATTATCTATTACAAACATAGATTTATCTTTTGGTACTCAATCCATAAAAAAGATTAAATTATAGTCACTTAAATATTGGTTAAAATGGTTCAAACTACAATTTTCCCAAATCAATTTTCAAACAAAAAAACCTAAATGTGAGAGGGAGATATGAGTGAAAAGAAATATTTTACTTTTGATGATAGATTGATGTGTGCTTTTATAATAAATTTGTTTTTTTTAGATTGATAATGTGTAAGGTGAGACCCACAACAATAGATGATCAATCGATATCGATGCTCTGAAGTATTACTTATCTATATTATATATAAAATGAATTAGTGGCAATTACACATTTGCCACTTTCCTCCCAAACTATCAACCAATAAAGAAAAACTAAAAAACTTCAATGTATCTAGTAGAATAAGTTTCACATATGTCTTACGAAATAATAAGTTACCGCTAATTAAGATATAAAAGTAAAGATGAAACAAACAAAATAAAAAACTATTTTGAAGGATATGATAATATTTCAATGATATGATTAATTTTTGAAAATAATGAAATTCAAATGTTGTCAAAAATTAAAAATTAAAAGATTTGAAGATTAACTTATAGATTTAATATATAAATGTGTTTAAAATATAAATTTCATTTATGAAGGGATCATGAAGTGTGAAAGTTTTTAAAAGGTATTAATTAATATCAAAATAATAATTACATTTGAAAGTAACATTAATCAATAAAATTAAATAAGCCGTGAGATTAAATCTAACAAAAATCAAAAATAAAATTTGAAAATTAATTCAAACATATATGCATTATTAATTGTATAAAATATAAAAAACAATAAACTAAATAATTTTTTAATAAAAATAATAAATACTTTGTAATTATTCAAAATCATTTCAAATAAATAGATATAATTAATATAAGTTTTCCAAATACGACAATATGTTCTAAAATTTTGAAAAATGATACAAAATCTAAAAAAAAAAAATTGTTTCAAAATATAAATTAAATTGAAACCTAAGTTTTTAAAATATAAACTAAATTTTGAAATAAATACAATATTTTTTTAATAAGCCCACCTAAAAGCAATGTAGAAAATAATTTACAATTCTAAAAATAATTCTAAGACACAGAGGAACAAAAATATGAACAAAATATATTAGCAGGTATAATTAATCACTTCTGAATTATTTAGAATTAAAACCCACAAACACAAAATTATCATCATCATCATCATTGTTATTATTGTTGTTATTGTTATATGTTATATTCAATTTTATTTTCAAATTTAATTGTTCAATATTGGGTTTTTAAAAGAAAAATGCATGGATTTTTACAAATCTCAAAACAGTAAGTTCTCATGAATAGTCTTTTAATATAACAACTTTATTAAATTATTATAAATCGTATTTATCAAGATAAATAATAAATTGTGCATCGCGCGGATATACTGCTAGTTTTTATATAATACTAATGTAAACCATGTGTGCTACAGGGGATTTTAATTCAAAATAAATATCTTTAAGAAACTAATATAAAAATGTAATCCATTTTGACTCATAAATATTTTGAAAAATATAGTAATTAAAATATATTAATTTTATCGATTAATATTATAGAATTTTATTAATAATTTTGTGATTTGGTTTTCGCAAAGATTGTAAATTGTAATGCATATATATGTTATATTTGAATTTAGGGAAAATTTCAGGATTTATACCCGAAACTAGGGTATATTTTAGATCGGGTACTCCAAAGTCATTGATCATCATAAGTAGTACCCCACTTTTCAAAAATTCATCAAATTACATCACCGTCGTTAAAAATCCGTCCAAATGGACGGAAGTTAACTACCATGAAGGTTTTTGTGCGAAAATTAGATGGGGAACCCTAATTTTTTTCCCCAATATTCATCTTGACTTGCGCAGGTTCAATTTCGTGGCAAAATTCGATCGATTCTTGGGGTTTTTTCTTCAATTCTGCCATTGAAATTCGATTAGGGTTTAGAATGTCCCAAAATAGTGTTTCTTCCTCAAATTCAAGTTGGTGTTCTTCAAAGGGACTTCAAACACAGCAACATTGTAAGTGTGGGTTTGAGTTGCCCTTGAAGACCTCTTGGTCGAAAGATAATCCAGGGAGAAGATATTGGTGTTGCCCAAATTATGGGGTAAGTTTTTTTTTTTTTTTCAGTTTGAATGAATCTGATTGTTTGATTTTATTTTTTTTCATATTGAATGTGATGTTTTATATATGTCAATGTAGAAAGTATAATATTGTGGAGTGTTCAAGTGGTTTGATGATGAAATGTGTGTGAGGTCCAAAAGCATCATCACTAGATTGCTAAGAAAATGTGACAGGCTTAAGGATGAAATAAATAAAGGCAAGATTTTGGAAAAGAAATTAGGTGCAGAGTTGAGAATGACCAACATTAAGGAAAAGAAGATGATGGATGAAATCAGTACTTTAGGAAAAAAAAATTGGTGGCAATGGAGAAGAAGTACAAATTTAACATGCAATTGCTTGTAACTTTGATCATTGTAGTGTTTCTGGTTTATGTTGTTTAGGAGTGTAGAATGATTGTTTTTGGGATATGTGTTTGGAATTGAAGTTTTTTGTTGAAAAGTTGTATTGACAAGTTATCATGAATTCAAAGTGTTTTTGTATTAACAAGTTTATGTTATGTGTATATGCCCTGTTTTCAATCCATTTTGATGTCTATATGCCCTGCATATTTTGAAATTGGAAGTAGATTGTACAATTGTGATGAAAAACTGCAAATTGAAACCAACAATAAACTGCAAATTTGCATTCAAACTAAGAACATAACAGTACATTGTTTGACAATTGTTCCAGCATTCCAACACTTAACAAATCACATACAAGTACACAATACCCTAAATTCAATTAAAACCAGTACACTTCAAAGTGCTTTCACACTCCATTGTTTGGATTCAATTCAAATTATACAAATTTAAATGACAGTGCCACAACCTCATTTCTTCCCACTCCCACCTCCTCTTTTCTTCCCATATTCACCATCCTTTAAAGATTCTCCTCTTTTCCTCTTGTGAGCCCTTTTCATTCAAATTGGAAAGTGTGATGTAGTTTACACCTCCTTTCACAAGCATTGGACTGCTCATACCCACTGATTGGAGGACCTATCAACGTGCCAAAGAAATAAGTATACTAAGAAACTTCACATCATTATCAAATTACAATGAAGTGTCAAAAATAACTCACATTTACATTCTGAGTTCCACCTGGAGTTCCTTGGATGGTTGTTGTCATCTTGGCCTTCGACTTTTGTGATTTCTTTTTAGAAGCCTATAACACAGTTTAGGGTATATATATATTATTACCAACAGTTGGCTAGTAAATAACATAAGAAGATAGAATAGAAGCACATACAAAATTCTGAGGTGTTCCATCAATTGTAGGTTGATTAGAACTTTGAACCTGGTGAGATGGTTGTTGCATTGACACTTCATTTTCTTTTGGAGTTGAAGAGTTTATTGCTTCATGAATTTGCCCTGCTGATAGCCCTTGTTGTCTCCTGCTAACCTGTTAAGAAAAACATGTAAGAAGACATAAAATCATGGAAGGATGTAGGTGAATAAGTTATGAAACATACTCTTAACTTTGGAACTTTTGTTGCAGGTTGGCTATTTTCCTGAGTTGCAGATCCATCAAATGGCTGGGATGAAGTCAAGGGCACCTCAACAAGCTGTTGTTCCACACTTTGTTCCACTGGATTATCCTTCTTGCTCTTGCAGGTCCTCTTATTGTGTCGTTTACCCCCACAGATTCTACAAGATATTGTCCTTTGAACTCTTTACAATCTGGTTTGATTGGCATCAGATGTAGGTGGTTCATTTGGATTTCTTCTCCTCACCTTTTTTGGTCTACCTGGCTTGCACTCAATCTTAGGTGATAATGGTGGAGGCAAGCTGTTCTTGGGCCAGAATTCAGGACCACATATCCCCATGATGGGGTTCTCATATGCTTGCATGTATGTCTCAACACTGTAGTGGTCATGAACATAGCTTTCAGGATTCTCATCCTTGTACCAGATTGCAGTAATTGCATGTTTGCAGGGTATTCCTGCCATGTCCCACCTCTTGCAGCTACAACACCTTTGAGCCAAATCCACAACATGCTGGTCATGTGGCCCCATAAGCTGATAATGCCAGTCATCTGACTTCATTGGGATGCATTCACCTGCATTCTTCATGTTTTTTTGTAGAAATGTCTTGATTCTTGGACAGATTCCATTACTCTCCCATTTTTTGGCTTTATCTTTGTTCACCTGCAGCCTTGTCATGAGGATATTCCTCACAGTTTCTAACATAGTTATGATTGGCTTGTCTCTTGCAGAAAATATGGGGGAGTTGAAGCTCTCACACATGTTATTGGTTAAAATGTCACACCTTGGAAATGTGTGAAATGAGACCTTGACCACTGGTGTGCTGGTTTATTCACTAGCCAATCATAGGCCTTTTTATCTAACTTCTTTAATTCTTCCATTCTACTGGTAAACTCCTCCACCATTGTTGCTCTTGTTGCTGCCCACAAAGCTTTCTTTATTGCCACCCCTAGAAAGCCTTCTTTTTTCATGTTGTGCAAATGCTGGACACAGAACCTATTGTCTGTATTGGGCACCACATCCTCAAAGGCTGGAATTAAGCCCTTCTGCTTATCACTCATAAATGTCCAAGCATATTGGTTATCAAATACAATATCCTGATCCAAAAGTTCCAAAAACCATACACATGATGTTTCACTCTCAACAATTGCATATGTTATTGGGAACATGCAATTGTTTGGATCAATCCCTACAGCTGTCAAAAGTTGCCCTTGTTGGTGCCCTTTCAAGAAACACCCATCTAAACCAATTACTTTCCTACAAGTCTTAAACCCTTTCTTACATGCTTCAAAGCATATATATAGTCTGTGAAACTGGAAGGTACCAACACTTATATCTTCTATTAGTTTTAATACAACAGTGGAACCTGGATTGGACCTAATTAACTCATCACAGTAGTCCCTCAGCCAACTGAATTGCTCTTTCAAACTACCCTCCAACAATTCCCTTGCTCCTTTTGAGGCTCTATAAGCTTGTTGCTTGGATATGTTAACCTTCACTTTGCTGCAAACCTCAGTCCTGAACTCATTGGTACCTAGCTTAGGCTCTTCTTAAACTTATTCACAAAGTGTTTCCCTATTCATGAGGAGGTAAGACTGTGGTTTTTGTAAGTCCATGAACACTTCATATGTTCTGGTCTATAAACTTTAATCTGCCAAGAGTGGTCATTGTTCATTGGTGAAGCATAAACATACCACTCACAACCCTCTTTTCTACATTTGGCAGACAGCCTCCTATTGTCATTCTTGTCAACATGAAACTCATCCCCCTCCTAAAACAGAAAGTCTCAACAACCTCTTTCACTTCTTTTTTACTTGAAAAAATTAGACCAACCTTTAGTTCTGGTTTTTTGGAATCAGTAACAGGGTTAAATTTGACAACTTTTGGGATCCTCATCACTACTCTGAACACTCTCTAGTGAATCACTGCTATTGGCAGCCACCTCAACATTACCCTCAATCATAGCCCTAACCTCATCACTCACAAACTGATTTTTCATTTTCCTACCACTACCCTCAACACCCCCAAACTCAACCTCATTGTCCACATTTTCCTTATATAACCTATCATCCTCATCCATTTCATAATCAGTGTCACACAACACCTCCTCATCAGAAGAATTATCATCATCATTCAACTCATTTTGATTTCTATTTTGATCTTCAGACATGAGTTCATTTAAGAATGAAATGTCAATATCCTCATCAATCTCAGTGTCTACAAGATTGAGTTCATCAGTTGAGGATTCTACAGGATTAGGTTCATTAGTTGGAGTTGGAGATGAATCTAGGTGTTCTATATAGAAGATAACCTCCTTATTCTTAGTGATATAATCCAATATCCTATACACAGTTGCATCAGTATGCAGTCTTCTACTATCATGTATACTAACCCCAACCTGATGCCACCACACAATTTTAGCAAGCTCATAACCTAATTCAGTGGCAAACTCATTCAATTCAATTAATCCTAACATCTCAGCATCCACATTATCAAAATAATCCACAACACCCCCATCATAGTGCCTATATTGCCTATCATATAACCTCATTTTACCATCATGATGCACTTTTATGGTAAATATAGTAGGCTCATCTGCATAATAGAAAATAAATGCACATTTTAGCAAATGCAAGGCAACAAGCATACATCTACATTTTAGCCTAGTAAACAAGCAAGACAGCAAGCATACATATACATTTTGGCAAAAAAAAAAATCTCATCTACACATACATACATCTACATAACTAAGGTAAGAAACAAACAAATAGTCGCATTTTACAAAAAAATTAACACATTTTAGCAAAGCCCATACATCTATACCATTAAGGCAGCAAGCTAAAAAACCCATACATCTAAAAAAACACACCCCATTTTACCAAAGCCCATACATTGTAGTCGCATTTTAGCCAAAAAAAAAAAAATACAAAATACTATAATGCGGTGTGCTGGTTAATCCAGTGGAGCTTCTTCTCGCCATGGCTACCCTTCGAGGTCTTGAGCTTCAATATGGATCGAATCTTCGAGGGTTGGGTGAATCTTGGGAGAAATAGTGATTTGGCTGAAAGGGGAAGTTGCGCTCGTTGCAAATTGGGGGAAGAATTAGGGATTCGGGAAATTTGGGGAAAAAATTAGGGTTCCCCGTTTAATTTTCACACAAAAACGTATTTGTAACGGCGGTGATGTAATTTGATGAATTTTTAAAAAGTGGGGTACTACTTATGATGACCAATGACTTTGGGGTACACAATTTGAAATATACCCCAATTTTAGGTATGAATCCTGAAATTTTCCCACTGAAATCCATATAATCATAAGACATAAAGTACATTACATTTAACGTTTTTTTTATAAATATATATGTAAATTATATATGTCAATACATTTCATCTAATAACTATATTGACGTAACTCTCAAATGATAATAATTTATTGATGTGAGAATATAAAGCTTGTCTTTGCCATAAAATTATTTAATATAATATAATAATTAGTTTTATATTTTAAATTGTTGAGAGGATGACACGTGAAATTAGTAGTTTGTTCTTCTCACTCTCTCTATATATATATATATATTTTATTTTTTATTTTGCCATAAAGATATTGGTTGTTTTTGTCCAAAAGGTATTAACTGTTTCATGCATAGATATGACATGTATAGCCAAAATGTATTAATTATATTATGAAATGGATTACTTTTATAAATAAATGATATTACTTGAATAATCAAAATGTATTAATTATTTTATTGTAAAGTATTATTTGTTTAAGAAAAAACAAATAACATCTTACAATAAAATCAAATCAAATTCTATTAAGATTAGGGTGCCAACTATACACACCTCAAAACTTACCTAACACACCCCATCTCTTCAATAAATGAAAAGGTATAAAGTACACATTTGGGGTGTGTTAAGTAAATTATGGGGTGTGTATAGTTGCACCCTGTTGGTCCCAAGTGGTAGTAGGCTTAGAGGGGGTGGTGAATAAGTCTACTGTATTTTCAAACTTTTTCTCCAAATGACTTAGTAGTAACCTTTTGGGAGGTTACTTATCATAGTTATATTGCGGAATCTTTCTTTCATTGAAGACACAAGTATAGAAGATGTGCATCTAACATAAGATATGCAAATAGAACAGTAAGCACATACAAACGCATAGATATACAGAGGTTCGAAGGTGGAGTAATCCTTCTACATCCTCTCTGCCTCTTCTCAAGAGGGAACATTTGTTAATCTTGTTGATTTACATAACCCTATCTATTACAACACATACTTAATAAGTAAATAGCAAGCATACTCATAGCTGCTCACAGTTGCTTGCCTACTCTCCTAACTGACCCACACAGGATCCTATCTGACCCACTCAGGATCCTTAATTTCTTCTTCAGAAAGTGAACAACTTATCAGGATCCTAGTCCTAACTAAGCACTCCGAGACAGTCCTTAAAAGGTTTGTCTACTTCTTCAACTGGATGCAGTAAGCTTCGACTTGTTTTGCAGGTTGCTCTACTGTTGCTTGTTGCACGACTGAACGACTGAGTATTCTAGCATTTCTGGGGTTTAGAGTGTTTGAGCTTTCTACTCTTCTTTTATACACTCTTTTCTCTCTTCTTCTTTATTCCCCCACTTAGCTCTCTTTTCTTCTATATGTTCTTCCCCCTCTTTTCTGCGCTCTCTCTTGCGCTTCCTTCTTCTCTTCTCTACGCTCTCTCTTATTCTTCAGTCTTCAGTCTCTTCTATTTATAGATTAGGAAATATGTCCGTTGAAGGTGGGTAGGTTTTCATCATTAAATGTGCCGCACTGCTTCTGATACATGCCAGCTTTTCGCTTTCCACGTGTCTTCATCTAATTGGCTCCATTTCTCTTCTCTCTACCGGTAACTTTCAACTTCCTTCTCATGCTTGCTTTGTAGCTCCCTTCCCAGCCTTACTCTATCAGGTGGCTTGAGGCTTCTGTAGCTTGCTGCTTTGCAGCATGCTTCGACATGGTCTCTTCCAGGTGGCGTATTGTCAGGTAGCTTGAGTGTTCGGTAGCTTACTGCTTTGCAATATATATGCTTTGGCATAGTCTCTTCAAGTGATTAAAAAAGCGCGCCTAGGAGCTAGCCTAGGCGCGAGGCGGGGCGATTTAGGGGTGCAGCGTCTTTCTATCTCGAGGCAATGCGGTGTTTAGAAAGACCTAGACGCGCGCCTCGATCGTATCACTGAGGTTGAGGCGCTGAAAAGCGGCGCTTTTTTTTTTGCTTAGCCTACAATTTTTTTTAAATTAATTATAGAGAGAAAAATCATAATTTCTAAATCCTAGTAAGAAAATAGGCGCCTCTTCTTGCTCCCAAACCCCATCCTGCTATCTCTCTACCCTCCTTCCACCACCAACGGCCGGCGACCACCACCGGTGACCAGAGACGAACGCCGACCACCAACGACCTCCGACGACGGGTGGTGGCGGCAGCAGCAGGAGGTCGCTTGTTTTAAAAATTTAAGTTTTTTTCCTTCTTCTTATACTTTAATTATAATACTAAATTATTTATTATCATATTCTTATTTATAACTAGTAGTATACATGTGCGTTGCACAGTGTGTTATATATATAATTATTAAAAAAATATAATAACATATAAAATGTAATGATTATTATTTTAACAAAAATATATTGATACTTTTTTAATTTGTATTAGTATAAAGCTAGGTATTTTAATTTTAAATTTATGCCATTATAAATAATTATATTCAAAAATATTAGAAATTTGAAATATATAAAGTAATATATTAATTTATGGATTAAACAAACAAATAAAAAAATTGTGTCAGAACATTACATGGGTAGGGAAATTATAAAAAATAAATTTAATATCAAAAAATAAGTTATATGTATTGGAAACATTATGATTTAAGTATTGAAATAAATAAATTTATATTTTATTAACATTTATAACTATAAATACACACGTACGTATTTTAATAATTTTTTTGGTTCAACACAACATATAACTCATTTATTTTAAATCAAATAAAAAATTATATCAACTTATCAAATACATGAAAATCTTTCTTGCTATCTATTTAAATGAAACAATTCAAAATTGGACTTAATCTACACATTTTGAAAAAAAAAATATGAATAATAATTAAGATTGATAAGTCAATATGTTAGGGACTAAGAATGATGAAATTTTAATTTGTGAAAAACCAGAAAAATTACCTTTGTCCAATCCCTTATGCCACCTCAATTAATCAGAATATAAATATAAATAAAATTTGACAACAAATAAATATAAAAAGGATAAAATAAAATATTTGTATATTTCAAATGAATAAGTTGGTTAACTTGCAATAATAATTTTAATCTAATTTTTTCTATTTGATATGTTTTATATGTGTAATCTATTAGGTACACCTATAATATTTTTTTATTTCTACATTTTAATATCAATTACAATAAATTAATATTATATATCATAAAAACGTTTAAAAATGAAAAATCATTGAAGCCCACACACATACATTTTCATATTTCAGTTTGATAAATTTCATATGAATATTAAATTTAAGATCATTAAATAATTATTGATTTTATATATTATATATTTAAAATTGATTTAAAATATGGTAAATTACAAAAAACAACTCCAACTATCGACTTTTTTAAAATTACAATCTAATCTGTTTTTTTTTAAGATTGCTACCCAGTCTTTCTGTGATTTTGCCAATTGCAAAATTTCCAGTCATTTTTCCGGCAAATGAATTACTTTTTTTCACTTTGCAACCCAAACTTTAATTTTTTGTCCAATCTCAAATCATGATTTTTTTTTTCGTTTCACACCTTTATGTTATATATATGAGTGTGACATTTATGTTATATAAGTATGATCGATATTTATAAAATAAATATCAGGAAATACTAGTCAAAACTGATGAAATATATATAACATCAGTAAAAAATCAATGGAATATCAATAAATATAGAGAAAATATTGGAATATATTGGTAAATATAGGAAAAATAACAATAAATATATGTACCCATATTTCCATAGATATCGATATTTTCACGATATTTCCATGAATTTAAGTTACCTATATTTTCACCGAAATCGAAATTTTCATTCGTGGTTGCAATCTAATAAAAACACAAAATTCAGGTTGCAATTAGATAAAAAAAAAGTTTAGGTTGCAAAGTAAACAAATTAATCTTCATTTTTCCGGAAAATTTGCAATCGACAAAACCACAGAAAGACTGGGTAGCAGTCTGAAAAAAAAAAGATTAGGTTGCAATTTAAAAAAAGTCGATAGGTGGAGTTGTTTTTTGTAATTTACTCTTTAAAATAAGTACTTAAAAATAAGATGAGAGATAATAAATATATAATCCCTTATTTCATCTTATTTATCTATTTATTTTTTTTATTTGAAATTTCTATACAATAAATACTATATTGAGTATCATAACTGATTTCTTAAATTAAATATTTATTTATTTGAATTGAATTTCTTAAAATACAATAAATAGGTTTATTTATTTTTATTTGTATTGAGTTTCTTAAAATACAATAAATATGTTTATTTGTATTTATTTATATTGAGTTTCTTACAATAAATACAATATGAAAGCAATTAATATGTTTCTTAAAATAGTAATTATTTAATAGGTAGATAATTTATTGCAGTTATTTTTGACAAGATATCCTGCTTTTATATATATATATATAGATATTCTGCAATTTCCTTTCAATTATTTTATTAAACTAGTTTTTTCTTTTTTGTTTACCCTTATAATAATCACTAACCTAGTCATCTAAATTTTAATGTACTTTAGTATATATGTAGATTTGAGTAATTTAGATTATCTACTATTAAGTAATTTGAAATTTATTATTTTTGCAACAGATAAGATTATATATGTGTTTTTTAGTTTGGACGCCTCGCTTCAATGAAGCAAACGCCTCGCCTCGCACCTAGGTGGTAGAATAGGTTTGGCGCCTCGGTGCGCTTTTCGCTTTTTTAATCACTGGTCTCTTCCAGGTAGCTTCCTGCAGTAAGCAGTATCCTTTTAGTTTACCAGATTCCTTTCACCATTCTCTGCAGTATCCTTTCTTTGAAGCTTTCTCTGTTGAATCTTCCTGTAGTGATCTTGCTGCAGTAACCTTAACAGGTTACTTTTCTAAGGTTTTGTCTCATCAAAACATACTTAAATATGTTCTAACAATTTCCCCCTTTTTGATGATGACAAAACCTTTGCAGATAAGATCAAGAAGTCATAATCACCTAAGCATTGAAAGCAGGTTTATAAGATATATAAACGTAGAATAGACTGTTTTCATTAAACCACATACAAGTCAAAAAGAAAGGTCACAAGGAGTGAGCGTAGAGAATCAGAAGATATTTTATATAGATAAAACATTTACATTACAACGCAGTAAGCAAAGTATAATATAAATATTCTATCTTGCTTTTCTGGCTCATTCTTCTTTCTCTTGCTCTTGCCTTTCTTTTCGTTCCCCCTTAGCTTGCTGCTAGCTTTAATCTTCTGTATAGTTTTTCCCTCTTTTTGTGCAAGTTCTTGCTCCCAGTTGATTTTCCTCTTTGATTAGGGAGATGAGCGCAAAAAGGTGAAGAGGCTTGAAGAGAGAGAAAGGAGGTTCAATCGGAGGGGAAAGTGAAGTAGCAGAGAAGTCTAGGCGCAGTAACTTGCTGCAGCCTTTCTTCTTTCTCCTAACCTCACCAACTCCTCTAACTGTCTCTCCTTCTAATTCTCTTGTAAGCGTAATCCATCCCATGCAAGGGTTGAAATCTTCTCTTCTCCACTTTTGGAAGACTTTTGATCTTCCAAGATCCTTTGCAGTTTCTTCCCCCTTTTTTGACATCATCATCGAGCTGAAGCTCTGGGGTTACTGGAGAGGGATCCTTCGCTCTATCCTCCGGCCTCGAAGAGAAGAACTTAGGTGCAAGTCCTTTGGATTTGAGGTGAGGGCAGTAAGCTAGAAGATCGAGTCTTCTGAGAAAGATCTACTTAATGAGAATCAAGTGTGAGAGGTTACTTTTCATGATTTGAGAGGTGTTTGGTTGATTATTTGCAAAGAATGTGCTGCAAAGAAAGAATGGAGAGAATGATTTCCAACAGTCTGGTGCCATGTTGTTAAGGATAAGAGAGAAAGATATGAATGGAGATAATTGAAAGGAATGCATGTAGAAGAAAATATAGAAGAAAAGAGAGAAAAGAGTGTATAAAAAGAAGAGTAGAAAGCTCAAACACTCTAAACCCCAGAAACGCTAGAATACTCAGTCATTCAGTCATGCAACAAGCAACAACAGAGCAACTTGCAAAACAAGTCAAAGCTTGCTGCATCCAGTTGAAGAAGAAGACAAACCTTTTAAGGATTGTCTCGGAGTGCTTAGTTAGGACTAGGATCTTGATAAGTTGTTCGCTTTCTGAAGAAGAAAGTAAGGATCCTGAGTGGGTCAGATAGGATCATGTGTGGGTCAGTTAGGAGAGTAGGCAAACAACTGTGAGTAGGGTTTTAAAAGAAGCGAATCTTTTTGATTCGATTCGGTATTCGAATTCGAATATAGTGATTCGAATTCGAAAAATACGAATAAGAATCCGAATAAGAATATTTTTTATATTCGTATATTATCCGAATATGAATAAGAATATGATGGTATTCGATTCGAGTATTCGCGAATATATTCGAATAATTATATATATTAATAATTAGATATTTTACTTTTTTATATTAGTATTTAGTAATGCCCAAATACATATTAGTATTACATAAAACATAACTACATATTATATATATTGTAAAGTAATGTCTAAAAATTACCTAAGTATGTAAAAAATAATACTAATTTCTAAGTCGTATTGCAAGAATGATGGTTGGATCATGGATGCTAGAAAAACATTTTTGTTGTGATATTTGTTTGATGGATTTGACTATGAATTTTAATTATGTTTATGTATTAGAACCTTGGATGTTAATTTGCACGTTGATTTTTTGTTACGGTACTTGTTCGATGATTTGACAATGAATTTATATTTATGTATTTCAAATCTTGAATGTTAATTTGGTTAATGAATTATTGAACTTGAGTTGATGAATTTTATTGTTTATTTAAGTACTATGTAGGCATATTAATTTGGGAAAAATATATATTTGATTTTTTTTTTGAAATTTTAAGTTTAAAATTTTCGAATACGAATATTCGAATATTCAATTAAATCTGCCATTAACACCTCTTTCATCTTCCCAATTTCATAATTATATTATTACATGACTTAATATCAAACTTTGTGGTTTTTGTGCAGGAGCAACGATGTCGAGGAGCTGCGGTACTCTTTAGCTCCATCTTCAAGGCACTCAATGACATCTCGAGCACGTCCTTCAAGCTGCGACTCCAACCAAATGAACATTCCACAAGCTTCTGTCTAGAATTGCATGCATATACAAAAGGTAAGTACATTGACTCAATTATCAGGTGTACGTTATTAGAATTGTAAACGAAGCCCCATCTCAATTACCCCTCTAAAAGGAGACGTCATAAAGCGTCGCATGAGATTCTTTTTTGTGCTTGAAGTCTGCACTTGCATCGGAATCATATGTCGATAACGCACTGAATAATCAGTTCCTTGTGCAATCCCACTAGATGTGGAGTTTGGATATGTATTAGAACTAGACAACATCAACAACATCTCATAAGATTCAACATACTCGAATAATACACGACATACACAACACTCACGAAAATAAGAATCAACTACACTTCAATATTACACGGCATACACAACATGTTCCGAACATTGTTCCAACTTCAGTTATATTAGACCTCGGATTGAATTATGTGTTATGTAAAGTGTCAACTTGCATTAACCAAGGAAATATGTTGTTTTTGTTGCACAACTTCAAAACTTGTTGGTCTCAAATGGTAGTAGACTTGGGGGGGGGGGGGGGGGAGGTGAATAAGCCTACTGTATTTTCAAACTTTTCTTGTCTTCAAAAGGCTTATGTCTAGAGGCAGTAACCTTTTGAGAGGTTACTTATCAGAGTTATATTGCGGAAGCTTTCTCTCATTAAAAGACCTAGTATGGAAGACATGCATCTAACATAAGATATGCAGATAGAACAGTAAGCATACACAAACGCATAGATATACAGAGGTTCGAAGGTGGAGTAATCCTTCAACATCCTCTCTACCTCTTCTCAAGAGGGAACATTTGTTAATCTTATTGATTTACATAGTCATATCTATTACAACACAGACTTAACAAGTAACTAGCAAGCCTACTCATAGCTGCTCACAACTGTTTGCCTACTCTCCTAACTGACCCACACAGGATCCTATCTGACCCACACAGGATCCTTACTTTCTTCTACAGAAAGCAAACAACTTATCAGAATCCTAGTCCTGACTAAGCACTCCCAGACAGTCTTTAAAAGGTTTGTCTTCTTCTTCAACTGGATGCAGCAAGCTTTGGTTTCTTTTGCCGATAGCTCTGCTGTAGCTTGCTGCTGGACTGAGTGACTAAATATTCTAGCATTTCTGGGGTGTAGAGTGTTTGAGCTTATTACTCTTCTTTTGATCTTTTGTACACTCTTTTCTCTTTTCTCTTTTCTCTCTTCTTCTTTTCTTTCTTCTTTATTCCCCCGTTATGCTTTCTTTTCTTCTTTATCCCTCTTTTCTACGCTCTCTCTTGCACTTTGTTCTCTTCTCTTCTTTTCTGCGCTTTCTTCTCTTCTCTCTTCTTCTTCTTCAGTCTTCAGTCTTCTTCTATTTATAAATTAGAAAATCTGCCCATTGAAGGTGGGTAGGTTTCCATCATTAAATGCGTCGTTCTTCTTCTGATACACGTCAGCTTTTGCTTTCTACGTATCTTCATTTGATTGGCTTCTTTCTTCTTCTCTCTACCGGTAACTTTTGACTTCCTTCCCATGTCTGCTTTGTAGCTTCCTCCTCGTGCTTGCTTTGGAGCTTCCTTCCCTGGCTTTGCTCTGTCAGGTGGCTTGAGGCTTCTGTAGCTTGCTGCTTTGCAGTATGCTTTGGCATGGTCTCTTCCAGGTGGCTTCCTATTAGGTAGCTTGAGTCCTCGGTAGCTTGCTACTTTGCAGTATGCTTAAGCATAGTCTATTCCAAGTAGCTTCCTGCAGTAAGCCGTATCATTTTAGTTAACCAAATTCCTTTCACCATTCTCTTCAGTATCCTTCCTCTGAAGCTTTCTCTGTCGTATCTTTCTGCAGTAACCTCGTTACAGTAACCTTACAAGATAGGTTATGCTTATAGAATGAGGGTTACAATTCTTATGGTTTTGTCTCATCAAAACATACTTAAATATGTTCTAATAAAAACTAATCACGCAATATGAACAACCACTCAAAACTACATGTATTGTGCAAAATCGATCAATCCCCACCAATTGCAAGAATCCCAAAATGAACTCTTTATTTTTTATTGAACATTGAACCGATATTTGAATCGCAAGACTTAGTTACCTCATCGACATAACGCAAGTGGCACAACGATTAAAAGCTCCTTGAGTGCTGTGAAATGAGATCAACACCTGCCACAGTTAAAAATCTGTGCCGCTTTCCCGCAATGTGCCCTAGACAGAGCAGAGAGAAGTCGATCGAAATTTCAGTACATATTGGGGCCAATTACTCAGCTTCGATTTTGTTCATTTTGAAAGTGAAATAAAATCAATTTGAATAGGAGAAGTGCAAATTTCTGTGATACAAGATTGTAGACGTGAGCAATAATACCCGATGTGTGCCTATCTAAAAGGAAAATCAGTCGATATGAAGAAGAAGAAGAATAATACCCGATATGAAGAAGAAGAATGCTCCAGTTGTGTCTCAATTTGGGGATGAAAATGTCCTGTGGTTGAGCTAAGCTTCTCAGCTGGTGGGAATTTGGGGAAGATGACACAAGAATGTTTTCCATTTTCACTTTATTTGATATATCATATTTCTTATTTAAAACATTGAGGGCAAAAAAGTAATTTCACACTTTTAATTCATTCTAACCTAAATACCGAACAACATTTTATAAACAAACCAACTTTACCAAACCTACAAACATTCATACCAAACAAAAATTTAAACTAAACCCAATACAACCTACAAAGCAAACAATCGAATTAACACTTTTTTATCCTTGATGAACAGTGCAATCCCACATTTTTTATCAATCAAAACAATCCCGCCCACCAAAGTAGACGGGCCTTAGTGTAATTCAAGAACGAGTAGAATAGAACTATTGTCAATTTTTTAGTTGTGTGTTATCCGTTCCGACATGGAATGTGTATTAATTGTGAAAAATAAATTTGTTAATTGCTTCATATCAATTTTGATGCTAAACAATTTATTTTTTATAGTCACAAAACTCTAAGTTACCCCACATTAGAATGAAAAATAGAGCTTTTAATTATTAATATCGATTTAGACATGTTAGATGAAGGAAGATTTTTTCTGGTGTTGAAATTAAATTGTAAGAGTGACACTTATGTGTCTCTGGGCACGATGCCCTCAACACCACATGATGTTAAATATATACTTTTCAGGTATCACGTGTATACACTTAAAATATTACTTACATACAAAACAAAAATTGATACCTTTAGTGAGTAAGCAAGTAATACCTTGAGGGGATACATGTGAAACCTGAATAATATATCACTGAATGGAAAGTAATACTTTAAAATTATGCAGATGATAGATACCTGAAGAGTACATATCTAATATCACACTTTAACATGGAAAAGTACTACCTTAAGAGTATACACGTGATACCTGAAGAATACATATGTAACATCATGTGCTGGGGGCACGAATCTAAGATTTGTACCCCAGGGGTATATAAGTTTTTACCAAATTGTAATTAAAAATAATAAAAAGTTACCTGCTATTACATATAAAATAACTAAAAATGATATTTTTTAAACATAAAATATTAAAAATCTAATGAAACAAATATAGAGGACTAAAAACTTTTTTGAAAAAATTATTAGGATTTCATGTGAATTTTGA
Organism: Scutellaria baicalensis; assembly: GCA_005771605.1. Classification (NCBI taxonomy): domain Eukaryota; kingdom Viridiplantae; phylum Streptophyta; class Magnoliopsida; order Lamiales; family Lamiaceae; genus Scutellaria; species Scutellaria baicalensis. The sequence continues at coordinate 12,734,193 of CM016725.1, read as the reverse complement.
TTCTATATATATATATGTATATATATATATATATATTTAATAAATTTTGATTTGATCTGCTTATCTTTTTCTATAAAACAATGAATATTAGGTTTTATTATTATCATAGTTTTAGTTTGTGTTATTTGTTTTTGTCGAAATGTATATAATTTGCAAAAAAATAAATTTGTTAATCGCTTAATGTCAATATTGATGTTAAAATATTTTATTTCATGGTCACAAAACTCTAACTCACTCATATCGGGATGAAAAATAAATTTTTTTATTATTAATATTAGGGAAAAATATTTTTGGTTCACTAAGTTTGGTTCTTTGAATTTAATTTGGTTATTTATCTTTCACCTTTTAATTTTTAGTTCTCTATGTTAAAAAATTAACATTTTTAGTCCTCTAACTTATAGGTAATTTTTTTTTTTCACTTGAATTTTTCACCTTTTTACATCATTTAAAAAAAAAATTGAATGCTACTCAAATTTTATAATCACAATTACTTTGTATTTTTTCATCTAACATTCCTAAATAATATTATAATTAAAAAATCTGTTTTCATCGTAATATGTGGGTTATAATATTTCTAATTTATTAATATTAATAATATAAATATCCTGAACTTAGAGTAAAAAGTTTATTTTTTATTATTAATATTAATTTAGACATGTTCGATCAAAAATACACAGTTTTGTTAAAAAAGAATTCAAGTGCGTTCTCAATACATTTTAAATAAAAAAAATTTTTAATTACTTGTTATAGTAGGTTTAGGACTAAAAAAATGACAATTATTATATCACAATAACTCATATGCGACCGTCGCACATGCGACGATACTCGCGCACAGTCGACCGTGTCCCAGGACACAACCGTGCACGACTATGGTGTATAAGTATGTCTTTTTCAACAATAAATATGTGATTTTTCACTATAAGTATGTGATTTTTTTTCTTCGCCCACGACCGTGCCTTGCGCGAAAACTAAAAGCAATATGTGGCGCACGGACGGGTCTCAGGACACGGTTGAAATAAGTATGTGATTTTTATCTATAAGTATGTCTTTTAGAGCTATAAGTCGACCATGTCTCAGGACATGACCATGCGCGAGTGCCGTCGCACATGAGACGGTTTCACAGGAGTCCAGCTCTTATTATATATAGAGAACTAAAAATAAAAATGGTGAAAAACAAATGATCAACAATCCAACGAGCCAAAATTAGAGGATAAAAAATATTGACGTGTTCAATGAAGAAAAAGATTTTTTGATGTTAAATTTTAGGCAAAATATTTTGTGCAACTGGTGCATGGATCGGGTCGACCCACCCCACGCGCCTCTGAAGCGCATTTTCAAGCGCCCCAAGCTCTCACGTGCCCCCACACGCCTGGTGGGTGAGCTCAAACCCACCAAAATTCGCTCCAGGCAGTCATACACTCATGTTATGTTAGGGTTACCTTCATGCTATGTTTAGTGTTACCCTCATGTTATGTAACACTAACATAACATGAGAGTAACACTAACATAACGTGAGGATCACTCTAACATAACATGAAGGTATGATTAACATTGTTTTTATACCTTCATGTTATGTTAATGTTACTTTCATATTATGTTAGTGTTACCTTCATGTTATATTAGTGTTACCTTCGTGTTATTTTAGTTCAGTGATTTTAAACTAAGGGTATGAAATCTGGAGATGGAGTCACATTAACATAACGCAAAAGTAACTCTAACATAACCCGAATGTAACACTAACATAACGTGAACGTAACGACCAAAACACGCGAAAAAAGTAAAGGCGCGAGCTAGCCCGCGCGCGGCCCAGTTGCACGGATCCATACGACTGATGCACAGGAAAATAACTCTAAATTTTAATAAATAATAAAGAATTCCCTAGTAAAATGACTTAGAAAATGATATTTTTAAAAGAGTACTATTGACTAAATATTTTTTCCCCCCACTTTTAATAGAAAAAAAAACACACACACACACACAAATGCTACTGCCCAGGATCGAACTGGGGGCCTTCAGTGTGTAAAACTGACGTGATAACCACTACACCACAGCAACAATTGAATTTTCATGTTTAATTTTAAAATAAAATAATGAAACAATGTATGTGTATGTCGAATTCTAACATGAGGTTAATATAAAATAAAACAGGTTCTTGAAAACATGCATGATACTGTGAAACCCTTATTGGTGTATTTGACCCAAACATTACTACACAAAAATTGATACACAGCTACAGAACATAAAATAAGCTGGATTACAACTGTGTACAATAGTTAGAAGATGACAATGGCAGCCTCTTCTTAACCCCAACAAATTACATCATATCATCTCTCTTCTTTCTCTCTGCACAATGATTTATGACATGATGATATTACTAAAGGATGAGCCATTTATCTCCAAGAGAAGATAAGGGGGATGACCATACTAACTGATCTTTTTTGATGGTACTTATTTGATGGTAATGTAACGGTTTGTACCGTGCTTGGCCCAGTTATCCTTAAGATCAACGGGATTGGATAGATCATGACCTTCAGCAGCTAGGCGGCTGAGCAGCTTGTTAAACGCGCTTCCACTCATCTTGCGACCACCAACTCGAGCATGTCGTTTGTTGGGCACAGCTGGCAGAGGATACATGGACAAATTCATCGTGCAGCATGAAGACTGCCACCCTCCATTACCCCACTTGTAGCATGGCCTTAGAACCCCAGTGCAAGAGCAAACGGGCACTGGCATTGTTGTCTCGTCAAATGCAACTTGGTTCAACCCCAGATCCTGGTCCTTCCAGTCTTGCTTGTCATCAGCCATATCTGGCCCGAACAATACTTTGTCCTGTTTGACTCTCTTTGAAGATTTCGAAGCCTTTTTTGTAGGTGTTCTCACCGGCTTTGTCTCCTTTGTACGTTTCGCATGCTGGGGCTTTGCGGGCTCGGGGGACATTGGAATGGCATCAATCATGTGAATGTCTTCTCTTGTATTGTACTGAGCTTCAACCATATGAGAGTGATGGGGATGGTGTATGTGTTTTACTCCACGTGCAATTTGGCATCCAGGTGGGCATTGAGACACGTTGTTAGTGTTGTTATTCATCGTGTTTTCTCGATACTGGAGAGTAGCAATAGCGTTGTCTCTTTCCATTATAGCGTTATTACGTTCTGCCATTGCTGAATCTCTCTGAAGAATAGCCAGATCCCTTTCTGCTAAGGCTGCCTTTTTCTCTGAAATGGCCAGATTTCGCTCCTGGATTGCAGCGTCTCGTTCTGCCATAATTCCCATTATCTGTTTCATGGATGGCTGCTGCATCAACCACTGAAATAAACAAATAGAGATAAAGTGAGTAATATACAACGAACAACCTCAACTGAGATATGCATGATTTCAGAGTTTCAATTTGCTAAGTTACCTGACTCTGAGGTGGTTTATGCCTTCCATTCTCACGATGCCCACCGTCATCCATCGAAGATCAGCAGCAAAATATACGGGGCGAGTGAACTAAAACATTTTCTTGTTCTTATCTGCTTACATATAGTAGTAAGAATAAGCAAAGCTAAATTATTGTCCTACGACACTAAAATTGTGAAAAAAAAAAAAAGCATCAGTATATCAGGAAGAGTGCTATTAGCAAACAGCACCATTTGAAGAATCTTCCTGCCAAGAAATTGTTAATCCATAAGAAATATGTCACACAGAAAAAGTAAACTAAATAAAAATTTAAATTCATCAGTTCCAACATGACATAGCGAAAAGATTATAATAAAGAATCATGATAAAACTAGCATCTGAAGACCTAATTGCTTGTGGAGAGAAATATTTAAATCACAACTCTAAATTGCACAACAATTTCAGACAAACACAGCATCTGAAGCTAATACACTATGAAGAGCATGGTAAGATAATAAAAGGCTAAACCCTACCTCACATAAAACAAGCAATGTGGTTAATGCAAATCCAAGAGAGATATTAAAAACTTTCTGATAGTTACGTGGGCTGTGAGCATGTGATATTTAAATATATACAACTTAGAGTTTTACATGGATGTAATACACAACACATCGTATGAATAACGGAGTAATACTCAGAAGATCACTGGCTCCAACCTATTAGTTCTTACAACGCAAACAGCATTTAAAACTAGCCACAAGACCATACATTTCACTGAAAACCTCTCGTCAATTCTTGATAAAATTTTTGTATATTCTCTGCACATGAACTCACTAACAGATTAAGAGGACTCAAAACAGAATTATGATAGAAATTTCATGAATGATTTAGTACTTCACAGAATGCACACCACTTGAACAGCTAATGAGTTGAAAAGTTCAAAGAGCCTAACTTTACTTCATATAACATAACAGAAGAAAATCACAGGTTAGATCAAATCAATGGCGATCAACGACTCAAGAAAATACAAAATATACTACACACTTTATCACCTTCAATTCAAAAACACACAAAGTATACAAATTATCAGAAGAAATAATTTTACTTGACACAAAAAAAGCACAGCAAACAAAGCCCTCTTTCCTAAACATCGAAATCACCTTTACAATGTCTTCAATCTTTACCATGCTTAGCCCCTTTCATTTCCATCAACAAACTCAGAAAGATCAAACCAATAAATTACAAATTAATCACCAATAACAAAAAAAACCGTATTTTAGCATATTTCAGCTCCATCAGATGAATTCGAATCTGAATTTCAGCTAAAAATAGAATTCAAACAACCAAAGGAATCCCAGGAACATGCATGTAAGAAAATCAAAAAACTGAACAAGAAATCAAAATTCAGCAGAAACAGAAAGGGCCCACATCACCAAAATCCCCAATTCAAGAAAAGCTAACCAAACAACCGAAATTCAACACAAAAACAATAGTGATAATAATAATAAGGAACAAAGGGGAAATGATGATAAAGAAAAGAGCTTACATGGTAACAACAGTGTAGAACTGAAACGGAAAAGGAGAAGAATGAGTGATGCAAGAATAGTTCTTGAAAAGGCAGTGAAGAATTTGCAGAATACTTCACACTTTCCTTTATTTCCTTTTCTGGATAAAATTAAAAGATGAATTTTGATTTGAAAATGGAGTGTGGAAGAGAAAATGGGAAAATGTGAAGCTTTGGTTCTTTGGCCGTTGCTTTCTCACTTCTCTGCTCATATTCTTGGACACCCTTTTTTACTTGTCTTTTTCACCATCACACTCTAGTCAATGCCATCTCTTTTCTTGTTTAACCTTTCCTACCTTTCGTTTTCTTTTTTTTTAGTTTGCAATTTCTTTTTTACATTTGTGTTTCAATGTTCATAATTTCTCAATCACAAAAACTTGTATGAGACGGTGTCACGGATAATTTTCGTGAGACATGATCCTTTTTATTTTATTAACTCAACTATTTCCATGAATTTATAAGTAAATTGTGAAGTGTGGATTGTGGGTGGACCCGTCTCATATAAAAAAATCCGTGAGACGGTCTCACACATGACTTACTCTTTTTCAAATTGCAATCTAGCTTCATTATTTTCATTAAAGTCTAAATTTTCATTCCAGGTTATGCTCAAATCGAGTTTAAATCGAACGAAAATTCAAAATTGATTTCTGATTTTCATTTGATTTGAAATTTGAAGTGTTTGGTGCACATTTCTTGTACTTTGAGTTTAAGAAATCGGACACCAAATTCAAGTTTTGCCTAAAAATGGATCGAAAATGACCCTAGGTTGTAATATAAAAATTATAAAATCTAAGTATGTAATTGGAAAAAGGGAAAAAAGAATTAGGTTGCAAATGAAAAAAAAAGGGAATGGTGTAGTACACAATAAAATAAATTGTACATATAAAATTAGAAAATTTTAATTATTATTATATTAAGAAAATATTTATAATTTGTGTTCTACCTATATTTTAGTTTAAACAAATATTTTTATCAGTCAGGTACATGAATTTGGGATCCATGCTCTTGGGTTGGCCCGACCCATGCACTCAAATAGGCACTCACACGCCCGTCCGACGTGCTCTCAGGCGCATCCACTCAAATTCGTTCTAGGTGTCATACTTTATATTATGTTAGACATATATTATGTTATGTTAGACATACATTTGTGTCATAGTTTCATACCCTTAGAATATTCAATCATATCTGCCTACATTTTAGCAATGTTAGACATACTTTTTAGTTATATTAATCATACATTTTAGCTGTGTTAGTTATACTTTTTTATATATTATATAAGGTGTGTCTAATATAACATAAATGTATGACTAATACTACGTAATTATACATGTACAAAATGTGCTAAGTTAAGGTCTTTTTTAAAGTTAAAGAAATGAAATTTGGACATAAAAGTATATCTAACATAATATGAAAGTATGTATAACATAATATAAAAATATATATCTAACATAACATAGAGGTTGTGACAAAAAAAATGGAATGGGGTAACTTTACGAAAAAGAGTCACGTATAATTTTCACGTGTTAAATTTGTTATACATATATTTAGTTTAGTATATTAATATGAACGTCAATAATATAATATTAATATATATATATATATATATATATAGTGAGCTTTGTTCAGATAATATATTAATAGAAATATATAGCTATTGTTTTATATCAGTTAAGATGTTAATAATAATGGCTAAAATTGTATATATTTAAATAAAAAAATTAATAGTAATCTTCGAACTCCTAATTAATAAGAATTAATTAAAAATTCATATACACATTCATTCTTTATATATTAACTAAATTGATTGCATGACTGATTATCTATTATTTTCAAATATATAATTGATAATAATAATTAATAACAATAAAAATAATCAAGAAATAACATTTTTTTATTGTAGTTTATTCCTTTTATTTTAGAATTTTATAATATTAACACTATAGAGATCCTTAAATATTTATTTCAATCAAATGATAAATAACTTGAAATCAAAACTTCCCAATAAATTCCATACTTTATAGTGAAAATTAATTTTATTTCTTTAATTAATAGGTTTCAGTAATTTTTGTAAACAACTCACCTATATTTTAGTTTTTCAAAATATTTCCCCTAACTTTTTTCATATTAAAATAAACTAAAAGTATATATCACATGTGATTATGTAATTTTGAAGATCATTGTGATTATGTGCCACATTATTTATTATTATTATTATTGTTATTCTTATTAAAGGAAAGTCACAAAAACTTGGGTGAGAATGGATGTAGAAACTTTTTAACGACGAAGAGACATGTGTCAATTCTTTATATATACATGGAGATAGATATAGATTAAAATTTTTGGATGAGACAGATAACTGAGTCTCATATAATAATGATAAACATGCTAACCTAAAAGCCACATTGCTAAATGCTAACACCTACATTGCTAAAGTCTCATATGGTAAAATAGATTCAAGTATTCCTCCATTTTGAAATTTCAAACTTGCAGATGAACAAGTATCTTGATCCACATAATATTTAATTTGCTTTTTGCCCCAATATCATGATTCATAATGCTATCCAAAAACCATAATAAATTTACAACATAAAAACTAGAATGGTTACAACATAGTTAGTACATTACAAATGATGTGCAGATCTCTCATCATAGATCACAGATTCATATCTCAACACACATCTTCTGAGAAGCTTCACACAACAAGTTAATCAGTCAAGAACACTACAACCCTGCAGCCCCAAGACGAGACCGCAACCAAAAAAAATTAAATTAATTGCCAGCATCAATAAGATTTATCGATACCAAAGAACCTAGACACTAGTAAAAACCAAAGACCCAATTAAACCCTCAAAAAAAAAAAAAAAAAAACCAACAAGAACAGAAAAAAATGTGGACCAGCAATGAACTTTTGGTGTTAGTCTTTGAACAATAAACGAATAGGCTATGTGAAGGCAACAAACAGGTCAGAAGGCACTACTACTTTCAGTTGCAGATGTTGAAGGACCTTCTGATTTAACTAGATGGGAGCCTTTGTTGTTGATATCAAGACCTTGGAAACAACCAAGAGGATCATGTTGCAACGACTCAGAAAAACTCCATACTTGAGCAGCTGAAATCATAGGATTATATTGCTGGGAATCAGATTGAGGCTGAGGCATAAAGAAGGAACTTTGGTTGTATGGTACATTCTGCATTGACAAATTGAATGTATCTTGGCTGCTCGATATTTCTCCAGTCGCCATTCTCAGTCTTTCCACTTCCTGCTTCAGCGCTTCATTAAGTGCTGCATATGTTCAACAAATTTTAAGTAGAACCAATGAAGGAGAAAGGATGGGTAAGGTAGATCATTGGCATCACCATTAGTTCCATTAAGAAATGAGAGATAATAAGAACCAAAGAAAGAACAAACTTCTAAGGGGTACTATTAAGATGGTTCAGTTGAATTGACAAGTCTTCGAAACATGACATCCTAAAGCTCCACTTCCAGAGTGAGGTGTCACAAGATTTTAAGAAGTCACAACTAGATAACTTTAGTTTTTCTCTATTCATAATTCAAAGAAAAGGGAGGTATAGCAAATATTTAGAAGTATTTTAACTGACATGCTATAAATGGCTTCAAAGACCACTAGGTACAGGCAGACAGGAACTTTCTTTGAATAAATAGAAATCACACTTAATGTGTTGACTCATGGCAGGGGCCGGGTTATTGCTTACCGTCACGCAACTGAGCTTGCTGTTCCATGGCTTGTAATCGAAGTTTAAGCTCCGTGTTCTCATTACTCAGCCCTGATGTATCTCTCTGCGGAAAAAAACATTCAACTAATATATTCAAGAATGCCAATAGAGTACGAGTACTACGAGAGTAAATGTCTGACATCCAAGAAAAGTTAACAAGCATTTGGAGAAGTTTCAACATTGACATTTAATGTTTGTATCAAGTTGCACTTTCTGATGCAAATAAATCCAATAGTCCTGTGTCACTATTTTCCTTCCTCAATGCTGCAATGGCTTACGTGTTCAAGTGGAGAATTAACTCTACTATGCATATCCTTTCCCTTATCACAAGCACTAGCGCACACATTTAAAGATGAGGTTCTTTCCATGCTTCTATTCTAAGGGGCAAACATTAAACGAGAGTCTCTCTTACTCTATGGCTAATTAATTGTATTCATAGTTGCTTCTTGGGATTGTACAAGTCTTTATTTAACCGACAGAGGAAAAAGCTTTGATGTGAAATAACGAATTACTAATAACAGGTATTATTTCCAAGGAATTTTTATGCTTCAACTCTAAAGAATAAATGGCAAAGAAATGAGATTACAAACAAAATTAGCAATATAACAAGCATATATATCAATTGTCTAAGTAGATGGTACATAAGAAAGCAAACATGGATACATGCTGAATGATGGATCAAGATCATCTGAGAATCGTATATTTGCCATAAATGTCACTTAGTTGACTTAGGTGATACTTGAGTTGGTAATGTCAACATGCAGAGAAAAATTGGGTTCTCTAGTCCATCTTTTAAACAGAACATGAAAATGATTTCTTAGAATTGAACATTTATGCAGATCAATATTTCCAGGTGCATCAACTTGAGCATCAGTTTCATGGAAATTTGAAACAGAAAACTATTACATTCATAGTGAAGGATCGCCAAATACCTGGAACAGCGTGAGTTGTGCAGAGAGCGTTGTTGCCTCTGTTTGAAGGGTCTGAACTTTCCTCTCCAGTTCAGTCATGTATCGGGCTTTTCTCTCTTTTGATCGGGCTGCAGATTGCCGATTTGCCAATATCCTGCACCATCATGATGTACATTCCACATTAATAATCCTAAATTAGTGAGTGCTTCACAGCAATCATGTAAGATGAACACAGTATGTTTCAGCGAATTAACATTTTCTATCTGAATCAATGTTGTGTTTGACACTTTAACTTGTAAACATTTTTGTGATACCTTACCATACAAACTATCTGAGAATTCGACAATTTACAACATGAATTACACTTGCAACACCTTCAAACTATATATGCAGATCGTTATGCACATATAACGCAGTAATGTCATTTTTCTGAACTCGATCAGTTCCATTTGGAAGAAGGATGTAAAATGCAAGAATTTGAAATCAATCGATTCAAGTCCATTCAAACAAAAAAATGGATTTCAAATCCAAGTCAATCCAAACAATCACCAATGGATTTGGTACAATGAACTTCAAATCGATTCTCAAAACCTTCAATCAAAACACAACCCAGAAATCGATAATAAAACCTCAATCGACACCAACTCAATGAGCGAACACAATAAATAGGAAAGCAGAAACATTGATCAAGATCCAAGCTAAACCCAACACAAACAAATCCCATGAAAAACAAACAAAGAATTCAAAAAAGGGGGAAAAAAACACCTTTTGGCGCGCTTAGGGTCAATGGTCCATAACTCAGCGAGCTTATCAGGAGCCATAGCTTTCTTAGCATCAATACCACTCTCATTAAACAGCAAACTCGAACTATCGACGGAATTACTGTGCCTATGCCTGGGCCTAGGAAGAGCATCACCGCCGTCGCCACTCTTCTCGCCATCACCAATGCCAGATCCGGCGGCGGAGCTGAGCTTCTCAATGTCCATGTAAGTGGAGAAGAGATCATCCTCGGATCCCATCTCTTCGAAACTTCCAGCGGGGGCATCAAAGGCCAGATCCAAATCCTCCGGCAGGCGGAAGCTGGCCTCGGAGTGAGCTCGGCGGTGGTGGGAGGGCCGCATTGCAGTGGAAAACGGCGGCGTTTGACTCTTGGAGTTTGGATCTTGCATCGATCTCTCTCTGGTTATAGTAGTTAACTAAAAGTGAAGCGATGAATTGAGTGGTAGTTGAAATTACTTCTTTTTTTATATCTAACTCTAACTGTAACTATAACCTTTTCTTTTCTTCTTTTTAATATTTCCCTTTTTTCAACCTCTTTTTCTATTTTTGGTTATCTACAATGTTATACATCTTCCAAATATTATGAAGACTTTGTATTTTTTAATCTATTATTTCATAAAATATATCATAACAATTTAAGAGAAATTAAATTTCAAATTTATTTTACTTGTAATTATAAGTCTTTTTCACGTAATTATAGAATTAACATAACTGACCATTACGGTTTGCTGATGTATCCAGACAACTGAACAGTTAGCTGGTAACAGGAATATTAAAAATAATTCACCACCTTTACAATTGCCCAGAAAAAAGAATTCACGCATGAATCAAATATCGTCATTTTTGTCTAATATAATTGAAATGAGAGGCCAACATAGCCATTTCATTAATTCATCAATTTCTTTTTGTTTTTGATTTTTTTAGATTCATGTTAGTAGATGATGTATCTGGGAAACCAAATTTACAAATCGGTGATAAAAATTGCACAAATATATATAAGGTAATGATATTTTTGCAATTATTTAAAGGTTTGATTAAATTTACAAATTAAGTAGTGATTTGTATGAAAATCACCCTTAATTCAAAATAAATTTTTTAGTAATTAAAAGAGTAACTCTCCTATAAAACAGGTGCATTGATCTCAAATCCATGCACCCGGGTCTGATCCGGGTCGCCTGATCTCTCTCTCTGCGATTGGTTTTTGAATTTTGACACCTACCATTACGTTATGTTAGACTTATTTTTACGTTATGTTATACTTATCTTTACGTTATGTTAGACTTACATTTCTATCCAAATTTCATACCTTTTTTTTTACGCATGGTTTTTGAATTTTAGCACCTACCACTACGTTATGTTAGACCTACATTTACGTTATGTTAGTTATACACTTACATTATGTTAAACCTTCCTTTGTGTTAGATCTACTGGAGCGAATTTGGGTGAGTTTTAGCGCGAATACTAGTCGCGTGGGGCACGTGCAGACACGTGAAAAGTGCATGGTGTATATTTTTGAACGCGTTGACCAGGTCAACCCTGATGCATGGATCCTAGATTCGTGTATCTGACTTATATAAGTTTTTTCCAAAAAAAAAAATAGTGATTCTAAGTGTGCAAAATAATAAACCAATATAAGTACTTTACAAAGAAAATAAATTAGAATAATATTTAACCACTATAAAACACCATAGATCCTTTTTTTTATGTGTTCGGATTTCCCTTTATAAATACTGCTCCTAGATTGCATTATGTGTTTTACGTTATCCAAAAACACCGTGCTAAACGGATCAATTGCAGAACTCATATGTTTAGTGTAGTGATAAATACATCTCTTGTTTTGAGTAAGATCTTAAATTTGATTTCCCCATCCCTTGTTTTGAGTAAGGTCTTAAGTTCGATTTCCCCACCCCAGTTGTAGTTGTAATAATAATAATAATAATAATAAAAAAAGTGGCTCAATTGCATTTCATGCCACCATAATATTATAACAAGATTTTTATACTTTCTTATATTGTTTTAGATATTAAATGGAACAAATGGAGGAAATGCATCAATCATAAAGTTTAGAGAATGTATGCTTTATAAAAATACATTAATTATACGTGTATATATATCTATATATATAAATTAGAAACTAAAATTAATTATATTTTTAAGGAAAGCAACTTGGGTTATGAAAATAAATTATTTTTCTTACGTTACTCAATTTAAATGCATAACTTTCTTATATAAAAAAGAAATTAATTTTGGCATTTTTTCTCTTATTTCTTAAATGGTGGATGATTTTGTGTTGTCTCTATCACTGTGAATGAACAGGGTTAAGTCAGCCTCTAAAAAAATCGTTTCCTCAATCTTCTCTTGAATTCATTGTAGATGAAATGTGATGAATTAGAAATATAAATAATTAAAAACGATTTAGCAGGCAACAACAAAATTAGATCATAACCAGTAAATATCGAAAACTGGATCACTCAAAAAGTTACAAAAGAATTAGAATATCATGTATAAGTTAGAATATTGATGGAATTAGAATATAATGTATTTAATTTATTAATATTATTAATTGATAAAATGTTGAAAATTTATATCTTCTAGCATCATATGTTGAAAATGTATATTATGCAATTATATCAATTGACAAAAATAAATGATATATATATATATATGTGTGTGTAACTAGATCTTTGTGATTGGTTCTTCGATTTGATTATATTTCGTCTAATTCGATCCCAATTCAGTTCTAAACTCAAAATCTCCAAAATCAAACAAAAATAAAGTCGATTTGTGAAAAGTCAAAAGATCAACAAATATTTTCGTTGGGATTTCAATCTGGTTACGATAATTTTCGAAACTCGTGCACAACCATATTGTCGGGATATAGTAATCTCTAATTTACATAGGCTTTGTATATGACAATGTCCTTTGTAAATTGCGACAAAATTCAGGCATGTTGTGAATTTGACAGATCAATCAATAAGTTCAAGTTCATGGTCCATAATTGCTTGATCAGTCAAAAGGCTGCGACGAAATAGAATGAGTTTGTAGCATAATTTTTACAGTAAATCTAATATTTTAGTGCGATAAAGAAAAAATATAAAAAATCCAAATTTCAAAGTGTTGTTCCTATAATCAATAAATATTTACAATGATATGTTTTGGTCATCAACTACTAGCATAATCTTATTCGAAAATTTAAAATAAGAAAATTAATTTATTAAATATGTAGAATTGCAAATAAAATTATTACAAATGACATTAAATACACCACTTGATGTTTGAGTGAGTATCAAGTTGTTTAAGGATCTAGCCAGAGATGCTAGCTAGTTTTTTTTTTCTTTCTCTAGGCAGATACTCAATACAACTGTCTCGATAAATATAAACTAAAATTCAATTTATCAATAATTTAATGTATCAAGATTCAAGCACATTCATTAGCAGTATCACATTTTGATTCTACTCACGTACCATAAACACTAAAACTTGCGTGAGACAGTCTCACGGAATTTCCGTGAGACAAATTCTTTTTACCCACTAACCTAACTCATTTCCAAAATTTATATATAAATTGTGAAACATGAGCTATGGATTGATCGTCTCATAGGAAAAGATTTGTAAGACGGTCTCACATAAATTATCAATTGTTATTTTATTTAGATTTCGAGAGATACCCTCATACTTAATTTATATTTCATGAAATTAAGTTTTTTTAAAGCATTATGCATGAAAATTGGTGCTGCATTACTTTCGTCCATGTCGTCCTTAAAAAGAAACAACAACTACATCAACAACAATAATAACAATAATAATAATAATTTTATTCTTGAAATTGATCCTTTTTATAAAGGGGTGGTATAAACATTTGAGAAAATACCCCCAACTACCTATATATATATATATATATATATATATATATATATATAACAACTTCACTTTAATACCCATCAATATAAACTTTTATCCTCATCTACCCATCAATATAAAGTATTATCCTCAAATATCCATTTTCACTTCAAGTACACTGTAGCTTCTTACATTTTGCAGAGATGCTTCTTACTTTCTCAGAAGGCATGTGATTTTCCTTTTACTTTTGCAATTACTGCAATGCATGTGAATAATAAGACAATATTTGATTTGATCATTCATAAGAAGAAAAAAATGACCTTACTTTTAGTATTCAAAATTTACATTTTAATTCATTCAACAAAATTGACCATACGAGATTCAGTCGGAAGTTCTCTAAATTTTTTGAAGTTTCAGAAGATTCATCCCACCTGACTCAAAATTTAGAGTATTCATCAAGCTTGAAATCAAGTAAGCATTTCGGTGCATTTAGTAGTAGTTTATAGTTGCATAGAATAGTTTAGTTTATTTAAAGTTTAATTTATTTATAGTTGCATAGAATAGTTGGGTTTATTTAAAGTTTAATTTGTTTAGTTATTGTAGAGAGTTTAATCTTGATGAAAATTGAATATTTCACTGTTGTTTCACAAAATAATTAGGGTTTCACAATTAGGGTTTATAATGTTTCACAATTAAGGTTTATAAGGTTTCAAATATAAAGTTTTTATAAAATTAGGGTTTATAATGGTTTTGACAATTAGGGTTTTTTTTATAAAATCAGGGTTCATAAGGGTTTGACAATTAGGGATTTTATAAAATTAGGGTTCATAAGAGTTTTTATAAAATTAGCGTTTATAAGGGTTTGACAATGAGAAATAGTATTTGATAGCAGTAAAAAAATTAGGTTTAATATTCGACAATTACCCTTTTTTATTCGTTAAACCCTATATTTGTACAAATTAACGAATTATAGAATGTTCGTTAAAACCTAATTTATGAAGTTAACTAAGAATTAGAGTTTAATTCGTTAACCCCTAAATTTTAAAGGGGTTAACGAAATAAGAAAATTAGTGGTTAATTTGTTAACCCCTTAACGAATTTGGGGCTTCATTAAAAGAGTTAACGAATTAACAAAGTGAACGAAATTTCTTGCAACGTTAATGAAAATTAGGGTTAATTCGTTAACCCCTTAACGAATTTAAAGGGGATAACGAATTAACAAAGTTAACGAAATTTCTTGCAAGGGTTAATGAAAATTAGGGGTTAATTTGTTAACCCCTTAACGAATTTGGTGCTTCGTTAAAGGGGTTATCGAAATAATTATTATGATCAAGGGTTAACGAAATTTCGATCAAGGGTTAACGAAAATGAAGGCCTTATTTCATTAACCCTTGTTCGAATATGGGGCTTTTTTTCCGTTAAAAGTATTAACGAATTTAAGGCCTTTTATTCGTTAATCCTCTATTTTTTTCCTTTGTTAATTCGTTAACCTTGTAATTTGTGATAATTATTTTACATTTTTTTTGTTCATATTTGTTCAGGGATGACTTTTTCAGTGACAATATAGTATGGAGGTTACTGGCAGGGTTTGCAGTATGTAAATGACATTCAATCAATGATAAATCTCTAAACATTTTCATATCAAGATTTATTGAGCTCCGTACATGAGGTTGTGCTTGCTGATTTGAGTTGTTAGGGGTATTTGATCCATTATCTGGTGGAAGTGAATGGATGATTGAAGAAGAAGAAGAAAATCAGGAATGATTTTGATTTGCATGAGTGTTTTTCAGAGGAGTATGGACTACTAGTTCTTTTCGTTTCATTGAAACGGATAGACGTCGGAGTATCAGATGGTTCTTCTTATCATGAACAACAATTTTCATTAGATGAGGAGACACATGTCGATGTTCAAAGATTTGATCCATTGAGTGAGGAGGCTCGAAATTTGGAATGGTCAAATGTTCCGGTAGGGCTACACGTCGACCAGGATTTTTATTCAACATGAGGTTTAGATGATGATTTGTTTAGAACATCTTCAAATGAGCCGTGGAATCCTTGGACGATCTCATCTAGATGTGATGTGTACAATGAGTTGAACTATTTAGACCTAAATGTGGCCTCAACTGATGAGGCCGAAGAACCGGCACTTGAAGATAGGTGGGAATAAGAAGACCATGGTCATCGAACATGTAATCAAGTACTACTGGACTTATCATATGTGAATATTTTTGTATAAAATTAACAAAATTTGATATATATTTCTTTTTTTGGTAGATCCAATTGATGAAGAAGATGACTTTGTGCTGGGCGAAGATGTGGAGACAAACTTGGATGAGGAGCAACGAGCTGCATATGAGCAATTCTGTTCCGACACAATGAGAGCTGAGTGGCAAATTCAAGACATACTTGATTTTGAGGACCCAACTGCAGATGAGATTGAGCATGCTCCAACTGGTATGCAAAAAGGAGCGACATTTGGGTCTAAGGTAGAATTGAAGAATTTAGTCGGGTATTATCATCTAGAGAATTAAGTCCAATTCCGTGTGGACCACTTTGACAAACACCGATGACAAGTGAAGTGCAATCAAAATGATTGTTCGCTCTTACTCAGTGCACATGAAAAACATGGGATTTGGAAAATCGCCAAAGTTGTCTTGTCCCACACCTGTTCATATTAGCTGAATGCTAGTGCACCCCGTAGACTTTCGTCCACATTGATTGGAGATTATTTCGTCCAGAGGTTTCGAAAAGATAGGTCTGACATCACTCCTAGGGACATCATGCGAGAGATGAACGAGCGACATGGACTGAATTTGAGCTACAAGCATGCTAGGAGTGCAAAACGTCATGCAATGAGGAAGCATATGGTGATCCAAAGACGTCATTCAACATGTTGCCAACTTACTTACAGGTTTTAAAGGAACGTAATCCGGGTACATATACCGCATTAGACACCCTGAGTAATAGGAAATTCAAGTATGCGTTCTTTGCGTTGGGTGCATCCATTGCCGGATATCGGTTATATTCCAGACCTGTTATAGTGGTCGACGGTTGCCATTTGAAGGGGCAGTACAAGGGGATTGGATTCTTTGCTGTGACTAAAGATGGAAACGATCAAATTTTTCCCCTGGCGATTGGGATAGGGAGTGTCGAGAATGATAAATCTTGGACATGGTTTTTACGTAATGTTCGAGAAGCCTTCGGTTGCCCAGATGGCTTGGTTATCATGTCTGATCAACACATTGACATCGGTAATGCAATACAAGATGCATATCCTGAAGCCTCTCATTGTCTTTGTTGTTTCCATATTCAGCAGAATCTAGCCAAGTATGGATCACACTTGGTCGGGCTGTTACATACGGCCGCATACTGTTATGATGAAGACACATTTGATAGGTATGCCGAACTTCATGTTTTAAATATTCCTCAAGTTTCGAAAATGTTCTACTTTATAACTCTGATTCTCCTTTTTGTTTGATCGGGTACATGTCTTTGATTAACGACAGTGGTTTCCAGGGCGCGATGACAGCTTGACAAAAGCTGGAGTTATTAGGTGGTCTCGTGTGAAATGCCCTATTCTAAGATTCAACTTCATGACCTCCAATGCTGCTGAGGTTTGGAATGCTCGTCTTGTGTGGGCAAGAAAGTTGCCCGTTTGTTCTTTCTTAGAGACGGCTCGAAGGGTTATTAAAAAATGGTTTGCTGAGAGAATGTTGACAACTGATGAAAGAGGTCCCACTTTCACCAAGTCCGTGCACGACAAATTAGAACAATTCATGCGGCAAGGGTGATCAATGGAGGTCCAAAGAATGGGACGAGACAAATTCAAGGTCACTGATGGTTGAAAAATATACTTGGTGGGCCTCAGTGACGGTCTGTGTAGCTGTATGTTCTTCCAAACCGAGTTTATTCCATGCGCGCACGCATGTGCAAACATCAAGTACTCCTTCATGACCAGTAAATTTTACCTACTTATTATAGTAGCAATAATTGAGCGTAAAATTGAACATAATCTGTGTTTAATGTAGTTATGCTAATGAGTCGGTTGCCTCGCACGTGGCCCCTTATTATACGATGCACTAGTTGAGAGGGATGTGGGCTTGTGAAGTTTTACCTGTATCCGACTCGATAAAGTGGGTTGTAGATGATGAGACATGCAAATGTGTTTGTGTCCCGCCGAATCAACTAAAACAGGCCGGTCGACCAAGAGGTAAGCGAATAACTTATATTGGTGAACATTTGGGAGTGTGCCCCCTATCATGTACTCGTTTGGTAACCCTGGGCATAACATAACTACATGTTCTGAATATATGTAACGCAATGATGAGCCTGACGGTGACAATCTCGACTAAGGTGGAAAGAAGACAAGAAAAAAGAAAAGATGTTCTATTTGTGGCTTAGAAGCACACACAAAAAGAAAGTATCCTTTATATTTGAGTCATGAACATGAATGACCTATATTTGAGTGTTTTAGTGTATAACTTTGTTGGCAATGACGATATTTGAGTTGCATTTGATAGTACTTAAGTTCACACCTTTTAAATTGCATAAGTCAGATAAGATTTCAAGTATAAGTTAGGAAATCTAAAGAAATGCACTAAAACATGTGGGCTCCTAACTTTGGAATCTGAAAGAGCATTAGTTTCTTACCCTAACACTTTGTTCTCCTCACTCAGGTAGTAGGATTTGAAATCGCCCCACTTGAACTGGGTCTTCCTAGTGGGCTACTCTGCCAAAAATGAACTGCACACAACAACAGATGGAACTTTACGTCTCGCTAGAGCTCCAATACCTTCGGTATCTGGGATACCCTGAGGTGCGAGGGTACTTAAATCATAGGAGACAACCGAGGGTCCGCTCTCTGGAAAGACCCTACCACCCTATGCAACTGGTGTCTCGAACAACGGCAACACAATATAGACCTAGGTGAAATACACATTAATCCGCTCCTCGATCATCTTAGACATCAGTCCCTCCAGGCGCTTTCCCTCATCAGTGACCTGCTGGGTGACGTGATGCTGGAGACCGTCGAATCGAGATCCCATCCAATCAGTGACCTGCTTGGTGACGTGCTGCTGGAGACCATCGAATCGAGATCCTATCCAATCAGTGACATGCTGGGTGACGTGCTACTGGAGACTGTCGAATCGAGATCCCATCCAATCCATCAATCGATTGTAAAACTCATCACTGGTCCCTGAACTCTGTCTCGAATCGTGCTCATGGAAGTGAGACTCCGACTTAGGGTACCTCTGAGCAACTGGCGATTCACGAATGGGCACTTCATGATAAGACGGGTACTGGGGGGCTGCATCGTCATCCTGCTCGTCCTCCGCTTGAGTGGGTACTGCGGTCCTGTGTCGCTCTCTTCGGACCATACGTCTCCTCAAGGGACCTACCTCTGCAGGATCTCCAATGGGTGCAGAAGGTCTCTAAGGAGTAGGAGTAGTAGCACGACGGTCGCATTGTCTCTGAACGACCCGGACCCCCATCAGGATATCGTCATCGATATCCTGCCAGTACGTCTGAATCATTTCATTGTCTGTGGGTGTCAATGTTGAATAACACTCGACCTGTAACAAAATTTTAGAAGTAATACATAAATGATGACAATGAGTGGCAACTTGCGGTGTTAAATAAATAAATAGTAAATACCTCACCCGTGAGCACTTGTGAAACATCTGTCTCCGATTTCTTCAAGCTCCACTTCATACACCGGGGTATCTGGATAGGCGTGTCCAATCTACACCCGGCAAACTGAGAGGTAATGGGGATCGTCTCAAAATCCCATATCTGAAGAGGCTATATTCGGAAATTATTTTAGCAAAAAACATTAAAAAACCCTAAACACACTTTGAAGAAATTTTGACAAACTAATTTGTAGGGACATACCAGTAGGGCTATCGAGAAACCATAGAAATGGTAGTGCGGTATGTAGTGACGAGCAGAAACTGTGGTAGGTAGCTTATCCATGTATTTGAGCAGGGTGAGGAAGCTGATCTTCCCCCATGGAAAGCTCTCCTATAAGTCTTCATCCTCCACCAACGTCCAAACTCATCGGTCTACAGTCGTTTTACCGGCGTCCACCCTGAGCAGTATGAGGTGGAGGATCAAAATCATGGCAATCTTCACCGTGTCCTCCGCACTATCACCACACTCGCCGACTCTGAATCGAGCACGGAGGTCAGACACGGTGTCCGGAGATGACTCGGCATGCACCCTCTAGTACATCGTCCCATCTGGTGGGGTGTGAATTACGGCCGAATTGAAAGTCGAGTCACCGAACTTCAACCCCCGTCATTAGGGCAAACTCGCGCTTACCGAACCGATAAATGCTCCTTTCCTGCCGCCCTACACAGAATCACCTCTAGTGTGCAGACATCTCGTCACCACGCAACTCATATGACATAAGGACGTGTAAGAAATCCTTGCAAGACTCTCTCTCCGTCTTCCACATCATGAAATGGTCGAAACTCGTCTTCCAAAAGTCATGGAGACACTGTCGGCCCATCGATCGAAGCTGTTCCTTGATCTCATCAAGTACCGCAAGGTCAACGTATCCATTTATATACGCGATGGTACCCTGGCATGCCTCACGAACATAATGGAACTCGATCTGTATATTTACAAACGCTAAAATAATTAAACAACCATGACAAAAAATTCTAAGAATTAACGAACAAACTTAAAGGGATTAATGAATACAAAAAACACAAATTAACGAATTAATAAAATTAACTAAGGAATTAATAAAATTAACTAACAAATTGAACGAATTAACTAACGAATTAAAATTAAAAAAATTAACTAACGAAATTAAAATTTATACTAACGAATTAAAAAATAAACTAACAAATCAAAAAAATTAACTAAGAGAATTAAAAATTAACTAGGAATTAAAAAAATAACTAACTAAAGAATTAAAGTTAACTAATTAACGTATAATTTTTTTAATAAACTAATGAATTAAAATTTAACTAGGAATTGAAAAAAATTAACTAACTAATTAAAGTTAATTAATGAACGAATTAAAAAAACAATAAACTAACGAATTAAAAATTAACTAAGCTAATTAAAAATTAACTAGGAATCTAAAAAAATTAACTAACATATTAAAGTTAACTAATTAACGAATTAAAAAATTAATAAACTAACGAAAAATTAACTAAGCGAATTAAAAATTAACTAGGAATTAAAATATTTAACTAACTAATGAATTAAAGTTAACTAATTAACAACTTAAAAAAATAATAAACTAACGAATTAAGTAATGAATTTAAAAGTAGGACTTAACTAATTAACAAATTAAAAAATTAATAAACTAACGAATTTAAAAGTAGGGCTAACGAAATTAGGGCTAAGAGTAAACGAATAAAAACTTAGGGCTAACGAAATTAAAAAAATTAACCATGTACTAACGAATTATAAAATTAGGGCACAAATTAAAAAAAAGTAAATTAATTACCGAATTAACAAATTAGAATAAGGGAATTAACGAAAAAATTAAATTCGTTAACCCCTAAACTTTAAGGGGTTAACGAATTTAACCCTTGGAATTTCGTTAACTAGGGTTTATTTCGTTAATCCCTAAAGTTTAGGGGTTAACGAAAATTTTCAATTATTTTCATTAATTTGATTCGTTAACCACAAAAATTTTAGGGGTTAACGAAATTGTTTAATTATTTTTGGTAATTTGATTTGTTAACCCCTTAAATTTCAGGGGTTAACGAAATTGTTTAATTTTTTCATTAAATTTTTAATTTTTTTCGTTAAATAATTCCTATACGAATTTTCTACAAATTTTCTAAAGCTTAACGGAATTACGAAATTTAATCGACATTCAACAATCCATTTTATTTTTCAATCCGGCTAAACTAATCGCAATAAATTTTCAATCAATAATTCAATATTACAATAATCAAACAAAATCTCAATATTCAAACAATAATAAAACAAAATAACAAAATCAAACAATAATCAAACAACTAACTAGCCTGTCCAGCCATTGAGAACAAAGTGACCTTTGCGGCTGGAAAAGAAAAAGAGAAGAAAACAATGGTGTTGAAGAGAAATGGAGCAAAGGGCGCCGCTACTGGAAAAATTGGAGCAAAGAGATTTCTTTCGTTAAGCCCTAGGTATTAAATTTGAGTTTGTGTGGGTGGGTCGGGAAAATAATGGGGTAAATGGGTAGGTGGGGGAATATATTTATATTAAAATATATATTACAAAATATAAATGTTTTTAATTCTGACTTTTAATATATATTACATTGACTTTTAATTCTGACATACATTCTGACATTCTGTGAAAATGTTTTTTTTGGTTATTTGGGGGCAATATTTTAAAGAGCAAATGTCCATAAATACCAATTTTGTTAAAAAGTGGGCCTAAAATAACCCCCCTATATGGAAAGGACAAAAATAACACTTTTGTTAAAAAGCGGGTAAAATCCTGAAGACCCCCTTATGTTATGGTAAATTTGCATCGGTCCCCCCTGTGTTACGTAAATTGCGGGGCAAACACATGTGATTTTAAAACTCAGCGTGAAACCCCCAAAGTCGTCAGACTTCACAGGTGTGCAGGTGACGCGCCTAAGTGCAATGCTGCTTAATTTTTGACCGTTATATGGGGTTGAAAATACAGAATTACCCCTGCTTTTGTATTATATATGTATGTGTATGCACTACTTATTTACATGCATCAAACCCCTAAATCCCCAATACATGAAACCCTAAATCTAAATAACAAGCAGTCTATCATTTCAATCATAGAAAATGAACGAAAATAAAAAACAGATTGTACCTACCTTTTCGATTCAATCCTCACCCACTCCACTCACAGGCACTAGAAGCAAACTACGATATTCAAGGTTTGGTCGATAATAAATAGAGTATTTGGATTTACGACGAGTTTTGGTCGGGGAATCGTTTCTAGCCCTAAATTTTTCTCAACCTCTCTTTTCTGAACGCATCAGTTAGAATATTCGATTTAGTGTACATGAGGGGCATAACGGGAAGGGGGGAGGAAAAATATCACGGTGTTAACACCCATTAACTGTTGTGGGACATGTGTCGAAATTCTATTATCACAAGTGTTCAAATTGCAATTTTCATAACAGAGGGGGGACCGATGCAGACTTTTGAAATCACGAGGGGGTTTGACGCAATAAACCAGTTATAAAGTGGCCCAAAAAATACCCACTTTTGAAAGTCAAAATAGGCATGATTTGACACACCTGAAATGTTTGTTCCCTACGCAAACTTTTTTGCTCTTATATATGTGTATAACATTTATATAGTGAATGAGGTTATGTCACGTGTAAAGTTGCCTTTATATCACACGAAAAGAACCTAAAAAAGCAAAAAAGAAGGGAGTCTGTTGGTCCCGGAACTGTTGTAGGTAGGCTTAGAGGGAGGGGGGGTTGAATAAGCCTACCTTATCTTCTAATTTTTCTTTCCTTTCTATTGGCTTATTTCTAATATCAGTAACCTTTTGGGAGGTTACTGATCAGAGTGAATGCGGAAGCCTATCTTTGTGCCCAATAAAAGATATGCAGTTTATCAGAGAGAATAGATGTAAGGCAGTAAGCAGATAAAGACGCAAGCACGTATAGAGGTTCGAAGGTGGAGTAATCCTTCTACGTCCTCTCTTCCTCCATACAGGAGGGAACATTGGTTAAGTTGGTTGATTTACATTGACCTAACTATTACAACCCACCCTTAACGAATAAGTAGCAAGCCTTCACACAGATGCTTGCCTACTTTCCCTTGACCCACACAGGATCCTACTCTACCCACCCAGGTTCCTCACTTTCTCTTCTAGAAAGTGGTAAACTCAGCAAGATATTACTCCTCGCACTGAGTACTCCGAGACAACCTTTTAGAGAGGTTTATCTCCTTCTTCTTCAACTGGGTGCAGCAAGCTTGGCCTTCGCATGTAGACTGATTCTGCTGAAGCTTGCTGCTGACTGGTAGACTGGGTGTGCGTCTTCTTGGGGTGTGGAGTGTTCGAGCTTTTCTTCTTTTCATCTGCTCTGTATGAACACTCTCTTCTTCTCTAGACTTCCCATTTTTTGCGTTTCTCTCTTTTAAGCTCTTCTCTCTTCTTTTGCACTTCTCACTGTGAGTTTGGATATTCTGATGTGCTCACTTCTCTTGCACAGTTGGTGCTTCTCTCATGCGCGCCCTATGCTTCTCTCTCACACTATTTTCAGTCTTCAGTCCTCCTCTTTATAGGGTGTGAAATCTGCCCGTTGAAGGTAGACATATTTTTGACATTGATACGCCGCACTCCTGACACATGACAGCTTTTCGCTTTCCACGTGTCTTCTTCCGATTGGCTCCTCTTCTCTTTTCTCTCTACCGGTAACTTTGACTTTTCTTCCCATGCCTGCTCTGCAGCTCCCTCCTCTAGCTTCACTCTGGAGCTTCCTTTTTCTGGCTTGCTCCTTTAGGTGGCTTCGAGTTTCTGTAGCATGCTGCCTGTGCAGTATGCTTTCGGCATGGTCTTTCAGGTAGCTTCCTGGCTCACTGCATCCTTCTTTGGCGAGGTCCTTTCTTCCAGTAGCTTCCTGTTAGTCAATAGTAGCCTAGTTAGTTTATCCGATTCTTTATAACCTTTCTCTTCAGTATCCTTCCATTTGACACTTTCTCTGTTTCTTTTAATCTTCTGCAGTATTGGTTATGCATATTAAAGTTACTTTTAAGGATTTGTCTCATCAAAACATTCTACAAATGTATCCAACAATTTTCCCCTTTTTGATGATGACAAAACCTTAACAGAAGATCAAAAGAATATAACTTCTCAAGCACAAAAAACATATTTAAAGCATGGCACAAATGGGCATACTACTTTCATACACAAATCACATATAAGTCAAAAAGAAAGTGCATAAGGAATGAACAATTTTGACGAACAGAAGAAATTTTATTAAGATAAAACGTATACATTACAATGCAGTAAGCAAAGTACAATAAACATCCTATCTAAATTCATTCTTCTATCCTTCTTGTTCTTTTCTATCTTTCTTTTCCCTTCTTGTTTGCTGCTAGCTTCTTTGTTATTTCTTCCTCTATTACGTGAGGTCTTGCTCCCAGTCGATTTCCTCTCTTTTGATCGTGGAGGAGAGTTAAGGAAGGTGATCACAAGAAGAGAGAAAGATGATTTAGTTGGAGATGATCTGGAAATAGTGGAGATGCTCCGGTGCAGTAGATTGCTGCAACCTTTCTTCTTGCACTGCCTCCGCCAATTTCTGTGACTGATTCTTCCTTCTTTCTTTTTGGATACAGAAGAGAACTCTTCCAAAGGAAGGGTTTTGTCTCTTATGTTCTTCAGTTTAGGAAGATTTTGATCTTTCTTAATCCTTCACAGTTCTTCCCCCTTTTTGACATCATAAAAAATGAGCTTAGCTCTGGGGTCGCTGGAGAGGGATTCCCTCAACTCAACCTCCGGACTTCAGAAGGAGATCCTAAGGGCAAGTCCTCAGGCACCCTCGAATTTGAGGTGAGGAAGGAACGTTAGAAGGTCAAGTCTTCTGAGAAGGACTTGCTTAGCAAGTGTCAAACGTGAAGAGTGAAAATATGAGATTTGAGGTGTGCTTGGTTGATTATTTGCAGAGAATGTGTCTTTTAGAAGAGATGAAGAGAATGGTTTCCAATAATCGGGTTACATGAAATGCAGGGATAAGAGAAAGAGAGGACATCTTTTTATGCTTGATGAAGAATAAGAGTGCATGTATTTATAGGGATAAAAATACTCCCTGTTGCAGTTTGGATCTTTAAAGATCTCATTAACTGCTCCGCCGGTTTCCAAGGCTGATGTTGACAGTTTTCACAGCTTTATGTCGTTTCTCTTGATTTGATTGCGTCTGTGGTCAGCGGTTGAATCTCCACCCTTGGATTTTTTCTAATCGTGCGACTATTGTTGCTTTTAGGGTTTTTGAAAAGGTCATCTATTTCTGGATAGAGGTGATCTTCCTTTTTATGTCCGCACGTTACCAAGAAATATTTTCTCAGTAACTGCTCTATCTTGTAACATCCAAGAGATCTCTTTATCCAGTTTTGATGATAAGTTCTGACTTCAAGTTACCTAGTATCCAGAATATTAAAATCTAGCATCCTGATACACAACGACCTGGTATTCAGCGATCTAGTATCCAACTACTTGGTATTTAGCGTCCTGTTACCCAGCGACCTAGTGTTCAACGATCTAGTTTCCATCCCCTGGTATCTGGCATCCTGATATCTAGTGTCCTGCCACCCAGTGACCTAATTTCCAGTCAGTCTGGTATCTAGCATCCTGATATCCAGCATCCTGCTATCAGCGACATAGTATTCAATATTCTGGTGTCTAGCATTTCCTTTAGTCTTTATATTTCCTTTGAGTCCTTATACCTTTTCTATTGACTTAATGACAAGTGTTCTGATTTTTAGTAGCTTAAACATCCAGTAGCTCGATGTCTAGTGTCTTGGTGTACAGCGTCCTGTTATCCCATGACCTAGTATCTTGCAACCGAATGTTCATCATCCTTTAATCAGAATTTGTCACTTTGTCAATTATTCCCCCTAAAATCATTAACCCTTCAGATGTACCTGCAAAACACTTACCATGTATAGGTACTCATACAAGTATGAGTCCTTCTGAGTTAGGTTTTCCTTCAGAAGATTGGACTATCTTTACAACCCATGGTTGCTGTAGAGAGAGTTTCGGCTTCTTCAAGACTTTTTAAAGAATAATCAGTGATAGTGTGTGGAAGTGTTTGTAGGCATATCATGATAGACAAGGGTAAAAATTCATTCATTCATTTTTGTTTTATTATTTTTCTGGAGTTGCTGTTCTGCTTAATTTCTTATGGAATGTCAGTTTGTTGCAGACTTTTTACAGTATGCCCATACTTGAGTTACTCCAAGGATTTTAACCTTTTTGCCATCAAAGCTTCCTTGATTAGTACCGGAAGTTCCCCCTTACTTTATGGTCTCCTCTTTTAAGGTGTGGGGTCACTTAACAGTATCAATCTCGATTACTTTGAGGTTTTGCATGAGAAAGTGAAGCATAAGATATGGAAATAAACATGCAGACTTCATTTCTCATTTAAAGAATCAAGTGACAACAAATTATCATTCATTATCTTAACATATAGTCACTTAAGTTCTTTGACAGATTACCAAGACATGGTAATGACCAGATTTAAAGAGTATAAAATTAGAATGAGGTACGTGGTCATCATTGTTCTTTTAAAAGAGAAGGTCCTCTTTTATTCTTATTTCTGTCTGGAGGTCGATCTGGTTGATGGAGTGAGCTTCTTCTTCTTACTCCTTGGCTTGACATCCTCATTGTTTTCCCCCATGATTTGCTGCTTGTTGATTGTTGTACCGACTTCTTCTTCAGCTTTGCACAGGTTCCTTCTTTGCAGCTTGCTGTTCCCCTTCAGAAACAACTTTCTTCTTAACACAACTTGATTTTCTACATATTTTAGTTGTTTGTTGTCTTCACATCAATCATATCCTTTTTAGGGTACAAGGCAAATCAAAATGATCATCTGATGTGAGGGTAAGAGAGAGAGAGAGAGATTTTGAGAGAGGCTTTTTCACAGATGGGATCTGGATAGATCGATTAGATCTTTTGTTCATCCATCTGCTCTGATACCACTTGTTGGTATCAGATTGACCATTGAGCAAGGATGAATAAAATCCACCGGCTCTGATACCACTTGTTGGTATCAGATGCATTAGCTGATAGATAATCCAACCTGCTCTAATACCACTTGTTGGTCCCGGAACTGCTGTAGGTAGGCTTAGAGGGGGGGGGGGGGTGAATAAGCCTACCTTATCTCCTAATTTTTCTTTCCTTTCTATTGGCTTATTTATAATATCACTAACCTTTTGGGAGGTTACTGATCAGAGTGAATGCGAAGCCTATCTTTGTGCCCAATAGAAGATATGCAGTTTATCAGAGAGAATAGATGTAAGACAGTAAGTAGATAAAGACGCAAGCATGTATAGAAGTTCGAAGGTGGAGTAATCCTTCTACGTCCTCTCTTCCTCCACACAGGAGGGAACATTGGTTAAGCTGGTTGATTTACATAGATCTAACTATTACAACCCACCCTTAACGAATAAGTAGCAAGCCTTCACACAGATGCTTGCCTACTTTCCCTTGACCCACACAGGATCCTACTCTACCCACCCAGGTTCCTCACTTTCTCTCATAGAAAAGTGGTAAACTCAGCAAGACATTACTCCTCGCACTGAGTACTCCGAGACAACCTTTTAGAGAGGTTTATCTCCTTCTTCTTCAACTGGGTGCAACAAGCTTGGCCTTCGTATGCAGACTAATTCTGCTGAAGCTTGCTGCTGACTGGTAGACTGGGTGTGCGTCTTCTTGGGGTGTAGAGTGTTCGAGCTTTTCTTCTTTTCAGCTGCTCTGTATGAACACTCTCTCCTCTTCTTAACTTCCCCCTTTTACTGCGCTTTTCTCTTTGTAAGCTCTTCTATCTTCTTTTGCGCTTCTCTGTGTGAGCTTGGATATTCTGATGTGCTCACTTCTTTTGCACACTCAGTGCTTCTCTCATGCACGCCATGTGCTTCTCTCTCACACCATTTTCAGTCTTCAATCCTCCTCTTTATAGGGTGTGAAATCTGCCCGTTGAAGGTAGACAAATTTCTAACATTGATGCACCGCACTCCTGACACACAACAGCTTTTCGCTTTCTACGTGTCTTCTTCCGGTTGACTCCTCTTCTCTTTTCTCTTTACCGGTAACTTCTTGTGTCTACCGGTAACTTTGACTTTTCTTCCCATGCCTGCTCTGCAGCTCCCTCCTCTAGCTTCACTCTGGAGTTTCCTTCTTCTGGCTTGCTCCTTCAGGTGGCTTCGAGGCTTCTGTAGCATGCTGCCTGTGCAGTATGCTTTCGGCATAGTCTTCCAGGTAGCTTCCTGGCTCGTTGCATCCTTCTTTGGCGAGGTCCTTTCTTCCAGTAGCTTCCTGTTAGTCAATAGTATCCTAGTTAGTTTATCTGATTCTTTATAATCTTTCTCTTCAGTATCCTTCTATTTGACACTTTCTCTATTTCTTTTAATCTTCTGCAGTTAGTCTATGGCAGTAACCTATCCTAAGATTGGTTATGCATATTAGAGTTACTTTTAAGGATTTGTCTCATCAAAACATTCTACAAATGTATCCAACAGAGTCTGTCCAATAGAGCTTAACCACACGAAAACTGATGTGATATAAGGCTGGAAATCAGGATTTTTTTTCAACTTTATCTTGAGTGAAAAACTTGAAAAGTTTACACATTGTCATATATCACATGTGCAAAGTAATTCCGAAATTCTGAATAAATTGGTGCTGCACATTGCAAACATTTGCATGTCAAAAAATTTCATCCTTACATCACATTTTGGCAAGTATTAGGAAAAGTTTTGTGGAGACTTTCGTCGAACACGTAACGGTTAGTATGTAGTCTGTGTCATAGTTTGAAGTATATGTTGTTCGGAAATTATGTGTTAAGGTGATCATTTGCAAAAAAAAAAAAAAAAATTCATATTTTTCGTGTAACCCATATTTTAGGGGTTACACGAAAACCCTATGTGTTCGAAGTATGAACATGAAAATTAAGGACTTTTCGTGTAACCCCAAAGTAAGGGTTACACGAAAAGTCTGTAGTTTTCGTGTAAGCCCATTGTATTAGGGTTTTCGTGTAACCCATTATTTAGGGGTTACACGAAAAGTCCGAGGTTTTCATGTTAAAAAATCGAACTATTAGGGTTTTTGTGTGGTATGGTTTTCGTAACCCCTGAATAATGTAATCCAAATATTTCAAAATATTATCTATATGCTTAATTGTTCAAACTTTAACTAGCATAGACGTTAAAATGTTTAATGTAATTGTCTCAACACATATATGCTAATTAGCATAAATATAACTATACAATAAGTTTGTATAGTTATATATGGCCAGTACATAATTAATGTTTAATTTTATATATGACCACTGCATAATATTTAATGTTATATATGACCACTGCCCCATTAATTAATTCTTAAGTAATACCATTTCATTCCATAAATTTTTACATTATATATGATTTCATTCCATAAGTTCCATAAAAAAATATTTATTTGGGTCTGAAATCATTCCATAAGTCGAGAAATCCAACACATCATTTTGAAAATTATATAATTCTTAAGAAATTTAGGAAAAGAACTCCGGATTTTTTAAAAATTTAGTTAATGAAATTTTCCTATATTAGCAAATTATATAAAAGGAAATTTGTAGTATTTGTAACAAATGAATTTTGTAGTATTTGTAAAAGGAAATATATACATAATGACATATTAACTGGACTATATTATGGGTTGAAATCCATATAGTTCAAATACCACGTTATTGGTTGTTGAAATCCATATACTGTTTTCCTGTAGTGCTGATCGATGGTCTATTTCTAGCTTATACCGTAAGTGTACGGTGTCAACTATAGATAGGGCGAGCTAAGGTTGATCCCATAGAGACTAGTGAATTAGAACGATGTTAACTACCTAATTAATTTATCTAATTTTATCTAGGTGACCGAATTGAAAGAATTGAATCTTATTAACCTATGTTTAAAAACAAATAAATGGAATCAAATATGGAACAAGCAAATTGTCAAGAAATATCAAGATTCAAACAATGATCCTAAGACAACAATTTCATTCTACTTCAATCAAGTTTATTAATCTAGCAAAAATCAACCTCAAATCCAATTATTTTATGTGAGCAATCACGATTGTAGATTAACCTCTCTCTTGAGCAACTTAACCCATTGATTGATTATTAATGTTTGTATCTCTACCTCGCAGTTAATAACCAACTCCTGAAAGATCCTAAGATCTCTCACCCCAATTATTTACCAATCTCTCGATCTAGACAATTTAATTGAGTCATGCATTCCCAAATCTATAATCAGATATGTTGTTTCGATCTTAATACAATTAATTAGAGCATGCATAAATTTGGTCAGAACTCATACATGGAATAAGCACAAGGAAGTATGAATAAAATATCATGGATTAGAGGAAAGATTAAAACTAAATATTCAACAAGAAGTCCATAGAACTACTCTCGTGTCCTAAGATCACGAGACCCCTAGCCAAAAATCATGTTCGTAAAGCAAAATAAATTACAAAACGACATGATCAAAACTAGAAATAAATCAAAGAAAAGCTTATTGAATTTGTGATCGTTGGTTGCCCTCTTGACTCTTGAATCTTCCAATCCTTGCTTTCTTGCTTGCCTCAAGATGTGGATGTGTATTGGATGTGTATGAATCCTTGTGTATCTTCGTGTCCATTCTTTTGAGTCACAAAGTCTCAATTTATACCTCACAATTAAGTGTGGAGTAGAGTTCTAGTCGAAACGGGGTCTGAAATAGCTAAACAAAACGTGACCCGGCCAGATCCGGATGTCCCGGCTCATATTGGACAACAAAACAGAAATCTGGGGTGAAAAACACGTGACCCGGGTGGGTCACCGGTGACCCAGGTCGGATCAATGCTTCGAATTTCGCTGGTTTCTTAGCTTGTGCATTTAAACCCGACCTCACCGGGTTATGACTTCCAGACTCTTTTTGACCCATTTGGAGCTCGAATTAGACTTTGCCGTCTTCATAAAATTTGTAGCTCTTGAAGTTAGCTATCCAATGACACTAATTTCTACACCAAGTTATGCCAAATTTACTGGAATCCTGTCAAGATGAGAATCAGGACATTCTTGCATGACTTTCAATTTCTTGTACTATTCTTCTTTCTTGGTGGCCGAATTGATGAAAACTTTCAACATGAAAGTTGTAGAACTCCCTTGTAGCTTTCCAAAAAGACAAGAAACATTGATTTTGGACTTCTAGAGCTTGAGATATGATTTTTCCCCATAATTGCATCGTTATCGACTTCCTATCTCGACTCCAACTTGGCGTTAAATTCTGTTGGACTTCCATTTTGTGTATCAAATTCCTTGCAAATCAAGTAAAAACGTGAAATTTTAAGTAGATAATGAAATGTTAATAAAATCCCACTATTGTGTGCTTTTCAACACAAAATGATATGAAATTAAGCCCCAAAATACATCAAATAACGAAGTTATCAAACCCCCAAATTTAAACTATAGTTCGTCCCGAAACAATGAAAAGAAAATTAGAACTTATGCATGGGGTGGAATGAATATCGTTTTGCTCGTAGTCTTAGGCAAATTTTCAAGAACAAGCAAACATCATATAATTTTGGAAGACATAGGAGATTCATGCAAATTACTCTTGAATCAATGCTTCAAATAATAAGTGAATACTCACAAGGTAAGTGTATCACTCATCTCTCAAGTGTTTAGGGAAATTATGCTCAAGTCAAAGTAATGCACCCACCCTACCATAAGCTTGCAAATCGTCTAATCTCTCTACCGCTTTTCGTGTGTTGGAATCATGAATCAATTAGGACTTTTCCTTTGGTTGTAATATAGGCTCTTTGGTCAAGGTAAGGATTATTTTTGGCTAAGTGACTAAAACTTGGACTAAAGAAACGAATCATCACCCATTAAAAATTGAAAACAAGTCCATCTTCAATCACTTTCCGCTTTTTTTTTTTAAATCACCTCCCAAAAGCATGAGTTTCATAATATCATATTAGGCACAACTCACGTTAATTTTTTTTTCATACCAAGTATTGGGTTTATTTTTTTTTTTCCTTGGTATTTCTCTCCCTTTTTTTTTTCATGGCTAAGATACACATTCCCACTTCATTTTCCATCTTTCTTTGTCTTGGTTCACCTTTGTAACCTCTTTTCCACCCACATACTAGTCCAAGCAAGGGTAAGTACAAAGAGTAAAAAAAATGAATTACTAATTAGGCTTAATCAAGAAAAAGGCTTATAGGCACAAACGTGGTTAACTAAGGAAAAAAAAAGGATAAGTGTATATTTGGTCGATGAGGCTCAAACAAAAATGGCCTAAAATCATTTTCAAGTTCAACACACATGCAGTTTCAAGAAGATACCAGAACAAGTTTTAGAGAGAAACACACATGATTGACATTCACACAACAAATGAATATGACTGTTTTGAATGTATTAGTCAAAGGCTCAAATCTCACATGCCAAATTCACCATTTAAAGCATCAATTCAATTTCATCAACATACTTTCCTCTATGTAACATCTCCACAAAATCACATTCAGCATAAAAGATTCTTTCAAGTATCCTCATCACATAGTCATCAAATCAGCAACCAATTTCACAGTTCACCAAATGAACTAATCCTAAGAAACTTAAAGAAAACTTTCCTCCCATGAAACTAACCTATAACTCAAAAGAAAAAACAAAAAACAAGAAAAGGGTAGAACATCCCAAGATAAGCCGCTTGTTCTTAGAACAAGTTCCGGAAATGAGTTTAAAGAGAAAAAAAAGGAAAGTGGCTAATCTTGGGCACTTACTACGGCTCACTGTGGAGGTGGAGGTGGTGTGTTGCTTCAATCTATAAGTTCTTGAGCACATCCTATCGCCCTTTTTAGGTCTTTTCGTCAACTAGTCTCACTCTCATATTTTGAGACGAATTGTTTGGACGTCTTGATCTATTTCCCGTACTATCTTCGGTAGCACCGGAGCGTGATCGTACTCGACTATTTGACATTGTACCTAAAATTGATTGAGTTAGAAAGTGACTTCCTCTTATGATTCAAATCATGCTTACCACTCAAGTTGATAAAATTTATGGACAAAGCAAAATTTGAAATCATATCACCAAATTGCATCTTCAAGCAATAATTTACAAGCACCTAGCATAATTATCCACAAAGTGTGTCTTACATATCTAATTTATTCAACCAAGCTTATAAACAATGACAATAGATATGTCCACCAAGTGTTTGATAAAATACTCCAATGAACCTAGTAAATTAATTGCATCAAACTATCAAAACCATATATGCCTTACTTGCACCATCATCCAATCATGCCAAATTCAACACTCAATAGGCTACTGAGATCAAATTCATCAATAATATTGAAATTAAGAGAAACTATAGTATGCATATCAAGTGTTTGATAAAAGGCCTCAGTGAATCCCTAATTATTTCATGCTATTCTAATCCATACAATTCTTACCCACATGCTTCAATCATCTTTATTGCAATAAAAATCGAGATTGAGAGAAGAAATCATACCAATTTGACGAAATTCTCAAGGGATATGAAGATATGACCTAAGTGTAAAAGTTGGATGAATATCCCTCCTTTCTCCTCCAATACTTGATGAATTGTAACAAAAATTGAAGAGTTTATTGTGTAATTTTGTATTAGAAATTAGGGTTCAAGTGTAGGGATGAATTGGGGAAGAATTTAGATGACGAGGAGTCAAAAAATCATAAAACAATTACCTTTATGGGTGACTTGGGTCGGGTTACGGGTCACCCGGCCGGGTCGTGTGTCTGGCTGGGTTGGAGAAGGGCCGAAAGGACGACCCGGGTCTGGTGGTTCACAACCCGCCCGGGTCGTATGTATTGCTTCAGTAATGAAAAGGCCGAACGGTCGACCCGGGACGGGTGAGGGCAGCCCGACCGGGTCCCGTGTCCCAGCCAATTTGTAGCCAAGTCGAAGGTGCCACCCGGGCCGGGTGGCGTGTCGAACCCAGGTCTACACGGTTCGAACCCTTGACCTGACCCGGGTCATTCGACCCGACCCGGGTCCTTCTTCTTTTTTTTTTTTTAAATTTAAACCAACCTATTCTAAACAAAAATTAAGAAAATACTACCTAGTCAAAAAAAAAAAAAAAGAATTGAAAGCATTAAAAATTGGGTTGCCTCCCAACAAGCGCTTAGTTTTATGTCTTTAGCTAGACGAGTTTTGGAGAGAACTTACCGTACATCGAGTTGAAAACTCGATACTTTCTCTCGTTGCTTTGAGTGATGGCTATGCTTGAATTTAACTTTTTTCTTTGACATTTCCTGCAAATAATTCAAAAAAGCAACATCATTGTGGGATTTAACATCTTTGAGGTCACATATTAAATTAGTAGTGAAGATAGAGGGACTTAGGAAATTTTCAAGTGATCATGAGTTGATTTTTTCTTTGAACTCTCTTAGGCTCATTCCTCCATTATGTCAATTGAATGACACTCTTCTCTTTCTTCATGAACCATCATGTCATTATAGATGGAAAAAATGATTTGCTCTTCATTAACCCTCAATTTAAGCTCTCTTTCCTCCACATCTATCAATGCTCGTCCGACCATGGTCTCCCCAAAATTAGAGGCATATCAAAATTCTCTTCCATATCAAGCACAACAAATCCACCAGAAAGATGAACTTATCAACTTTAACCAACACATCTTCAATAACCCCCGTTGGAAAGCTCAACGATCGATCGGCTAATTGAAGAGTCATTGTCGTTGTTTTCAACGTTCCCAAATTAAGCCTTTGGAAGTTAGACAATAACATCAAATTAATTGATGCTCCAAGATCACACAAGACCTTTTTCAATTGGACCCCTCCGATATCACATGAAATTGAGAAGCTTCCCGGATCTTTCAACTTTTTTGGAAGTTTTCGTTGGATTATGGCACTACACTCCTCGGTTAAGTTGACCATCTCATTGTCAACTATCTTCCTCTTTTTCGACATGATATCCTTCAAAAACTTTGCATAATGCGGCATTTGCTCCAAAGCATCGACAAAAGGGATGTTGATTTGTATTTTCTTGAAGATATTAAGAAATCTTCTTGAATTGCCCATCTGATTTTTGCTTTTGCGTCCTATGTGAAAATGACAATGGCACTGCAGTTTTTGGTGTCTCTACTGTCTTTCGAACACCTCGATCTTTTTCTTTCTTCTCAGTTTTGTCTTTCATGCTCTCTTCTGACTCTTTAGCTTAGTCTTTTACATTTTCAGCAGACATGGAAGGTCCTTCATACTGTGCTTCCACTTCTCAAATAGATTGCATGACAATGCTCTTTCGGATTCACCTCGGTGTTGCTTGGATATTGACCCTTTTGATGTTAGCTACCTAGAATCGCAGCTATCTGACCTATTTGTGTTTCGAGTACCTTGAAACATGCTCCATTTTCTGCATCCATTTTGTTGAGTCGAGCTTTGATTCTATCAACTTTTTCCTTATTTTTCGACATCCGTGATCTCGACTCATTGATGAATGCGCCCCACACATCTTCCAGCGAAGGCTTTTTCCCTTCATTGATTACCCCATTTGTCATAGAAAATCCTGGAGGGGGTTGCAAAACATTCTTGTTGTTTGCATATGAAAAGTTCTCATGATTTCTCCCTCCATGATTATATTGATATGGCCACTTATTGTTCCGGAAGTTGTTGTAATTCTGCCCACCGATGTAATTCAACTCCTCAACTTTTTCATGTAGGGTAAAATCACCAATCTGCACTCCCGAACTATCCATGGGTTGATTACGAGAATGTGCTAGAGTAGATACTTGAGTAGTGAGTGCGGCTATAACAGCTAAAACTTGATCTTGACTCTGAATTTCAGCCACCTTTCTATAAGTAGTCCTTTTAGACGGTCGTTGATAACTGTTTGTCGCCATCTCCTCCAAAATATACATGGCCTCGTCAGGACTCTTTGCTAGCAACGCTCCTCCTGCCACCGCGTCTATCATTGCTCTTGTGGATCCAGACAATCCGTTATAAAAGAAACAGACTTGCTGATCCTCTGGAAATCCATGTTGAGGACATCTTCTCAACATATCTCTAAATCTCTCCCATGATTCTCCCAAAGACTCCCCATCGAGTTGTTTAAATTGTGTGATCTCGCTCTTCATCTTCAATGACTTACTCGGTGGAAAATACTTGAAGAGAAACTTCCTGCTCAACTCATCCCAACTAGTAATCGAGCCCAGTGGAATGAAATTAAACCACAACTTCTCTTTATCTCGTAGTGAGAATGAGAATAAACTAAGCTTGATTACATCATCAGAAACCCCATTCAATTTGATTGTGTCACAAACCTCCAAAAATTGTGCCAGATGCGCGTTGGGATCATCTAGATGACTTCCACTAAATTGGTTCTGTTGCACCATGCTTATCTGGCCTGGTTTGAGTTCAAAATTATTTGCCTCAATTGGTGGTCTCAAAACTCCCTGCCTTCTGTTTTGTTGAGGCTGAAAATAATCTCAAATTGCCCTTTGTTGAGAAGGAACGTTCGGTTGATTATTCCCAAATCCTCCATTCCCAGGTGGTACTTGATTTATGTATTGATCGTTAGCCATTTGATTGAATAACAACTTTTTCTTTGCTTTGTTGCTTCTGCAGGTTGATTCAATCTTCGGATCAGATTCAATCAAAGTCGCCCTTTTGGAGCATGTGTTTATGCACTATCTGAAAACAAAAAATAAGAGTATCTCAGACACTATCTTAGAAGAAAATAAAAGAAAAATAAAACTGATTTTTTGTTTTTTGAATTTTTTTATAAAGCAAATAAAACCCTAGATTAAGATCAGACAAAAATATAAAATATTAACTATCCTAAAACTCTAGTCCCCGACAAAGGCACCAAAAACTTGATCGAGAGTCTATTTCTAGCCTATACTGCAAGTGTACGATGTCAACTATAGATAGGGCGAGCAAGGTCGACCCCACAGAGACTAGTGAATTAGAACGATGTTAACTACCTAATTAATTCACCCAATTTTATCTAGGTGACCGAATTGAGAGAAGTGAATCTTATTAACCGATGTTTAAAAACAAATAAATGGAATAAAATATGGAACAAGCAAATTGTCAAGAAATATCAAGATTCAAACAAGGATTCTAAGACAACGATTTCATTCTACTTCAATCAAGTTTATTAATCTAGCAAAAATCAACCTCAAATCTAATTATTTTATGTGAGCAATCACGATTGTAGATTAACCTCTCTCTCGAGCAACTTAACCCGTTGATTGATTATTAATGTTTGTATCTCTACCTCGTAGTTAATAACCAACTCCTAAAAGCTCCTAAGATCGTATTCTCACCCCAATTATTTACCAATCTCTCGATCCAGACAATTTAATTAAGTCATGCATTCCCAAATCTATAATCAGATATCTTCTCTCGATCTCACTCTAATTAATTAGAGCATGCATAAATTTGGCCAGAACTCATACATGGAATAAGCACAAGGAAACATGAATAAAATATCATGGATTAGAGGAAAGATTAAAACTAAATAGAACTACTCTCGTGTCCTAAGATCACGAGACCCCTAGCCAAAATCATGTTCATAAAGCAAAATAAATTACAAAACGACATGATCAAAACTAGAAATAAATCAAAGAAAAGCTTATTGAATTTGTGATCGTTGGTTCACCTCTTGACTCTTGAATCTTCCAATCTTTGTTTTCTTGCTTGCCCTCAAGATGTGGACGTGTATTTGGATGTGTATGAATCCTTGTGTATCTTTGTGTCCATTCTTTTGAGTCATAAAGTCTCAATTTATACCTTACAATTAGGTTTGGAGTAGAGTTCTAGTCGAAAAGGGGTCTGAAACACCCAAACAAAACATGACCCGGCCCATATTGGACAACAAAACAGAAATCTGGGTTGAAAAACACGTGACCCGGGCCGGTCACTGGCGACCCGGGTTAGGTCGATGCTTTGAATTTCGTTGGTGTCTCAGCTTGTGCATTGAGACCCGATCTCACCCGAGTTATGACTTTCAGACTCTTTTTGACCCGTTTGAAGCTCGAATTGGACTTTTCTGTCTTCATAAAAGTTGTAGCTCTTGAAGTTAGCTATCCAATGACACTGATTTCTACACCAAGTTATGCCCAATTTACAGGAATCCTGTCAAGATGAAAATGAGGACATTCTTGCACGACTTTTAACTTCTTGTACTATTCTGCTTTCTTGGTGACCGAATTTATGAAAACTTTCAACATGAAAGTTGTAGAACTCCCTCGTAGCTTTCGAACATAATAAGAAATATTTAATTTGGACTTCTAGAGCTTGAACTTGGCGTTAAATTCTGTTGGACTTCCATTTTGTGTGAAAACCTATCAAATTTCTTTCAAATCAAGCAAAAACGTAAAACTTAAAAAGATAATGAAATGTAAATAAAATCCCACTCTTGTATGCTTTTCAACACAAAATGATATGAAATTAAGCCCAAAAAATGCATCAAATAACGAAGTTATCTAGTGCAAAGATGAGTTTTAGCACTGTTGTAGTATGGTTCGGTGGATACTGGGAAGGCTTAGAATATAAGAGTGGATCAAGAGAGGTGATTAAACTTCAAAGAATTACTTATCAGGAGTTGTTTGAAAAAATTGATCAAGTTGTGCGTGCTCAAGAGTGGTGGGGATATGTCATCCACTCATTAGTTGAGATTAATGGTAGGGTGACACGAAAGAAAATAAAGAACGATACAGATCTGGCTGGTGTATTGTCCATGATCGATGACATTCTCGTAGTATTTGTTACCCCTAAAAGTATAAATGTTGGACCATAAGGGCATTTATTCCAAACGGGAGGTCAGAGCAGCACCGACAATGATCCTTCCTCTTATTCAGGATTTAATGTTGGATTTGAGTACACCGATCATCCATCCGGTGAATGTTCAAACATTCCACTTGGGCTACAAAAGGACCCCAAATTTCATGCCAAATGGAGTATACCGACTTAAGAACCGTAGGCGTCCTCCCCATCTTCATCCACTAGTCGGGTTGATGATAGGTCAGCTTGTGGATTTGACTTCCTTGACGTAAACAAGTCTCCAATCGATTATGTCGGATATTAGTACCCACTACAGGAGGAAGAAAATGAATTCAGTTAAGAAGAAGAACATGGATGTATACTAAGGATTTCATGACGGTACACATTCCTGTGTTTAACTTACTTAAATAGTGCATTTTTTTAATGCCTCTCAATATAATATGTTTTATTCTAATAGATGTCGTAATGTTTGTAGATACGAACAACGAACAACTGTAGGCATATGAGAGCTGTCATGGAGATACTGATTTCGAGCTAGATGCAAATGATATAGCGCTGTTGGATGAAGAGCAAGTTGAGGAGCGTGAGACATTTATGACATACATTGGACAACGTGACCCTGCAAATGAGGCCGATATTTCTGAGCCACAACTTCATGCTGAAACCAGTCACCGGGCATCGAGCGTCAGTGCCTTAGAGCGTTGGTGGTTTATCCCTGAGATGGCCACTGGTACTGTTGATCCAGCCGAATTTTCTGAGATTCCCACTCATGTGTCTGCCTCACATATGCTCCATATGGGTTCTTGCTTTAACAGCAAGGTTGAATTGAAAAAAGCAGTTGGAATGTACCATCTTGAAAATCAAGTTGCTTACAAAGTCGAGAGATCCGAAAAGCACTAGTGGTATGTAAAGTGTGCCGTTAAAACCTACCCTTCGTTATGCATGCCTTAAAAAAGTATGGGCTTTGGAAAATTTTGAAAATTGTTCTCCCATATTCGTGTTCATTGGACCTGACCAGTAGTGCCACACGTCGGCTTTCAGCTACTCTTATTGGAGAGTGTTTCGTTGATACACTACGGAATGAGAATGTCCAAGTCAATGCTCGGGACATTATTCAGGAAATGAATGATCGTCATAGATTACAGGTCAGTGACAAAAAAGAGTTGAGGGAAAAACGACATGTGATGACTACGGCTTATGGGAATCCGAAGTTGTCATTTTCGATGCTTCCATCTTACCTAGAGGTGTTGAAGACTGCAAATCCAGGGACTTACACAGCCTTGGATACCGACAGTTATGGTAAGTTCAAATATGTCTTCTTCGCATTGGCTGCTTCTATTAAGGGGTTTTAAGGTTATGCAAGGCCTGTTATAGTCGTAGATGGTTGTCACCTGAAAGGTCAGTATAAAGGAATCGGGTTCGTGGCTGTTACCAAGGATGGGAATGATCAGATTTTCCCGTTAGCAATCAGTATAGGCAGTGTAGAGAATGATAAGTCATGGACTTGGTTCTTAACACAAGTTTGAGAACCATTTAGATGCCTGACCAACTGCTAATTATCTCCGATCAACATAACACCATCACGAATGTCGTACGAGTAGTATACCTCGATGCGTCGCATGGATTATGTTGTTATCATCTGTAGCAAAATTTGGTGAAGTATGGAAAGCATCTGGTTGGTCTCTTCAAGTTGGTCGCATTATTGTTATGATCCAAGTGACTTCGATAGGTACGTTTACCTACGTTTAAGTGGCATGGTTTACAACATATCTAATTTCTCAGGTACTATGATTTATTACTTGCAGGTACATGGACATTCTAGTGTCTTCAAACTACGAAGGCACTATTGATGCCTTAAAAAGGGCTGGTTCCGAAAGATGGTCGTGTGTGAAGTGCCCAGTTCGAAGATTTAACTTCATGACCTCGAAAGCAGCTGAGTCATGGAATTCTTGGTTAGTCTGGGGTAGAAAGCTCCCTGTTTGTTCATTTCTTGAATGTGTCCGACGCATTATGGAGAAGTGGTTTTATGAAACAAGATCTGCTGCAGAGGAACGCAAACACACTCTTACAAAGTCGGTCCATGAAAGACTACAAAATGAAATGAAGGCTGGGCGCGCAATACAAGTGAGTAAGTTGTCCAGATTGAAGTTCAAGATCACACATCAAAATAAGAATTTCACCGTCGATCTCTCCAACAATTCATGCACGTGCAGGGTTTTCCAGCTTGACTTGATACCATGTTCTCATGCATGTGTTGCAATCAGGTACGATCTATGGACTTCCTATTCTTGATTATCAAACACATAGTAATTGTACATCTTTCATATGCCACTTACTAATCAAAATCTCCATGAACTAGTTACGTGAAAGATTCAATATCCAACTATGTGCATCAGTGTTATTGGATGACATCATTGATGGGTATGTGGGAAGGTGAGGTGTTTCTTGTGCCCGACCCCACTGTTTGGGTCGTTTCTGAAGATACAAGAAACACTGTCTGTCTCCCTCCCGATAAACCTAGATAAGCTGGCCATCCAAGAGGGAGGTGGATTCCCTCCAATGTCGAAAATTTAAGTTCAAGACATCGTGCACGTCCTTTACAAGATGCACTCGATCCAAGCATTCCCGATTTAGGTGGCGAGCCCAGTCGTAGAAAAGAGAAAAAAATGCTCTGTATGTGGGTCTGAAAGCCACACAAAGCGACGATGTCCAATTTTCATAGAGAGTCAACACGTTGTGTACGACGAGTAGAGCAGTTAATGTGTTGCTTTTTAAATGTGTAAAATAATCATTTTGTGTCATGCAGTCTAGTGTACGTGAGTCGACATTCAATAAGATCATCTTAATGTTGTTTGTTGATAGACTTGGCCAAGAAAATGTCATACATCTAAGAAAAAAACCAAATTGTGCCCATTTAATTGGTCTCATGAATTGTATTAGAAAAAACATACAATCGTCTGCTACCGTGGTGAACCAACAAACTCAGGATCAGCTGAGAACCTATAAATGGTATATGCAATGATTTGTCTCATGCCTCAGATGCCCTGGATGATCTCTGGCCTGGGAAACATCTCAGTCATAGCACTCTTAACAGCCTTCAACACATATACACCACAACTGGTCGGGTTATCTTGCCTGTAACACATCTCAGGCTTCCCACTAAGACAATAGAACTGGGCTGGAGAGTATGAGTATATCTTGATCATATAATGCCAACCACAGTACTGCAAAAGTCGGGGTAAGATCCGACGCAATAGAAGTGTCTACCTCAAACGCAGGTCGATGATAGCTCTGTCCCAAGTGTGCCGTAAGCTGTAAAACAGTGTCACGGACTTGTCATACATATCAAACTTACAAGCAACCTAATGTTCATCAAGGTTCAGAATCGTATACAATTGAGTGAGAACAAAAGGATGTCATCGAGCCGTTTTACATCAATTGACATCGAAAAAATGAAGACAAAATACGACGAAAAATACTTGCCTGATGAACATCTTTCAAGTCCTTCAGACGCTTCCAGTCAGGTATTTGACCTCGCACAAAGGGCACCAGTCAATCCAGTTCCTGCGGTGTAAACTCCTCCTTGGCCTCTTCTAAGTAGTGTGCACCTCGTAGATCATTTCTATGCTTGGAAACCCAAATTTCTTTGTAAGTTTCCTGCACAACACATATGAAGTTCAAAACATGAGTTACTATGACGAAAAAGGTAGTGATCTCAAATAAATATTTAAGACTTACTATGTCCGAGGGCGCATCACCAGGCCAGCTCGCCCATGATTGGGCTCATACTGATCTTGTGGTCCATGTTCGAAATAATTGCGAAGCTGATCAGCAAATATGGACGACATCTCGGACTCCAAATAATCCACCCTATGATCGATATGACCAATCCTCTCATCCAGCTGATCGAGCCTCTGATCGAACTGCTTAAACCGATCACCCATGAATGTCTGCCTCTCTCCAAAACGTTTATCAATATGCAGGGTGAGCTGACTGAACATGTCATGCATCAGTATATGCTGGTCGGGCATCTGTGGCTGGTAGGATGAAACCTCATGCTCAGGCTCAGGTGCGCGACAAAAGTCTGATTGGTGCATATCAAGAACACTGGGATTGTATCCAGCATTATCCATGTCCGGATAAGTGTATTCAGGCATGGGTATAACACCCCAATTTAAATATGGTAAAACTAATATATATACATAGCATACTTAAGTGGATCAAATTATTTTTCTTCTTTCTTTTCCAACATTAGCCCAGTTAATAAGCCTAACTACCAATTTATTAATCCAGCCCAAACTTAAGACCTAAATTAGACAATTATT
The DNA here is from genome assembly GCA_005771605.1 of Scutellaria baicalensis. Classification (NCBI taxonomy): domain Eukaryota; kingdom Viridiplantae; phylum Streptophyta; class Magnoliopsida; order Lamiales; family Lamiaceae; genus Scutellaria; species Scutellaria baicalensis. The sequence goes on along the minus strand of CM016725.1, from coordinate 12,690,206 downwards.
TCAGCCCAATATCATTTAATGGTTGGATCAAATTTCCTTTTCTTAGAACAAAGCTTTGAATCAAATTGAAGGGATGAGTAAATTGTATTTTTCCTGCTTTCCACGCGTGTCCATGTCTTTTCCTATAAAAAGGGGATATACACACTTCTTCATCATTTTCCTTCCTTTGTCACTGAAACTGCAGAAGTTGCACAAAAGCTTGGGTTGATCCAAGGGTAAGAATTTTACTGCTTTTCCCTATTTATTTGGTTCTGTTCGTTCCGTTCGAACTGCTGCGGTGACTCTCTGATATTTTTCTCCTCTTCTCCACTCATCTTTTCCACTTCCAAATTCACATTTTTGCCTTCTTTAAAATTATTTATATGCTTACATACATAGTGCAATTTATATGCTTATAACCAGCAGATGCGGAAGCAGGGTTGCGATCACTGGACTGACTATTCGTTCATCTAACCTGCACGGAGATGCAGAAGATCTCATGCGTGATATTCCAATTTATCGAAGAGGTGAGTTTATGGTGGGAGTCATACGATCGGACGCTAACGGCTGAACGACGAAACGAAATGACATGCATAACTTCCTACACCAGTCATATCGGGATAGTAAAGAGACGAAGTTTCTGTACCTCCATCAAGGAGCTATGACAGTAGGGGAATACGAGATGAAATTTAATCAGCTAAGCAGATATGTCGTTCATTTGGTAGATACAGACAACAAGAAGGCCAGACGCTTCTGTAGAGGACTACGCACAGAGGTCGGCGCCATTCTAGAAGGCAAGGAGAGATGACCTACATTGAGATGGTGAGTAGGGCAATGAAGGTAACCTCTCGTATGCGACCGGAGGTAGTAATTCCAAGGAGGCCATACGAGGAATTAGGAAAAAGAAAGGGGATCAATCCGGATCAGTACCAAAGCCAGAATCAAAATAGAAGTTTTAATCCGAACCAGCAGGCTGCTGCTGGTGATTCCCAAAATGCTCCCGTTATCCTGTTCACGGGACGTTGCTTTAGGTTCGAGGAGCCCGGGGATAGCATTGTCAAATGCCCACGACGTCCCAATAACGAACCGAGGCCTAATCCACAGCTAGGAGCTGGAATGGGAAGAGCCCGAGCCTTCGCTCTTACCCGCAACGAAGCGGCAAACGAACCCGAAATGATGGCAGATATGTTACTAGTTTACGAATTTCATGCATTGGTCTTATTTGATACCGGGTCAACCCACTATTTTATCTCCGTCAATTTTTATGAACTCTTAGGCTTAGGATCGATACAGTAGATGCTAAAACCTTAGAAGTTAGCACACCTTCAGGAAAGACAATAAAAAAAAAACTCAACGATTATGTCGAAAGTTGAGCATAGCCTTTAGGTAGAACATTTATTTCTGGTGGAGTTCGCCTACAACAACAGCTACCAATCCACGATAGGGATGACACCATATGAAGCGTTGTACGGTAGGAAGTGTCGTTTGCCCCTTTATTGGGATGAAGTGGGTGAAAAGAAAATTTTAGGAACATAATTAGTAGAACGAACGATAGAGGTGATAGGACGAGTTCGAGAATGAATCAAAGCGGCTCAAGATCGACAGAAGTCTTATGCCGATGAGAGAAGGAGAGAGTTAAATTTCGAAGTAGGTGACAAAATTTTTCTGAAAGTATCCCCCACCAAGGGAGTCTATCGTTTCAGAAAAAAGGGTAAATTAAAACCCAGATACATTGGATCGTATGAGATATTAGAGTGAATCGGTGAATTCGCGTACAAAATGGCGTTACCACCGGACTTTGTTGGCATTCACGATGTTTTCCACGTGTCCATGTTACGGAAGAACGTGTATGATCCAGCTCATTTGATTAACGCGGACAATATCGGACTCAAGAAGAATTTAGCGTACGAAGAAGCTCCAGTTGCAATAGTGGATAGAAGAACCCACAAGTTACGAAATAAAGATGTTGCTTTGGTAAAAGTTCAGTGGAGTCAACACGACGTTAAAGAAGCAACATGGTAGAAGGAAGAAGAAATCCTAGAAAGATATCCGAGTATAATTTACCTTAGTACGTTCTAAATTTCTAGGGACGAAATTTCTTTTTAGGAGGGGAGAATATAACACCCCAATTTAAATAAGGTACAACAAATATATATACATAGCATACTTAAGTGGATCAAATTATTTTTCTTCTTTCTTTTCCAACATTAGCCCAGTTAATAAGCTCAACTACCAATTTATTAATCCAGCCCAAACTTAAGCCCTAAATTAGACAATTATTTCAGCCCAATATCATTTAATGGTTGGATCAAATTTCCTTTTCTTAGAACAAAGCTTTGAATCAAATTGAAGGGATGAGTCAATTGTAGCCTTGCCACGTGTTCATGTTTTTTTCCTATAAAAAGGGGAAATACACACTTCTTCATCATTTTCCTTCCTTTGTCACTGAAACTGCAGAAGTTGCACAAAAGCTTGGGTTGATCCAAAGGTAAGAATTTTAATGCTTTTCCCTAATTATTTGGTTCTGTTCGTTCCGTTCGAACTGCTGTGGTGACTCTATGATTTTTTTCCCCTCTTCTCCACACATCTTTTCCACCTCCAAATTCACATTTTTGCCTTCTTTGAAATTATATAGATGCTTACATACATAGTGCAATTATACATAAAACATGAAAATATATACTTATACCTGTCTTGTTCATATCTCTCTCTCTCTCTCTCTCTCTCTCTCTCTCAGCCCTGGTTCGCCGCCGTCACTGTAGGGATTGAGCGTCGCCGAAGCGGCGCCGTGATTGTGTGTGTGTGTGTGGGCAGCGCCGCCGTGCCAGCGGTGCTGACTGTGGCTGTGTGTGTGTATTCGAATTGTGTGTGGGTGTGTTAATGTGTGTCGGATGTTGATGTAGGTTGGAAGAGGAAGAGATGCCACCGTAAGTGGTGGTACCGCGTGAAGAGAAGGCTGGCGACGGGCCTATCGCCGGCAGAAAGGGCGACGGTGAATGGCGACGGCCGAGAGGGAAGGCTGGGGGGAAGAAGGCGACGGGGGAGGGGAATTGGGGACAGGGGTAGTTTTGTAAATTTGATTTAATTCAAGGGCTTGATTGCAATTTTCTAACTTTTACTTATTTATAATTTTAGTATTGGACTTTCAGTATATTGTAGATTAGTCCCTAAGGTTTGGCAGACTCTAGTTTCAGCCCCTAAACTTTATTAAAGTGGCAGATTAACCCCTGGACGTTATAGAAATTGCAGAATAACCTCGAACTTTACAGAAATTAAACTAAGACCCCTAAAGTTGAACTCTATATTTTATAGGAGATTCGAACAAAGGGCGGGGTTAAAAGCATGCACAGCAAGGAACTTCTACCAGAGCACCTGCTACCAACGGTGGGGGTAAATTATGTGTTTAATTTATTATCTGATAAAATGTGCACAATTGATTATGTACAAGATATGTCCATTGTGGTCAAGTTGATCGTCCTTACTTGTAATTGAATTGGACGTTGACGTTCAGCGTTCCTCTTCAATCAATTATATATGTATGCGTATGCGTATGCAGGGGTTTCAGACATGGCCCCGCTATGTTCGAGGTTACAAATATGGCCTCTTATGTTCGAGGTTTCAAATATGGCCTCTTAATGTCAATGTGGAAAAGTTCCGAAGAAAGTTACGTCAGACGTAAAACTCTGAAGTACACCGGGCTTAAAGTCCTGAGGGAATGCAATGTATTCCAGATGTTATGTTTTCCCGATGTTAAATGTCTAAGTGTAATTGGATATATGTGCCTTTACCTCCACTGAGTGTTTCTTTCTCACACTCACCCTTATATGTTTTACATGTACAGAAACCCTAGAGGCGAGGATCGAAGAATAGAGATGTCCTATCTTTTGCATGTACAAATTTACGATATACTCTAGATACTCTTGTTGAAATATATATATATCTTTTAAACGTTTTGACTCTAATACATGAGGTTAATTTGTTTTATCTTAAGAAAAATATAGGTAATCCCTGAGTCTTTCAAGGGTTGCCATTTGAAATATTTTACTAAATCTCCTTTCGATGGGTGTTAAATATCGTTGCACGCATTTTTGCAAACTGCTGCGTTTACTCTGTTTATTTACAATTTTTTATGAAATATGTTTTATTCCACTGAAATGAAAATGGGGCGTGACAGATGGTCTGGCTCCTCGTTAGTGGATGGCGGAATGATCGCACGCCTTCGTCTCCTCGGTCTGGCGGGCAATTGCTTAGGCTCCGTCTGAATGATAGGAGGATTTGGCCTGCCCGTTGGGCCCGATGTAGGCCTCACTGGATGAGTCCTGCTGCTAGTAAACATCACGGACTCAGCATGGTCAGTGGTGGAGACTTGAGGCGTAGGACGAGATGGGCCAACCGAACGAGTTTGCCAAGTCGGGCGTCTAGTATGACAGCCTACTGGCTGAACACCCTATGAGAGATCATGGTCTGTCAAACCCCAAAATGGATGAGCTCCTCAGGTGTCAACTCAAGTGTCCCAAAACATACAACCTAACACAAAATATAACACATCAATTAAAAAACATAACAAAGCGTGTTACCATATTAACTAACATTGTACATACTGAAAATAATGCTCACTTGACCCTCAAGCATATGTGAAACATCTATGTCAGACATTTTGGTCGACCACCTCAGGCAGCGAGGAAACTGGTGGGCTGTGTCCAGACGACGGCCAGTGAAAGAGCTGGTAACCGGTATAGCCTCGTATGCCCATATCTATAATTACAGCAAAAATCGGAATAAGACAAATAAGTTTTGACAATTACACAGTTTATGATTTATGAACACCCTGATATGAAATCTTTACTCATATACAAAGCAGCGGAGAACCCGTAAAAATGGTATGTGTAAGTCCTGGAGCCAAACTGTAGTGGGATCGTTACTGGTAACCTGTCCATGTGCCACATCAAGGTGAGGTAACTGAACTTGCCCCAGGGAAACGTCTCTCAAGCATAATCATTCTCTATCAGAGTTCATACCCAATCGTCCACGTAAGTCTTTAGTATATCGACTCCGAGGACGATGCAGTATAGGATGAGGATCTTCGCCACTAAAATCGAGTCCCGACGACTGTCACGGAACTCCCCTCCAATAAATCTTGCTCGAAGATCCTGTAGGGTAATGCGAGGACTTCCTGAATGAGCGACTCAAAGGTATACACCAGACGAAGGTGGACCGTGAACCCCAAATGGACTGAAATCCGAGTCTTTAAATCTCAAGTCGGTGACAAGAAAGAACTCTCACCTGGAGAATCGGCAGAAACGATCGTCTCCGATCATGAAATATCTGTCTCTCGGTAACTGATGCCCCAGTCGAACGTCGTGACTCATCAGGACATGCAAAAACGACTTGCATGTCTCTGCGTCGATCCACCACAACAAGAAGTGTCTGAAACATGTACGGAGAAATTCCGATACACAATCATCATCCACTGCACTCAGCTCCGTCCCGATCTCACCCAACACACTAAGCCATGTATATTCATTTATATACGCGCCCTAGCGCTGACAATCAACACGAACCCACTCCCACTCACGCTTTATTCAATGAATATATAAGCTCGTACAATTCTACCATCATTTTATAAGAGTTTGTCAAAGGTTACATATTTTTCTGCTTCTATTTAAGAAGGTATTATTATAATTTGAACCCTAAATATAATTTTAACATCCTTTTTTTTTTTTTGTAATATATCATTCGATTTACCTATAACAATACCCTTCGTATCTATTTTAGATTTTTAGATAAAAATAATTTTATGAAATGTAACCTTTAAAAACCATATTTTCGTGCCTACCCCACAAAATGTAGCTTTTAATTGTAACCCTAAGGATCTCGTTAACAACTCTAAAAAATTCGGATTTCTATTCCTAAATTTCTTATGAATTATATCACATACATTAACTTTTTCTTCTCCACTTATTGAATCAAATCAAATTAAATATATAATTTTCTTGAAAAATTAATTAATTGTATAGTTACATTTATGCTTATTAAGCATATATCTGTTGAAACAATGACATTAAAAATATTTTGTAATTGTTTTGAAGAAAAAAACAAAAATAATTTTCTAATAAATGAAAGGTTAGAAAAGAAACATTATTTTCATTCCTATCTACACTTATCTCATTAATTTATGTACAACGATACATTTCTAATTAATTTATCTTGTAAGGAACATTGTATAAGATTTTGATGATAGACAAAACATGTAATAGACTAGAACCTAGGATACTATGTATTTAGATTCCTTTGTAAAATCTCTAAATAAAGGAACATGAGGCTTGAAGATCAAGATTGGAGCATGAAGACCTTGCTGCATAAAAGCGTAAAAATAATATAAGTATACAATAAGCAGCAGGCTGCTTCAAAAAGGATGCTGACCGCACACTGCCCGAGGATGCTGAGTGCGATAACTGCTAGATGGACAAAGTAAGCTGAAGTCAACTGAAGCATCAGGAAGCATCAGTAACCTATTAAGTAGCAGTTACCTCGAAAGTCTTGAACGAGGTATACGTTAGGCACAACTGCATGTTTAACCAATCAAGTAATGCCACGTATCAAAAGCAAAAAGGGAGTCTGAAGGAATGTCAGACTAAGGATGGCGATTGAAGGAACAGATATGTACGCCCTCAACAATCAGTGTACGAACAAATCAGAATATGCCATGTAACTCTATGCAAACTGCGAAGAAGGCTCTCTCTCTTTAACGGACAAAATCCTAATCGCCTATAAATACTAGAAGACCGGCACTTGAAACCTACCTGAAACTCTTGCAACAAATGCACTCACGCTATCAAACGCAAAACACTCAGAAATCATTAGAAGTTTCAAGTCCAGTCTAGGAGCAAGCTATCTTTAGCTTAGAGAGCTCATTGTTTCTAAGCTTGTTCCCTGTGTTGTTTAAGAAATCTTTATTTTTAGATTGTTAAGGAGTTGTTTGATCAGAGGCTGTTCCTGATCAAGTATTTACGTTCTCAGTAGAAGAACAAGAGCTCTGTGTGGGCTAGTTGAGTTTGGTCACTGTGCAGTAACCCTGTGTGGGTGAGACTGACAGTTCTTGTTGGGGTTAGGTTGTCTAACCGAGGCTTGTGTAAATCAACCGTTTAAACCTAACAAAGTCCCTCCTTAAGAAGGAGAAGAGAGGACGTAGAGGGATTACCCCACCCTTGAACCTCTATAAATCACTGTGTTCATTGTGATATTGCTTTCTGATTGATCTTATTCTTGTTGTTGCTTATTTACTTTTATCGTCTTTATATCTCTCATAAGCATATTCTTGTTTAAAGCTCTTTGAAGGTAACTGCTCAATCAGTAACCTTCAGTACAGTGAACTCTTCTGTAAACTGCCTAAGTATCTTCTTCGAAGAAAAGAATTGAAAATTTTGAGTAAGCTTATTCCCCCCCCCCCTGTCTAAGCCTACTACCACTTGTAACCAACAAGTGGTATCAGAGCTGGTTGGATTAAACATCCGATCTAACTAATCAATCCTTGATCCCCTCTTTTTGAAAACCCTCATTTTTATCATAAGCATACCCTTTATGGATTCTCATAAAGTACCTATGTTTTCTATTGAAGAATATGATGATTGGAAAATTCGCATGCAGGCACATTTGTCGGCTATGCATGATGAAATGTGGTACGTCATCACCGAATGACCACCAAGGATTACAAAAGTTAACCAATTGTTTACCAGGGCCATTGACGAGGCAGCTGATGGACAAGGAAATATAGGAGTCATTCCACATCCAGCTGTTCTTGACAAACCTAAAGAAGAATGGACCATTGACGAGAGGAGAAGAGCAAACCTTGACAACGTAGCGAAGAACACTCTGTTCCCTACCCTCGATAAAGGAATCTTTAGCAAGGTAAAAACTTTCATAACCGCTAAGGAGATCTGGGAAAAGCTTGAGCAAATATGCGAAGACACCGAGCTCACGAAAGAAAACAAGGTCTCAACAGCAAATCAGAAGTTTGAGCTGTTTGAAATAATACCTGGAAAAACCTTAGACCAAATGGATCTAAGGTTCACAACCATCATTAATGAATGTGCTAAGGGCTCTTCTTGTTGAGTGGGATAACAAGACAATAGCCATGAGAGTATCTATGGACTTAAAGTCTATGAGCACGTTCGAACTCTTCTCAGACCTCAAACCCTTTGAGTTTGACATCAACAGAAGAAAGATGGAAACTGAAGGAAGCAACTCAAAGGTTACTGCATTAACAACAAGACAGTCTCAGGAAGCTAGGAAATCTAAAGATCAAATAGCCACCTTGGAGGCCACTATTCAGAAAGACATGACACTACTTCTAAAGAAATTTCAAAAGTTCATAAGGAGGAACTCACGAACAGATGGCTTCAGGAAAAAGCGAAGTGAAACTGGAACTAGTGGGAAATCACCCAATCAAATTCCAAAGCTACCGATCTTTGCTACAACTGCAAAAAACCAGGTCACTATGCCAGGGAATGCCCACATCCAGAAGTCCACCGATATCCAGAGGATGAATGAAAGGTGAGATAAGAAAGAAAAAGGTAAGAACGCCAGAGGCTAAGGGCACTAATCGGTGAGGTAGAATCCTCTCAGGCAGCTACACCTAAGAAGACATCCAAGAAAGAAGAGTCAACCACCGACGATAGTGATTCGGAGGACTCATCTTCAGACGATGAAGCCCTAATCTGCCTCATGGCCAAGAGTGACGACTCTGAAGATGAGGTAATATATTTTAACTCTCCTGTTTAAATTAATGAAAGGCTGAACATGATTTGTGCTTTCAAACAAATCATGAATGACTTTGAGCAAATCACTTCAACTCATAAGGAGCTAAAAATAAAAAATATAGAGCTTAAGAGAGAACATGCTTCGCTAGAAAGACTATTAGCTCTAGAAAAATCAAAAGGCCAAGCATGCAGTGACCTCAAAACTGAAATCAATAGGCTAAGTTTGCAAGTCATTAAGCTGATAAGTGAGAAAAAGGTTCTGACTGAAACTATCAATACCTTTAACAAATCCTCTAAAGACTTAGATGCAATGTTAAAAATTCAGAGAAGTCTAAAGGATTATGCTGGCATAGGTTACTGTGGAGAGGATTCCATTTCCACTGCTAGCACTTCAAAGACACCTATATTTGTGCCTGCAACTATCCCTCATCAAAATGAATTATCTAATTCAGAGGGAACTGCAAGCAGGAATGTAGGAAGCCTTGAAGGAAAGGGAAATAGACCCTTTGCAACTATCTATGAGTCTAAATCTGTCAAAAGTTGGCTTCAGCAACCTAAGTGTGCTGAAAGCAGGAGCTATAAACAGCAATCCAGACAGATTAAAAGAACTCAATCTTTATACTTGCCGGAGATCTATGTGTCTAAATCTAGAGGAACCTATGTTCCTAGGAGGCAAAGGAAGAAGCCACAAATACACCAAGCACATATGCAGTATCCTAAGGATACTGGTAGAAGTTCAGGAACCAACAAAGCTTATTACAGAAAGATTGTTATAAAGCAAGTATGGGTTCCTAAAAGGAGAATATAAACTAACAAGAAACACTACAAGAAAATCGCTGATAGACAACGGTTAAAAACCGTTGTCGTAGGCCAGAAAGCAGCGTTGTCGTAGGGGTCATTAAATTTTCACTCATAGACAACGGTTTTTAACCGTTGTCTTAGGCCCCTACGACAACGGTTGTGACGCACATAGACAACGGTTTTTAACCGTTGTCGTAGGGTTATTGTTCCAAAGAAGCATTGTTTTTTCTATCTACGACAACGCTTTGACAACGGTTTTAAGCCGTTGTTGTAGAGACCAACGACAACGGTTTTTGACCGTTGTCCCGTCGTTGTTGTAGATAGATAAGACAACACTTTGACAATAGTTTTGCACCGTTGTCGTAGAGGCCTACGACAACGTATTAACCGATGTCCCACCGTTGTCGTAGATAACAATGACAACGCTTTGACAACGGTTTTAAACCATTGTTGTAGAGGCTTAAGACAACGGTTTTTGACCGTCGTCCTGCCGTTGTTGTAGCTATCTAAGACAACGGTTTTTAATCTTTGCCGTTGTCGTAGACCCTTATTACAACATTTTTGAAACTGTTGTCGTAGTCTATTTTCAACGTTGTCTTTTACAAGTTCTAGCAGCATTTAATAATTATTATATATTAATTGAAATTCAAATATACAAAATAAACATTCATCTCAAAATAGTCATATCAAATTGAAATATTCATTTAACAGTTCATACAACAGCTATTACTCTAAAATTTCATATGATCTAAGAGTTGGTACAAGATATGGAAGCTACAAGCTCCGCTGATACATAGCCTCCCATCAATGAGATATGAATGGCTAGACCTCCAACACAATGTGCAACTATGTGTAGTTTTATAGATTCTCCATGCAACTCCACAATCTTATTCATTGCTGCAGAGAAACAAAGAGATTATTATTGATGAGAATAAATTCAAATATACAAAATAAACATTCAACTCAAATTAGTCATATCAAATTGATCAAACAGTAGAATATAGCATAAAAAATAGTAACAAAATGCATAAATTTTGTAAGCTATCATGAATATTGATTAAAGCATATATTGCTAAATTAAGCTATTCATGCATATGAAGATAACCTTACACATAAATTTGACCATTATTTTAACAAATTTCTCACTTTGGCAGCTCAGAATGAAGTTCCAATTTAACAAATTTGGAGTAAAACTTGAAGCTACTAGGAAAAGATAGAGAGTAAACTATACATTTACACATTTCTTAAAAAAGGATTGAGAAGATTGGTAAGAAGAGGTTTTATGATGCAAATACCGAATTACCGAACATCCATCATGATCTTATATCTCACTTAAAGGAAAACAGTGGGAAGGATTTATAATTGTTTAGGAAAAAGAAAAGTAAACTAGTATTACACAATCTTCTCCTATAAATCCCAACATTCATCCAAGCAAGCTTCTCTGTTTATATCTTCTTTTAGATTACTACAACAAAATCACCCCTCCAACTTTAACATCCTCTAAGCTGTCATTGGAGTGATTTCCTTTCTTTCTTCTATTATTTATCTTTCCCCCATAATTCTTTAACAATCAAATTCTTTAATATTCCAACTCCGGCCAACGTGATCTTCTTCGCTTATTATCTGATTTTAGGCTATAAAAGATGTGACATTACTTATCTAACTAACATCAAACTAACTCTTTAATAATCACCTTACTGCAGAATTATTACATCTAAGATAAAATCAGCAATACAAAAATAATTCTAAATACCACATCTCATCTCCCACCAGCTTCCACTCACAATTCAATGTAGTACATAACAAATAACAACAAAGCAGCCAATAAGACAAAATGAATAACAGCTGAGAAATAAGCATTCTTTCAATAACACAAAGGAGAAGAAGGCATCGGCAAAGTTACCTCAGGCGTTGGATGAAGTAGAAGATAAAACGCACTGATAATTGAAAGTGCTGGTGGCAACTTTCTCCACATTAACACTATACTGATGCACTGATAATAGATACTGTATTGATGACCAAAGATCTGCAGAGATACACAGTTAATATATAGTATATGAATCAAGTAAGAAGAAGTTGACCCTCATTCTAATTCTGACTGTTTGTGGGTCAAAATACAATTTCTTTATCATTCCCCGCCACTTATTTACAGGAATACAAAAGGATATGATGATAAATTTTCTCAATAGAATATAGATTACAAAAAGATCTAAAGAAAGGACACTTACTCTGAAAGAGGCAAATGATGCGGCATGTGCTTCAAGTGCTTGACTCCGCTGCTGATCCATGGAAAAGAGCTGCATATTTCCTTTGACGAGTTGAGGCCGCTATAGAAGCAAAGTATCTCAGTAAGCTTGTAGTCAAGAAAACCCATAAAAAAGCTATTGGTGGGTAGAAATTAGTATTATCACTAAGGCAACAGGGTCATAAAATTTCTGATAGTTTGGTCTACTTGAAATGCTGAGTGTTGGATGAGTCAAAAAAGAAAAACTTGTATAAATAAAGGAAATAAATGAAACTGTTCCAATAGAAGATAATTTAGCTTGGGAAAAAATAAGCCTGTTAACATCAATTCATGTCACAAGAAGTCAAGAAATCATGTCAGAGTAAAACCTGCACTCAGGTCAATGTGATATAATATCAGAAGCTAAGGATAAAACTATTAACCAAAGAAAAAAATAGACCAGAGTGCAGAAGCACTTCAAAAAGATACAGTATTCACAAATGAGACAGTATGTACGATGAAGTAATTTTGAACAAAATAAAAGAGTAAAAATTAAGCCCTGAACATTTCATACACAGAAGTAAACTAACCACCTAAACAGAAGTTAGGAAAAATCAAGCTTTGCAGCATGTCCAAACAGAGGCAGCAAGGTGAATCTCCCTCACTCAACCACCACTCTATTTAAAAAAAAAAATTGGCATTTCCAAATTTTATTCATTTGATTTAATAGAAATACTCTTCAGAAAAGACTTGTCCAAAATAATAAATTTAAATGTTATTTTGAGTTTACGCCATCATAGGTAGTATTTCCACCATTATGCAAATACTTGGTAATACCTAAGCACAAAGACCTCAGAAATGGTAAGCGCAAAAAACTTATTGTATTGCTACTTCTTTTTTGTATATATACACAATAGAATGCCACCCCTACAGCATAACAAAGCTGCCAATTCGGCCACTGTGCAAGTACGAAAGTGAATATGATGAAAGAAATGATGAATGTGCTAAAAGAACATTCAGGTACATAATCATTACAACCATAAAACCCAATTAAGGAAGAAAAACACGAGAAAATACGAGCTTAAGAAATTATAAGTTACACAGAAACTCTTGTTTCTCTAGAAAACTAAAGACACATACAAATGCCAAAAATAATTACATGACAATAAGGACATTCATAAAAGCAAGAATAAATCTCAGAATCATTAACAGTGTTGATGTTAATGATTAAGATCGATCAGAAAACCAACTCAAATCACAAAAGCCTGAGAACAGATTCAATAGATCTGAACTCAAACGAGATAAGACTAATCAAAAAACAGCAATTCTTGAACTCCCCGCAATTATAAGCCCAGTCAGTACATCAACAAGTAACAATTCAGCCAAATTGAATCATAATACTTCGATTGAACAGTCAAGGAGTTGGAAACACAATGAGAGTGAGAAATTGAGTTGAGGATTAATAAAATGAATACCGTGAGCGCTTCTTTCATGGTGATCGGAGCGTTTGCGGCCGCCATGATTACGGGCGATGATTCAAAGCTTAGAACTCCGGATCTGAGAAAGGATCGGGGAAATCGAGATGCAAAACGGCAGCGTATCAACAAGTGTTGCTGAGAAACCCTTGAACCCTCCTGCAATCAGAAAGAGAGAGAGAGAGAGAGAGAGAGAGAGAGAGAGAGAGAGAGAGAAGAAGAAACGGGGTAGAGGGTAATCGAAATTGATAAAAACACACACAAATACAGAAAAATCAAACAATAAGAATAGCTTTGGAGTTATTAACGGATGATGAGGCAGCGGCTGGAGGGGATGGGTGGGCACGGAGAGGCCGCGGCAGCAGCGTGGGTGCGCTCGGTGAGGCAGCGCCTGACGGGGATGGGTGCGCGCGGCAGTGTCTGCAGCGAGGATGGTTGCGCTCGCAAGAGCTCGCGAGGATGGTTGCGAGCGGCGAGGCAGCAGCTGGCGGCGTGGGAGAGCAGCAGCGACCTCACCAGCAACGGCGACAGCTAGGGTTCCAATTGATTGTGAAGGGCTAGGGTAAATTTGGGGATTTTGATTTTGGGTAATTTGTCTAGGTAAATTTTAAATGTATTTACATATAGTAATAATAAATAAAAAATCAAGTTAATTTATTCTATAACAACGCTATCAGAATGTTATGACAACGCTATAAAGTTACCATTATCTTAGGTATATATGACTACTCCTCAACGACAGCCTCATATTGTACCCGTTGTCTTAGGTATCAACGACTACATATCTACGACAACCTCATATCATAAGTGTTGTCTTAGGGTTCATTTTTTACCTAAGACTACACATCTACGACAACCTCAGGTCACCACCGTTGTCTTAGGGTTGAATTTTATCCTACGACTATGCCTCTACGACAACGCCAATAAAAAACCGTTGTCTATGAGCGCATTTTTGCACCCTACGACAACGGTTTTGTCTATGACAACGCCAATTTTGGCTACGACAACGGTTTTTTAAAAAAATCGTTGTCTTAGGGGCGTAGTCTATGTGCATTTTTCTTGTAGTGAAAGGACCCGTACTTGTATGGGTACCTAAAAGAAAGTGATTTCTCTTGTGAGTGCAGGAACTTGTGACAGGAAGCAGCAAGGAAATATGGTACATTGACAGTGGCTGCTCAAGACATATGACTGGGAACCAGAAGAGCCTTATCAACTTTAAAGCTTCCAAAGGACCCAAAGTCATATTTGGAGACAACTCCAAAGGAAGCACAAAGGGCACTGGTGTCCTAATTAGAGGAAATATCTGCATCAAAGAAGTATCCCATGTAGAAGGTTTGAAATACAATCTACTGAGCATTAGTCAATTCTGTGACAAAGACTATGTTGTGATCAAATCAATTGATTAATAACAACATATTTTTGGTAATTATTTGAGTTGGGTTCAAGAAGAAGATGATGGTGATACAGTGAGAGAAAGATAGAGATAGAAAGATAGAGAGAGAAAATAGGAGAGAGAAATATGATGTTAATTGTTTTTCCTTGCATTTCCCGTTTGCCAAACCTGACAAATATAACCAGAGGTGGGGACCATTCCCACTAAGTGATTAGAACATAAAATAAGGATGAAAATTGTAAAAAGAACATTATGTAAGGATTAAAATGCAACATAAGGGTAATGTAAAGTATTGGCCACATGTAAGGCCTAGATTAATTTGTCTTCATTTCTTCAATGCACCAATTGCTGCCACCTTGCACTTGCTTGTCTTCCTTCTTCAACCCAAGTTCAGAGATGTCCAAAATCACAGTTTTTCCCTCTTCTCTCAACACAGCTTTCTTACTCATATTTGTACCATGGAAATCTTCTTCATCCAGCTTATCTGATTGTTTCTGCCTACTCATAACAATACTCCCCCGTTTGTGAGATCCTTGTCCCCAAGGATAGGCTATGGCAAAATACTTTTCCATAAAAGAAACATCTTCCCAAGAGTAAAGATTCCAGTTTTCATCCATCCACCTCACCAAAACTTGGTCCTTTTCACCATGTTTGCCCAGGACCTTTCGAGTCTCAAGGATCTGATTTGGTTGGATGAGGAAGAGACCCTCGACATCAGTTTCTGGGAGTTTTGGTGAAGGTATGTATTTCTCCCCAATGTGTTTCTTCAGTAGTGAGACGTGAAAGACTGGGTGAATTTTCGATCCCTCAGGCAAGGCTAAACGATATGCCACACAGCCGATTTTCTCCACAATAGTGTAGGGGCCAAAATATTTTGATGACAACTTTAGATTTTTCCGGAGATTGACTGAATTTTGACGGAAAGGTTGGAGCTTGAGAAATACACGGTCTCCTACCTCAAAAACTCTGTCTTGTCTGTTTTTGTCTGCAAAAAGTTTCATGCGATTTTGAGCCTTCTGTAAATTATCTTTGATTTGCTGTGTAATCTGTTGTCTGTTGTGTATCAAATCCTTCACATCTTCATGAGTAGATTCTAGGTAGGATCCCAAACTTAGGGTCGTTGGAGTATACCCGTATAAAGCTTCAAATGGTGTCATCTTGAGACTGGTGTGATAATTAGTGTTGTACCAGTACTCTGCTAATGGTAGCCACTTCAACCAGTGTTTTGGATTATCACTAGTCATGCATCTTAGATATTGTTCCAAACATTGGTTCACTCGTTCTGTTTGCCCATCAGATTGGGGATGGTAGGCAGAACTGAAATGTAGCTGAGTCCCTAAGAGTTTGAACAGCTCCTTCCAAAAGGAACTTGTAAAAATCTTATCCCTGTCACTCACTATGCTAACTGGCAGCCCGTGCAACTTGTAGATGATGTCTAAATAGGCCTTGGCAATGGTGTGAGAAGTATAGGGGTGTGACAGAGCTATAAAGTGTGCATATTTAGTAAACCGATCCACAATCACCCATATGACAGTCTTGCCCCAAGAGTTTGGTAGTCCTTCTATGAAATCCATAGAAATGTGTGTCCAGGCCTGTTTCGGTATAGGTAGAGGTTGTAATAACCCCGTATATGAGCCTTGTCCAGATTTGTTTCTTGCACAAATTTCACATTGTTTTACCCAAGTTAGCACATCTTCCTTCATCTTAGGCCAGTGGAAGACCCTCTTCAATCTGTAATAGGTACCAGTGACCCCTGAATGACCACCATAAGCGGTTTGATGCACCTCTGAAATAAGTAGACTTCTCAAATTCGAGTTATCTCCTACAACCAATCTATTTTTGTACCTCAAAATGCCTTCGGTAAGTTGATGGTGTGGATGGCTTGTGGCATTCAAAGATATATCCTTAATGAGACCTTGTATATACTCATCATTGGTGTAACTTAGCAAGATTTGTTCCACCCATTTAGGAATCATGGTAGACATGGCTGCACAATCACCCTGTGAGTCATGCCTTCTTGATAATGCGTCGGCTGCACTATTGTCACTCCCTTTTTTGTACTGAATTTCATAATCAAGTCCCAATAATTTAGTGATCCATTTTTGCTGCATTGGTGTCATAACCCTTTGATCCAACAAATATTTAAGGGATTGTTGATCTGTCTTGATTGTAAACCTCTGCCCTTGCAAGTAATGCTTCCACTTTTGGACAGCCATTAGCACAGCTAGGAATTCCCTCTCGTATATTGAAAGGGCTTAGTTTCTAGGACATAGGACTTTGCTCATGTAGGCCAAAGGCCTCCCTTCTTGCATAAGGACCGCTCCTATTCCCTTACCACTTGCATCAGTTTCAATGAGAAACTTCTTTGTGAAATCTGGTAGAGCCAATACAGGAACTGACACCATGGCTTCTTTTAATTTCTGAAAAGACAATTCAGCCTCTGGATTCCACTTGAACCCATCTTTCTTAAGCAAGCTTGTCAAGGGTTTGCTAAGAAGTCCATACCCCTTGACAAACTTCCTGTAGTAGCCCGTTAATCCCAAGAAACCCCGCAGCTGTTTAAGGGTTTTGGGTCTAGGCCATTGCACCATACATTCAATCTTCTCTGGGTCTGTAGATACCCCTTGTTGGGAAATGATGTGTCCCAAATATTCTACCCTTTCTTGACTGAAACTGCATTTACTTCTTTTAGCAAACAACTTGTTCTCCCTTAAAATTTGAAGAACAATTCCCAAGTGTTCGAGGTGTTTTTCCCTTGTAGGACTATAGACGAGAATGTCATCAAAGAACACAAGAACAAATTTCCTCAAGTAGTCCCTGAACACTTGATTCATCAGTGATTGGAATGTGGCTGGAGCATTGCATAGGCTAAATGGCATTACCAAGAACTCATAATGGCCATTATGGGTCCTGAAAGCTGTTAGATATCGATGTTCTTGACACATCAGGATCTGGAAATATCCTGACCTTAAATCAATTTTTGAAAATACACTTGCACCATGTAATTCATCAAGCAGCTCATCTATGATGGGGATGGGGTAATTATGCTTAATGGTCAGCTCATTAAGGTATCGGTAATCCACACACATCCTCCAAGTGTTATCCTTCTTCTTTACCAAGATCACAGGGGAAGCAAAAGGGCTTTTGCTATCTTTGATTACTCCAGAGTCTAGAAGCTCCTTCACTATTTTTTCAATCTCTTCCTTATGTGTGTGTGAAGTCCTGTATGGGTGTTGTTGTCTTGGCGTACTACCCGGCTTTAGCAAGATTTGGTGTTCTACTCCCCTGTTGGGAGGTAGACCCACAGGCTCTTCAAATATATCCTGAAATGATAAGAGCAACTCTTGTAACTTGACATCTTCTTTCATTAGAACCTATTCAGTGGTAATCAAGTACATTTCTTCAATATCGCTGGAATTTTGCAAGTGCATCATATTGAACAATGTGGTATCTGTTAGCATCTTACACCCCGCAGTAGAAGTGAGAGCTTGTAACTTGACTCTCTTCCCCAATAAGGTGACTGTAAAGGTCATATTAGTATAATCCAGCTCTATTGGAGTGCAAGATTTGAGCCAATCACCACCCAAAATCAGATCACAACCTTCTGTTTCTAACAATCTGAGAGAGTAAGTAAACATGTGACCTTGCATTGCCCAGGTGAAAGGATTCACCTGCTGTGAACTAACCAATCTTTGCCCATTTGCTACCTTGACCAATAATGGTTTAGCTGGTAGGAGTGGACATTTCAGTTTTTTGGCAGTTGTTTCTTGGATAAAACTAAGTGTGCTCCCTGAGTCAATCAAGATATGGAGCTTGTGATGTTCATACTCTCCAAATAACCTCATAGTCGTAACACCATCTTCACCAGTAATAGAATTCAAGGTCATTTGAATCTCCTCCATAACATCAGCCCCATAAACTGTTTGATCACCCTCCTCCGCAAGGGAAAGATCAGCAATAGGTGTCACTTCCTCATTTTCCACCATAATCATGTATGAAATCTTATGTTTACATTTGTGGCCATGGACAAATGGTTCATCACAATTGTAGCACAACCCTTTTTCCCTCCTAGCAGCCATTTCTGCAGATGTGAGAACCTTGAATTGAGACTTAGGATTCTGACCAACTGATTTAATCTGACTTCCAGTTGGTAGTTCACTTTTCTTCCACTGAGTATAGTTAGAGTTAGGGTTAGGGTTAGAATGAAAGTTAGGGTTAGGATTAGAAACCCTGGAATAGGGTTTAAATTTCTTTGTTAGAGCAGCCAAGGTATGTTCCTGTTTCTTCCCCAACTTGATAGCATGTTGCAGCGTGGTTGGTTCAAACATAGAAATAAAGGATTGTAGTTCATCACTAAGACCATCACTAAGACCACTGATGAAACTAGCAATGAAATAAGACTCAGAAAATTCATCCCCATTGAATAATAACAAACAAGACTTTAACTCTTCAAACTTGTCAACATAGTCTTCATATGAACCAGTTTGCTTTAGTTTGGTAAATTCAGCCACCACAGAAGTCTCTCTGATTTCTTCAAATCTTATCAATACTATCTCCAAAAATTACACCCAAGTGAGATCCACATTTCTTTGATTGAAATTTTGGAACCATAAAGCAGCCTTTCCATCAAAGTGAATAGATGCAAGAGTTACCTTCTGTTGATCAGTTAAATTGGGAATCAGCTTGAAGTATCCATTGCATTTGAGGATCCATGCTCTGGGTTTTGATCCATCAAACCTCGGAAAATCCACTTTAGGTATAGGGTTACGGAAATTTGTTCCATCTGTTATCTGTCTTGCTATTGGAGCATCTTGAATTTGATTGAGTTGTATTGCACTAGATGATCCAATGTTAGGACTTCCCAGAAGTGAGTCCCTATCTGCCTGATGTTTGCTCTTATCCATGTTCAAGAGCTGTAGTTGCAGGGCTGCTAGTGTGTGGGTAACATGCTCTAATTTCCCAGTGATACCCTCGAGTTGATCATCCACCTTAAATGATAACCCATGAATTGTATCTTTGATTTTAGCTTCTGTTGCTTCCCATTTCATTGTTTCTGTTTGGAGTAATAGCTCTAATTTCTTTTGTGATTCTTGAAGGTCTTTGAAGCGTGTGCCCTCAGCCATGATCAGGATCGATGCTCTGGGATACCAATTGTTGGATAAGCTGGATGAAGAAGATTTCCATGGTACAAATATGAGTAAGAAAGCTGTGTTGAGAGAAGAGGGAAAAACTGTGATTTTGGACATCTCTGAACTTGGGTTGAAGAAGGAAGACAAGCAAGTGCAAGGTGGCAGCAATTGGTGCATTGAAGAAATGAAGACAAAATAATCTAGGCCTTACATGTGGCCAATACTTTACATTACCCTTATGTTGCATTTTAATCCTTACATAATGTTCTTTTAACAATTTTCATCCTTATTTTATGTTCTAATCACTTAGTGGGAATGGTCCCCACCTCTGGTTATATTTGTCAGGTTTGGCAAACGGGAAATGCAAGGAAAAACAATTAACATCATATTTCTCTCTCCTATTTTCTCTCTCTATCTTTCTATCTCTATCTTTCTCTCACTGTATCACCATCATCTTCTTCTTGAACCCAACTCAGATAATTACCAAAAATATGTTGTTATTAATCAATTGATTTGATCACAACAGACTACTGTGTGGAGTTTAATCTCAACAAGTGTCTTATCAAGGACAACAAGACTCAGGAAGTCAAGCTCACTAGAACAAGGAAAGGAAACATATATATTGATGATTGGGACTCAGCAACTACTGCTACATGTTTTATTGCCAAAGGTACTCCTGAAACTAGCTGGCTGTGGCATAAGAGATTGAGCCACCTGAACTTCAAAACCATGAATAAGCTGGCCAGAAGAGGACTAGTCAGAGGACTACCTAACATGATCTACAAAAGGGAAGTTGTTTGTGGAGCATGCCAGAAGGGAAAGCAAGTGAAGAGCTACTTCAAAAAACAAAACTCTTCGCTCTACAAAAAGGATACTGGATATGCTCCACATGGATCTCTTTGGACCAATTAATCCAATTAGCATATCTGGGAAGAAATATACCTTAGTAGTAGTAGATGACTACTCAAGGTTCAGTTGGACGATCTTCTTGCAAAGAAATCTGATACTCAGCAACAACTGCCAGAGTTCTTGAGAAGGCTGCAAACAGAGAAGTGTCTGAGCATAGTGAAGATCAGAACAGATAGAGGAACTGAATTTACCAATAAATTCATAGAAGAATACTGTTCAAACAATGGAATCAAGCACAAATACTCAACAGCCAGGACACCTCAGCAAAATGGGGTTGCTGATAGATGAAATAGGACTTTGAAGGAAGCCACAAGAACAATATTAGCTGAAGTGGAACTACTAAAGAGGTTTTAGGCAGAGGCAACCAACACATCATGCTACACAAAGAACAGATTCCTGATAAAAAAGGATCTAAACATGACTCCCTACGAGCTGTGGTATGGTTACTCTCCATGTGTTGACTATTTTCACATCTTTGGATGCGTGTGCTTCGTACTTAACAATGGAAAGGAGTATCTCAAGACCTTTGATGCCAAATCTGATGAAGGGATATTCCTCGGATACTCATCGGTAAGCAAAGCCTTCAAAATATTCAACAAGAGAACACTTGTTGTAGAGGAATCTGTACATGTGGTCTTCGATGAATCACATTGCAGTAAGACTGATATTGAGGAACTTGAAGAAGTATTGGACAAAACTCACATCAACAACAATAATGTTGAGTACATTGATGTGCAGTTACCAAACCTTCAAAATATGGATGGAATATCACCATCCCAAGCTATACATGTTCATAACATATAGGTACCTACTCAGATACAGGAACCTGAAAACAATCAGGTACCTCAAGATGATTAGCCTGCAGACTTGAACCAGAACCCAACAGAGGGGGAACCTCAGCAAGCTAATGAAGCAAGAAGAAGATGGCTAAAAGATCACCCAGAGACCTGATTATTGGAGATTACACGTCTGGAGTAAGAACGAGAAGAGCAAATCCACATGAAGCCATATTTGCTTGCTTCATATCGCATGTTGAACCAAAGCATCCAGAAGAAGCTCTACAAGACACCAACTGGGTTCAAGCCATGCAAGAAGAGTTGAATGGATTTGAAAGGAACTAAGTCCGGTACCTGGTTCCCAGACCTACGCATCAAGGAGTTATTGGAACCAAGTAGGTGTTCAAGAACAAGTTAGATGAAGAAGGACAAGTTGTAAGGAACAAGGCTAGACTAGTGGCAAAATGATATTGTTAGGAAGAAGACATCGATTTTGATGAAACTTTTGCTCCAATAGCCAGACTATAAGCAATTAGAATCTTTTTCACCTATGCAGTGTACAAGAATCTCAGGGTGTATCAAATGGATGTAAAGAGTGTCTTCTTAAATGGAATGATGGTAGAAGAAGTTTATGTTGAACAGCCACCCGGCTTCGAAGAAAATGCTGATAGGTTGGTGTATAGATTAAGAAAAGCTCTTTATGGATTGAAGCAGGCGACAAGAGCATGGTATGACACGTTGTCAAAATACCTACTGGATAACGGATTCAAGAAGGGAAAAATGGATAAAACCCTATTTATAATCCAGGATGGAGATAGCATCCTACTTATCCAGATCTATGTGGATGACATCATCTTTCGATCAACCAACAAAGAGCTATGCAGAGAGTTTTTCAACCTAATGCAATCCAAGTTTGCGATGAGTATGATGGGAGAATCAAGCAAGCTTCTTCCTTGGGTTGCAAGTCAGACAGCTTGATCAAGGAACCTTCATAAATCAGATGAAATATACCAATGAGCTGATTAAGAAGTTTGGAATGGAAAATACCAGTACAGTAAGCATTCCAATGCCAACTTCAGGAAGCCTGGATAAAGATGAAGGAGGAAAAGCTGTTGACATCACAAATACAGAAGATTAATCAGGTCACTGCTCTATCTTACTGCGAGCAGACCAGACATCATGTTTGCAGTTGGAATGTGTGCAAGCTATCAAGTCGCTCCTAAGGAATCCCATCTCACAGCAGCTAAGAGAATAATCAGATACCTAAAGGGAACCCAAGAAGTAGGCTTGTGGTATCCTAAAGAAGGAGAAATCAAACCGGATATACTGATTCTGATTTTACAGGTTGCAAAATTGATAGGAAGAGCACCAACGAAACTTGTCAAATGCTGGGGAATCGCCTAGTATCCTGGTTTTGCAGGAAGCAAACTTCAATAGCCACATCCACGGCCGAAGCTGAATATGTTGCTGCAGGAAGCTGCTGTGCACAAATCTTATGGATTCAACAACAGCTTCGAGATTACGACATTGTCGAAAAGAATACTACGATCATGTGTGATAACACAAGCACAATTGCAATCACACACAATCTAGTTTTCCACTCGAGAACTAAACATATCGACGTCAGACATCACTTCATCAGAGATCATGTGGAGAAGAAAGACATCTCTTTGGAGAAAATTCACACTGATCAACAGCTAGCTGACATATTCACAAAACCTCTCAGTGAATCAAGATTTTCTTTCCTAAGAAATGAATTGGGTATTATCAAATTAAGCTAACTCTTCTGATAAACACCTGTTAAAGTGTTCTACAGCTCAGGGGGAAGCACATAAACTATTTGAAAAGAAATCAAGAAAGGATACTGAGAGAGGACCCTGCCAAAGGTTCCTGATGAAGGTAGCTAATAAAACTTACTGAAAGACACGTAAGCAAAGGCCACCTGGAGAATTAATCATCATAAAGGAACCCACGAAGCTCACGATTATAAGAAACTGTCAATCCCAAGACGTGGCGTATCAAATCAGGGCAGGTTACCCAATAAAAGATGGCGATATTACACAGGAGAATAGATCTGAGTCGTTGATCAAAACACAGGAAGTTTTCCTATAAATAGGAATTTTACACTTGATCAAATCTTTTTCGCTCTCATACCTTGTAGCTTTCTAACTTTCTGCAAACAAGTAAGCTAGCGATCGTCTCTGTGCTCACCTCTACTTTTGCAGAAAACTCATATCCTCTATTTTTTTTTCAAAAATGGCACCCAAAAACACATAAATCATGGATGGACATTTCATTTATGATAAGATATTACTGAAAGCCATCAGAGATGAAGGTCACTCAATCGACCTTATGCAGATGATTCTCAACAATATCCACCAGTCCAGAGTGTGGGATTTCTGCTCGCTCTACAGGGAACCTTACTGCGAGGACCTAGTTCGGCAGTTCTACAACAATGTAGAAATATCTAAGGATAAGACAAAGATCGTGTCGATAATGGGGAAGAAGACGATTGAGATCACTTCCAGTCTCCTAGGGAAAATCTTTCAACTTCCCACTAAAGGAATGGATGGCAGCGACCTAGCTACCTACGGAGAGGCGACGATGGAAGAATACTGGAAGAGATTCACAGGCTCAGATGACCTGCTGGCGCTAAACAAGAGCTGTAACAAAAAGCTCTTTCAGGTGGAGTATTAGATACTCCACGACATCTGTTGCCATATCATTGAAAACCGGTCTAGTCTTTTTGACAAGTGTACCAATCTCAGGTACAGGATGATGATAGCCCTAATAGAAGCTGATGAGATAAACTGGGAAGAGTATATCTTCACCAGGCTCAAGGAGGAGGTGGAGAAGAAGGTTGGCAAGCCAACTTATGGACTAGTGATCAACACCATCTTATGGTTTGCTGGTCACGACTTGTCAAAGGGTAAGCTCATTCAAAGGGGCAAGTTCATAGGATATGGCATAATCTTTGCCAAAAAGGGAACTAAGGTCTCTCCGATAACCAGGAAGGGTACTGCGGCGAAGGAGAAGGAGACTTAGAAAGACAGTACAAGAAAGCACGTCGGAGGGGGAAGCCTCGGCGGCTACTGCTTCTCCATCTAGACAGGAGAAGAAGGAGAGGAGTGTAAGGGTGAGGGGAAGCAGGTGGTAAAGAGGAAGCTGAGATTCTCTGATGATGAAGCGTCATCATCACCATTACTAATGCTACCTGCTCCCTCAAGCAAGGGTAAGAATGTTGAATCAGAGATTCAAACCACTGAGCAGGCAGAAGTGGTTGTACAAAAGGTAACTGTTCAGCTACAAAAGCAGTTGGAAATGGAGGCCAAGCAGAGTGGGGAGGACTCTGATCCTGAAGTAGTCTTGGACATAGCCAAGATGAAGGTAGAGTTTGAGAAGCAGTGGGAAAGGTTCATGACCTGGTGGAATTACCGACACCTTCCCAGTCCACTTATGTTTCAGTGGCGTGAGCTGTATGCAGAGGAAGATTGGGCCCTGAACTGGGCTGAATTGTTTGATATTGGGGAAGAAAAAGTTCTGGACTCAAGGTTCTTGAAAGGACTCCGGAAGAGAAAGTGGGAAGACTTTAAAGAAAATTATGAAGCAGAAGTGAAATTGGCTGCTATTGCAGAAAAGAGGAAGCAAGCTACACTGCTTGAACTGCCTCCACCCTCTCCAAGGACGATAAAGGGAAAGAAGCCCATCGAGCAACCTGATTTCTACAAGGATGATGTTATCCTAAAGGCAGCTGCTGAACAAGTCATTGCTGGCGATGACGTGGGCTTCGCTGAAAAGCAAGCAGAAGCGTTTGGAGTAGATGAAGCAGAGGAGAGGATGCTGAAACAAGTCTTGGATGCCAGTTTAGTAGAGACAAGAAGGAGACATAAGGTCGTGCTCATGCAACCAGGTGAAGGCTTCTCCATTGGAGTATAATCTATTGAAAAACCCTTAACTGTTCCACCAGTCAGTCAGAGGATTCCTTCACCACCAACATCAAAAGATGAATCTAGCTGGGCATACAGTCAGCTAGTAGATATAGTGATCTTGCCAGAAGAAGAAGATGCAAGATCAGATATTGTAGGAGAAGTCCGTACCATTGAAGATACCCCCACCATCACGGGAAAGGCAGAATCACTGATGATGAAGCTGCCAACGACCCCGGAGACTGAAAAATTGGATGTTCTTGCGGTTGCTGCGGCTCTTGAAGAAACACTTAAAGCAGCAGTCGTTGAAGAAGGGACCTCGGTGCCAGAACTCTCTGTTGATGAGGCACCAATGGAGGTTGATAAGATGGCTGAGGAAATTACACCAATGGAGATGGATGGTGTAATCTCTGAAGATCCTGCGAATCGTGGAGAGACGGTTGCAGAGGAGGCCGCAACAGGACAGACTGCTAACATAAAACCTGCTGTTGATAAGATCCCAGCAGAACATACTGCTCAGAATGAGTTTACTGCTGAAGAGGTTGCTCCTAAAGAACCTACTGTTGAGGAGATCTCTTTGCCAGAGACTTCGATGAAACAGATAGAAATTGAAGAGGCGCCGGAGGAGGTGGGGCCTTCTGAAGAAGTAATAAGGAGGTTGTAGGCCTGGAAGGGAGATATTCCTCAGGCTGAACCTTCAGATGATGAAGAGGAGGTATCAGCTCGTGATGGAGCAGATACTGATGAATTTTTGTCAAGCTCCAGTAGCGATGATGGTGCATCCAGCGAACAGGGTGCATCCAGAGCCAAAAAATCCAAACCTCTAACCCCTTCTCTTTCTATGCAGAATAAAGAGCAAAAATCAATTGATGATGTCTTCAAGGTAGTTGGGAAGATTGGCAAAACCTTAAGAAAAGCAAGCTGGGAAATGAGGGCTGAGGTAAAGAAGGATCAGTTTAAAGCTTCCTTCTTGATTGACACCCTCAATACGACCTTGGCAATGATTTAAAAGTCTATCAGCTCTCTAACCCACCCATCTACCACTCTTGTTGACATCATCAAGAGCATGAACGGAAAGCTCAACTCCCAAGGGAAGAGGCTAATAGAGATTGAGTTGGAGCAACAATTTGTAACCACTTCCCTCGACAAGATCAACACCGCTCAGTATGAACAGAAACAAACTTTAGAGGATCATACTGATCTTTTAACCAGTATGCATTCAATGATAAAGTTTGGAGTAGGCTCGTACTTTGATGATAACAAAAAGGTGGAAGAGGCAATTAAGAGGATCGAGCAGAAAATAGAGTAGGGTCCTTCCTCCTGTAGGCAGCTAACTATATTGCCCGGGAAGGATTCAGGAGGCGATGGAGGAGGCCATGGAGGAAGCTCCAGAGGACACCAAGATAGAAGTTCAACTAAGAGGAAATCATAAGCTATCTCAGGAGTACATCCTGGTCTTCATAGAGGAATAGAAGAAAGGGAGGAGAAAAGAAGAAGAGTTATGCAAAGCATCAGATGATTATATTAAGGAAATGGCAAAGACAAGCATATCAAATATTTTTCTTCCTCAGAAGCAACCTGACCTGGAAGCTCTTGCTGCAGACGAAAAGAATGCACCAGACTCACTTCGCATCTTCTTGGATGGAAGTCCAGACTCTAGGAGTTCCAGATTCCAAGTATGGGAGCCCCTTGAAATCGATCTGCCTACCTCTCATAGTCCATCCTTTCCGCATATCAACATCTACAAACAAGCAGAATACTTGAAGTACTACACCAAGTTATGCAAAGAGTCCACAATTATCAAAGACAAAACTCATCGTGAAGGGCTAAAATGCTTCAAGGATCTTGCTAGCAGAGGTGTACTCTCAATCCAAATGAAGCTAAAAGGAATAATGAACAGAGGGGAAATCATTCCTTTTAAAGAAGACTTCTGGTTGAGATACGAGGAGACTCCTGAGATGAAAAAGGTGATGGAACCATCCTACTAAGAGTCTATCCTTAATTGGTGGAAGGGTTTGAGGAAAGATAGACAGAGAGCCTCCTGGTTAAAGATACCCTAAACCTCTCTGCTTCTTGCTCATATATATCTTGTTTGCCTGTTTATATTAATATTGTGCTCAAATAACTCCTTGTTTTATTATCTCAATAAAAAGTATCTGTTTTGATCTGAAAAAGCTCACTACTCGTGAACTTATGCTCAATCTCTTGATCTGAAATCTCAATAATTACATGTATATCTAGCTGATCTATTCATAAGTTTGTGATCTCATATAAATCCTGATAAAGTCCTTGATCCTCTTAAAGGAAGTTTTGTAATTATAAAAAAAGGAAACATTGTAAGGAACATTGTATAAGATTTTGATGATAGACAAAACATGTAATAGACTAGAACCTAGGATCCTATGTATTTAGATTCCTTTGTAAAATGTCTAAATATAGGAATCGGAGGCTTAAAGATCAAGATTGGAGCATGAAGACCTTGCTGCATAAAAGCGTAAAAATAATATAAGTATACAATAAGCAGCAGGCTGCTTCAAAAAGGATGCTGACCGCACACTGCCCGAGGATGTTGAGTGCGTTAACTGCTAGATGGACAAAGTAAGCTGAAGTCAACTGAAGCATCAGCAACCTATTAAGTAGCAGTTACCTCGAAAGTCGTGAACAAGGTATACGTTAGGCACATCCGCATGTTTAACCAATCAAGTAATGCCACGTATCAGAAGAAAAAAGGGAGTCTGAAAGAATGTCAGATTAAGGATGGCGATTGAGGGAACATATATGTACGCCCTCAACAATCAGTGTACGAACAAATCAGAAGATGCCACGTAACTCTATGCAAACTACAAAGAAGGCTCTCTCTCTCTAACGGACAAAATCCTAATCGCCTATAAATACTAGAAGACCGGCACTTGAAACATACCTGAAACTCTTGCAACAAACGCAGTCAAGCTATCAAACGCAAAAACTCAAAAATCATTAGAAGTTTCAAGTCCAGTCTAGCAGCAAGCTATCTTTAGCTTAGAGAGCTCATTGTTTCTAATCTTGTTGCCTGTGTTGTTTAAGAAATCTTTATTTTTAGACTTGTTGGATATATTTGTAGAATGTTTTGATGAGACAAATCCTTAAAAGTAACTCTAATATGCATAACCAATCTTAGGATAGGTTACTGCAATAGAGTTATTGCAGAAGATTAAAAGAAATAGAGAAAGTGTCAATGGAAGGATACTGAAGAAAATGGTTAAAAAGAATCGGATGAAGTAATAAGGATACTATTGACTTCAGGGAGCTGCTGGAAGGGACCTCGCCAAAGCAGAATACAGCGGGACAGGAAGCTACCTGGAAGACCATGCCGAAAGCATACTGCATAGGCAGCATGCTACAGAAGCCTCGAGCAACCTGAAGGAGCAAGCCAGAAGAGGAAGCTACAGAGTGAAGCCACCAACATTCCCTCCTGAGAGGAGGAAGAGAGGACGTAGAAGGATTACTCCACCTTCGAACCTCTATACATCCTTGCATCTTTATCTGCTTACTGCACTTCATGCATACATGCACTCTCTCTAATAAGCTGCACATCTTCTACTCGGCTCAGTATTAAGCTTCCGCAAACCACTCTAATCAGTAACCTCCCAAAAGGTTACTGATATTAGAAGTGAGCCGAAAGAGTTAGAAGAAAAGTTTGAAAAGAAGATAGGCTTATTCACCCTCCCCCTCCCTCTAAGCCTACCTACGACAGTTTTGGGACCAACAAGTTGTATCAGAGCAGGTTGGACTGTCCATCAGTTGATCTAATTGATACCAACAAGTGGTATCAATGGTCAATCACCTGTGGATTAATCATCTTTGTTCAATGGTCTATCTGATACCAACAAGTGGTATCAGAGCAGATGGATGAATAAAAGATCTAATCGATCTATCCAGATCCCATATGTGAAAAAGTCTCTCTCTTAAATGTCTCTCTCTCTCTCTCTCTCACCCTCACATCAGAGATCATTTCAATGTCTTTTGCTCTAAAAGGATGTGATTGATGTGAAGACAACAAACAGCTGAAAGATATAGAAAATTAATCTGTGTTGTAAAGAAAAGTTGTTTCTGAGGGGGAACAACAAGCTACCGAATGAAGGACTGCGAAGAAGGAAGCCATGCACAAGGAGCGACGTCCTTACCTAACACGGAGAAGACCAACATAGAGCTGATCAACAAAGAAGACATGCTGCTGAGCATACAGAAGGAAACTGACATCAATAAGTAAACAACCATGGAAGAAAAAGCTGAGGATGTCAAGCAAAGGAGTAAGAAGAAGAAGCTCACTCCAGTCTCTAGACAGAATGAAAGAGGACATACTCTTTAAAAATAACAATAATGACCAAGTACCTCGTTCTAATTTTTTAATCTTTAATTCTGGTCATAATCATATTTATTCTGTTAAGGAATTCAAGTGACTATATCTAAGATAATGCACTTTTAATTGTTGTCACTTGTTTCTAAAAATGAGAAGAAAGCCTGCATGATCTTTTCATACTATAATGTTTCACCTTCTCATGCAAGCCTCAAAGTAACCTGAAATACTACTGTTAGTGACCCCACATCTTAAAAGAGAAGACCATAAAGTAAGGGGGAACTTCTAGTACAAATCAAGGAAATTTTGAAGGCAAAAAAGGTTAAAATCCTTAGAATAACCCAAAATGGGTATGCTGTAAAAAGTCTGCAACAAACCTAACTTTAAGCAGAACAGCATCTTAAAAAAATAATAATAATAAAAATAAAATAATTTTTTTTTCTCATATATCTTACTGATATCTATGTTCATCATTTCCATATCTGAAATAAGTTTATACTCTAAAGACATATAATAAGATAACACCTGCACACACCATCACTTTTTGATCTTTAAAAGTCCTGAAGAAGCCTAAAACTCTCTCTACAGCAATCATGAGTTATAAAGAAAGTCTAAAACTTCTAAAGGAAAATTAACTCAGAAGGACTCATAAGCATATGAGTACCTATAAGTGTTTTGCAGGTACATCTAAAGGGTTAATTATTTTAGGGGGAACCATTGACAAAATGACAAACTCTGATTATAGGATGTTGAACATCCAGTTGCTAGATACTAGGTCATGGGATAACAGGACGTTGTACACCAAGACGCTAGATGCTAAGCTACTAGAAATCAGAGCACTTGTCATTAAGTCAAACAGAAAAGGTTGAAGGACTCAAAGAAAAAGATAAATTCTGATGAAAGAACGCTAGACACCAGGACACTGGATACTAGGTCGCTGATAGCAGGATGCTGGACATCAGGATACTAGATAACAGGCTAACTGGAAATTAGGTCACTGGATGGCAGGACGCTAGATATCAGGATGCTAGATACCAGGGGCTGGCTACTAAATCGCTGAACACTAGGTCACTAGGCACCAAGACGATAAATACCAGGATGCTGGACACTAGATCACTGAACACCAGGTCGCTGGATATTAGGATGCTAGACACCAGTGAAATGGATACTAGGTTACTTGACATCAGAATTTATCATCAAGTCACTAGAAAAGGGGATCTCTTGGATGTTACAAGTCAGAGCAGTTATTGAGAAAATATTTCTTGGTAATGTGCGTACATTTAAAAGAGATCACCTTTTTCAGAAAAAGACTACCTTTGCAAAACCCTAAAAGAATTCCAGCCATGCGATAAGAAGAATCCAAAGGTGGAGATCTAGCAGTTGACCACGTTATCTCAAACAAAGAAGAAAAGACATAAAGTTGTGGAAACTGTCAACACCTTTATTGGAAACCGGTGGAGCAGTTAATGAGATCTCAGAAGATCCAACAGCAACAGGGAGTATCTCTATCCCTATATATACGTGCACTCTTTCTTCATAAAGCATAAAAAGATATCCTCACTCTCTCTCTCTCTCTCATCCCTAAGCATCATGGAACCCGATTGTTGGAAACCCTTCTCTTAATTCCTTCCAAAAGACACACCTCAAATAATCAACCAAGCACACCTCAAATCTCATATATTCACCATTCACGTTTGACATTCGCTAAGCATACCCTTCTCATAAGAGTTGATCTTCTGACCTTCAACTCCCATCGCACCTGCAAGAACTTGCACTCAATTTCTTCTCTTCAGGGCAGATGGATAGAGCTAGGGACCCTTCTCCAGCACCCCCAAAAGCGTCATCTCAATGATGATGCCAAAAAGGGGGAAGAAACTGCGAAGGGTCATGGAAGATCAAAAGACTTCCAGAGGTGGAGAAAAAGAGATTTCACCCCTTCTATGAGGTGAATTCTCTTTTGAGATGCAAGAGAATCAGAAGGAAGGATAGTTGGAGGGATGAGTGGAGATTGAAGGAGAAGGAAAGGTGGCAGCAAGCTACTGACGCCTGAACTTCTCTACTTCTTTACACACTTTCCTCGAAACGAATTCCTTCTCTCTCTCTCTCGCATCGCCTCTCACACCTTCTAATAGCTCTCCCCTCTAGCCGAAGAGAAGAAACTATTGGGAGTAGATAACTGCATCAAGTGAGGAGGAAGGAAAACTAAGAGAATAAAGAAGCTAGCAACAAACAAGTAGGGAAAAGAAAGAAAGGAAAGAGCAAGAAGAATAGAAGAATGAATTTAGATAAGATGTTTATTGTAACTTTGCTTACTGCATTGTAATGTACATGTTTTATCTTAATAAAATGTCTTCTGTTCTTCAAAAAGTTCATTCCTTGTGCCCTTTATTTTTAGACTGGTGTGCTGTCGCCGGCACCCAAAAATAAATATTCACCTCGACTATCCACTTATGTAGTAGGATAAGCAAGGGGTCGAATCCACAGGGAATAGTGTAATTCAATTGACGATTTCGTGTATAGAAAGCGATAAAAATATGGGGGGTGATTGGTTTGTTGAGCAAAAATTGAAATCATGCACCATAAGAATTTGCAAGAAGAAATAAACGAGAGAGATATCAATGAATTAAATAATCTATCCCTTGGATAGCCTCACCTAGAACGATTATTCCACTTTTAAAGATAGCCCCGATTATCTACACCCTATCTCGAATCTTGCCCCTAAACCAGCGGTACGACCGAACTAGTTCGAATTATTTCTTAAGTTCATTGATTAGAAAGTATGACCCCTAATCAAACTATCTCAATGAATAACCTCAAAAGATGTATTCAAGATTCAATCCACAAGAGCATTAACGATCCAAAATAATAGAGCAAACTAGACTATGAAAACGAAACGTTCGTATCATACGATCTAGACTTCGTTATTTCAATTGCTACTGTATTCACACAATTTAACAATTACGGATTAAATCATGAGAATTAGCTAGAGTTGATCAATAAACATATTAAGGTGGCCAATCTCAACAAATTCATCAATCAAACATGCAAAGCATAAAATCAAATAACGAAGAAATCGAGATAAGAGTAAGAAATCGTTACTACTCAATTAAAAACGGGCGAATCATTCAAGGTTTGGCGTCTCCTCGGACTAGAAAAGGTGAACTAGCCTCTAAGCATCATTATCCAAAAAATACAAAAGATAAGATCAAAGTGTTTTCTTTTTCTTCTCTCTAATTCTTTTTCTCTTCTCTCCTGCCTCTCTCTGCAGCCTTTTGCAGCCCCTGTTTCCAGCTTTTTACTCTCTCCATCTAGATCCCAAAGTTCAGCCTCTTATCCTTTACTCCTTCCAATATTAAGTGCTTGAATCTCTCCATGATGGACAACGAAAATGGAAATAATTAATTCCTTTCTTTGTTCACAAGGCTGGATTGAGAGGAAATGGGCTTGGTGGATCGGGCCTCCAATACGTCAACAACAATTAATATTCTCATTCTCAACACTGAAGGCCTCAGTGTTGGGCTTCTTCTTCCCGTTCGGCCACGCAACTGCACCCTTGTATTCTCACTCTCGATTTGTCTTTCAAACAACCTGGAATTCATATAAAATGCAAAATCAAAGCCATCGAGACGAGTATGACAAATATCAGGTTAATGCAACAAAGTAGTGATAACTTAATTACAAAAAACGATCACATTAAGCATAAGAAACGCATATAAAACCCCACTTATCAAACCCCCCCACACTAGACACTTGCTTGTCCTCAAGCAATAAAATATTCAACAATATAACATTCTTTTATATTGCTTCGTTGCTAACTTCTTGAGCCAAATTCATAAATCGTATGCCTCAACAAAATAAATCCCAACTCTTATTCACGGCCAATCACAAAGTCTCACTAATCGCTAGTTACTCAAGCCATATCCATAACTCCCTAACGACTTTCCCCCAATTTACTTGATTCGGTCTTCTTTTATTGTACTAACCTGATTAGTGCCCCTTCTCCAACATTCATCAATTTACTTTTCTTTTTCAGCTTTTTTTTTTCAGCGTTATTCCTTTCCGGAATTTTGAGCTTCAAAAATTTTTTCTCTTTTTTTTTTCAAATGAGGACTCGCGGCTCCACTCTACTTATCGGGTTTTAGCTCTTTCGTGTTGATTTATAGATGGTTGGCAATTCGAAAACACTTGAGCTCCCGAAAGTAGGCAGCCGTAACGGCCCCTCACTATTTTTTTTCATCATTTTTTTTTCAACTAAACTCCTTTTTCTTTTTTTTCTCCAATCCTAAAAAATTCATCATTTTTTTTTGACTTGGGCACCAAATCAGATTTTCCAACTCTAGAAGACCAAAACAAATCACCAAAGACAAGTAATCAAGTTGCCACTTCAAGGCCAAGTAAACCAACAATCAACTCGACTCTATAACCAACACATGAATTCAAGTTTAAAAAAAGAAAATATCGAGTCATACAATTCATATTTCAACATTTTTAACAAGAGAATCCACAACTAGCAATGTAGCAAAATGTCCAAAATGAGCATAAATAACACATAAGAAACAACATATGTACACAACAAAAATCATAGATCCCCACCCCCCCCACACTAAAACGAGTGCTAGTCCCTAACACAAAGCAAATAACAAACACCAAAAAGGAAAAGTGAGTGGAGCGGGTTTACCCAATTAGGGAGCTATATGTTGTGCTGCCTTAAAGCTGTCCTTTCTCAAACGAATCTTATGAATGATGGGCCTCGAAATGGGCTTAGTTAATCAATGGGCTTGCTGCATTTTTTATTCTCTTTTACCAAAGCCCAAGTGTGGTGCAAGAATCTCCATAATGTCTTAGAGAACAACATCTTATGAAATCCACTTTGTGAAATCTGAGAACCTGCAAGCATAGAAGAAAAAGAACATCAGATAGAATTTAAGAAAAACGAAAATAAAAGAAAACATTGGGTTGCCTCCCAACAAGCGCCTCTGTTTATTGTCGTTGGCTCGACTTATTAACTCTCGACTCAGATAATTGGATCCTCCAAATCAGCAAACCATGGAACAGATTGCATTGACATTAAAGGGGTCAGTGTTGATGAATTCTGAATTTTTTTCGAAATTGCAAGCAACTGCTCGTCTGAGAGGTTTTCCAGCAATGGTTCTGCTTTGTTGGTCCTCTCTAGGTGACTAAGATGGTCAGCCACCAACATTGATTCCTGGTGTTCCTTCAATTTCAGAGAAATTATGCCTGGTAGTGTGTTCTTGGACCTTATTTTCCATCCTAACAGATTTAACATTCTGTTCCTCTTCTTCCAAAGTTTGCATGAGTCTTTCCTCCAATTGTTCCTGCAATCAAGCTCAAAAATCTCCTGCACAAGTGGCTCAAAAACACTCAAGACATAAAGGGAGTCAGATTCAGTAGGAAATTTCATAGCATCAAATATGTTGAATCGTATGATCTCACCGTCGAATTCCATAGTGAGATTTCCTTCACGTACATCTATTTTTGTTTGGGAAGTGTTCAAGAATGGTCTTCCCAACAAAATAGGTGTGGAATTTTCAGAGTTCCCCTCCATATTTAATACATAAAAATCAGCCGGAAAAATCAAGTGATTTACCTGTACGAGGACATCCTCAACCACTCCGGCTGGATATGTATGGCTTCTATCAGCTAACTGAATAATAACTCTAGTCTCCTTCAATGGTCCTATACCAAGTTGCTTGTAGACGGACCATGGCATAACATTAATAGAAGCCCCAAGATCTAGCATAGCTTGCTCGATTTTGTGATCTCCTATCTTGCAAGGAATTACAAACATGCCGGGGTCCTTCCTTTTCAAAGGCAATTTCTTCTGAAAAACCGCTGAGACAGTCTCTCCCATGAACACCTTTTCATTTCCGGCCAACTTACGCTTGTTAGTACACAATTCCTTCAAAAATTTAGCATATTTTGGGATTTGCTTTATCGCCTCCATTAATGGTATGTTGAGTTCTACTTTCCGAAACACTTCGAGTGTTTGTTGATCCTTGATGCTTTTTTCAGTTTTCTTCAACCTGGAAGGAAAAGGTAATGTATCAGTAATAGTAGGTACTGAGTTACGAGACTTTACCTCATCTTTCTGTTCTGGAACGCTGACACTGAGGGGTTCAGTGTCTTCCTTAACGTCCATACTTTTCTTCTCAGACTCAACCTGCTCGTTCTCAACCTCGAACTGATCTTTGGGTATCACAATCTGCTCTGCATCCTTCTTGGGTTGTGAAACATCTTGCAATTGCTTACCACTTCGTAAGGTTACTGCACTCACATTTCTAGGATTAGCCTCAGTTTGAGAAGGTAGCTTGCCACTATCACGTGCTTGTAATTGACTAATGACATTAGCCATTTGGCTCATTTGTGTTTCTAAGCTCTTCTGCCCTGCTTGCAATGTTTGCACTGCTATTTGGGTGTCTTGTTGAAACTTCATTGAACTAGATGCCAACGTCTTCACCATATCCTCTAAAGATGATCCAGATTCATTCCTACCGCCGTTTTGCCGAGAGTTTCCAGAATTTCGATCATTCTCTCTAAACAACTGGAGCTTTTGATCTTGATATTGAGGCCTTTGATTCTCTCCATACTGAGCGTTCTGCTGGTTCCCATATCGAAGATTATTAGGATGATCTCTCCACCCCGAATTATAAGTGCTAGAGTATGGGTCATACTTTAGATCTTGAGAATTCCCAAACCAACTGCATTTGCATGCTGCTCTATCTCATCATTCAGTATTCGACAATCATCGGTAACATGCTCTGTGGTATTGCAAATTCAGCATGGGCGGGCTTCTGGAGTCTTGCCCTTCATCATCTTCTCCATCATACTTGCAAGTTTTTCTAAGGTATCGTTTTTCGATTGCTTAGGGGGCCTACTCATAGCATCCCGTGCACCAAACTGTTGAGTATTCGCTGCCATATTAGAGATCAGTTCTCGTGCGGCTGTTGGTGTTTTTCCCATCAAAGCTCCTCCGTTGGCTGCATAAATCATGTTACGATCCGTGAGAGTGAGTCCCTCGTAGAAATATTGGATGAGCAACTAATCACTAATTTGATGTTGGGGGCACGAAGCTATAAGGCGTTTGAAACGCTCCCAATATTCGTATAATGTCTCTCCTCAACATTGCTTAGCACATGAAATCTCCTTCCTCAAAAACGCCACTCGAGTGGCTGGAAAATAATGTTGGAGAAACAACCTTTCCATCTCATTCCATGTGTTAACAGTCCTAGGTGGAAGAAAATATAACCAATCTTTTGCACTGTTCTTTAAAGCAAAAGGAAATGCACTCAACTTCACATGTTCCTCTGAGACCCCGGTTGGTTTCATGCTGGAGCATACGACATGAAATTCCTTCAGAAACGTATGTGGGTTTTCTCCTGCAAGACCATGGAAAGAAGGTAATAAGTGAATTAATCCAGATTTAAGCTCAAAATTCACATTAGGAGTGAGAGCAGGAATAGTAATGCAAAGTGGTTGATGGTTTATAGTTGGGTTTGCCAACTCAAGCATTGTTCTCTCTTCACATCTTCCTGCTGCATTCCCTTCAACTCTATGTTCTCTGTCCATGTTTTCAGATTCTGGTTCAAAGTTCAACCTTCCACTAGTATCAATCCCTTCTTCACTACTCGTTTCTCTTGTCGGTATAAAGTTGATATGCCGACGTGCTCGAGTCTCTTTCCTGAGTCGTCTGGCTGTTCTCTCTATCTCTGGGTTCAATTCGAGTTGTGCACTACGATTTGACCTTGTGATCATTCACTGAAACAAGAACTAAACAGACACTGAGGGTGTCAGTGTTAGTGTAGACCAGAAATAAAATAATCAAGAGTAGAACAGACGCAACTTAGAAATCTTTTTTTTTAAATAATAATTATAAAACACGAAAAATTCAATCAAATCAGCGACTATTCCCCGGCAACGGCGCCAAAATTTGGTGTGCTGTCGCCGGCACCCAAAAATAAATATTCACCTCGACTATCCACTTATGCAGTAGGATAAGCAAGGGGTCGAATCCACAGGGAATAGTGTAATTCAATTGACGATTTTGTGTATAGAAAGCGATAAAAATATGGGGGGTGATTGGTTTGTTGAGCAAAAATTGAAATCATGCACCATAAGAATTTGCAAGAAGAAATAAACGAGAGAGATATCAATGAATTAAATAATCTAGCCCTTGGATAGCCTCACCTAGAACGATTATTCCACTTTTAAAGATAGCCCCGATTATCTACACCCTATCTCGAATCTTGCCCCTAAACCAGCGGTACGACCGAACTAGTTCGAATTATTTCTTAAGTTCATTGATTAGAAAGTACGACCCCTAATCAAACTATCTCAATGAATAACCTCAAAACATGTATTCAAGATTCAATCCACAAGATGCATTAACGATCCAAAATAATAGAGCAAACTAGACTATGAAAACGAAACGTTCGTATCATACGATCTAGACTTCGTTATTTCAATTGCTACTGTATTCACACAATTTAACAATTACGGATTAAATCATGAGAATTAGCTAGAGTTGATCAATAAACATATTAAGGTGACCAATCTCAACAAATTCATCAATCAAACATGCAAAGCATAAAATCAAATAACGAAGAAATCGAGATAAGAGTAAGAAATCGTTACTACTCAATTAAAAACGGGCGAATCATTCAAGGTTTGGCGTCTCCTCGGACTAGAAAAGGTGAACTAGCCTCTAAGCATCATTATCCAAAAAATACAAAAGATAAGATCAAAGTGTTTTCTTTTTCTTCTCTATAATTCTTTTTCTCTTCTCTCCTGCCTCTCTCTGCAGCCTTTTACAGCCCCTGTTTCCAGCTTTTTACTCTCTCCATCTAGATCCCAAAGTTCAGCCTCTCTCCTTTACTCCTTCCAATATTAAATGCTTGAATCTCTCCATGATGGACAACAAAAATGGAAATAATTAATTCCTTTCTTTGTTCACAAGGCTGGATTGAGAGGAAATGGGCTTGGTGGATTGGGTCTCCAATACGTCAACATCAAATAATATTCTCATTCTCAACACTGAAGGCCTCAGTTCTGGGCTTCTTCTTCCCGTTCGGCCACGCGACTGCACCCTTTGTATTCTCACTCTCAATTTGTCTTTCAAACAACCTGGAATTCATATAAAATGCAAAATCAAAGCCATCGAGACGAGTATGACAAATATCAGGTTAATGCAACAAAGTAGTGATAACTTAATTACAAAAAACGATCACATTAAGCATAAGAAACGCATATAAAAGCCGACTTATCATAGACTTATATGTAATTTGTGTATGAAAGTAGTATGTCCTATAATGTCATACTTTAAATATGCTTTCTGTGCTTGAGAGGTTATATTCTTTTGATCTTCTGTAAAGGTTTTTCATCATCAAAAAAGAGGGAAATTGTTGGATACATTTGTAGAATGTTTTGATGAGACAAACCCTTAAAAGTAACTCTAATATGCATAACCAATCTTAGGATATGTTACTGCAATAGAGTTACTGCAGAAGATTAAAAGAAATAGAGAAAGTGTCAATGGAAGGATACTAAAGAGAATGGTTAAAAAGAATCTGATGAAGTAATAAGGATACTATTAACTTCAGGGAGCTACTGACCTCGCCAAAGCAGAATACAGCAGGACAGGAAGCTACCTGGAAGACCATGCCAAAAGCATACTGTATAGGCAGCATGCTACAGAAGCCTCGAGCCACATAAAGGAGCAAGCCAGAAGAGGAAGCTCCAGAGTGAAGTTAGAGGAGGAAGCTGCAAAGCAAGCATGCGGAGAAAAGTCAAAGTTACCGGTAGACACAAAAAGTT
Organism: Scutellaria baicalensis; assembly: GCA_005771605.1. Taxonomy (NCBI): domain Eukaryota; kingdom Viridiplantae; phylum Streptophyta; class Magnoliopsida; order Lamiales; family Lamiaceae; genus Scutellaria; species Scutellaria baicalensis. Next base: position 12,650,668 of record CM016725.1, on the reverse strand, counting down.
ACCGGTAGAGAGAAAAAAGAAGAGGAGCCAACTAGAAGAAGACACGTGGAAAGCGAAAAGCTAGCATGTGTCAGGAGTGCAACGCAGAAATGATGGAAATATGTCTACCTTCAACGGGCAGATTTCACACCCTATAAAGAAGAGGACTGAAGACTGAAAAGAGTGTGCGAGAGAGAAGCGCAAGTGCGTGGAGGAGAGAAGAAGTGAGCACCTCAGAATATCCAAGCTCACAGAGAGAAGCGCAAAAGAAGAGAGAAAAGTTTAAAAGAGAGAAGCGCAGAAAAGGGGAAGTCTAGAGAAGAATAGAGTGTTCATACAGAGCAGATGAAAAGAATAAGAGTTCGGACACTCCACACCCCAAAAAGACGCACACCCAGTCTACCAGTCAGCAGCAAGCTTCAGCAGAATCAGTCTGCGAACGGAGGCCAAGCTTGCTGCACCCAGTTGAAGAAGAAGAAGATAAACCTCTCTAAAAGGTTGTCTCAGAGTACTTAGTACGAGGAATAATGTCCTGCTGAGTTTACCACTTTCTAGGAGAGAAAGTGAGGACCCTGGGTGGGTAGTGTAGGATCCTGTATGGGTCAGGGGAAAGTAGGCAAGCATCTGTGTGAAGGCTTGCTACTTATTTGTTAAGGGTGAGTTGTAATAGATAGGTCTATGTAAATCAACCAGCTTAACCAACGTTCCCTCCTGAGATGAGGAAGAGAGGACATAAAAGGATTACTCCACCTTCGATCCTCTATACATTCTTGCATCTTTATCTGCTTACTGCACTTCATGCATACATGCACTCTCTAATAAGTTGCACATTTTCTACTCGGCTCAGTATTAAGCTTCCGCAAACCACTCTAATCAATAACCTCCCAAAAGGTTACTGATATTAGAAGTGAGCCGAAAGAGTTAGAAGAAAAGTTTGAAAAGAAGGTAGGCTTATTCACCCCCCCCCCCCTAAGCCTACCTACAGCAGTTTTGGGACCAACAAGACTGTTAAGGAGTTACTTAATCAGAGGCTGTTCCTTATCAAGTATTTACGTTCTTAGTAGAAGAACAAGAGCTCTGTGTGGGCTAGTTGAATTTGGTCACTGTGCAGTAACCCTGTGTGGGTGAGATTGACAATTCTTGTTAGGGTTAGGTTGTCTAAGCGAGGCTTGTGTAAATCAACCGTTTAAACCTAACAAAGTCCCTCATTGAGAAGGAGAAGAGAGGACGTAGAGGGATTACTCCACCCTTGAACCTCTATAAATCATTGTGTTCATTGTGATATTGCTTTCTGATTGATCTTATTCTTGTTGTTGCTTATTTGCTTTTATCGTCTTTATATCTCTCATAAGCATATATCGGTTTTCAGAAAAAGAGTTTTGTTTTAAAAGTTTTTCCGTTGTGCATAATAATCACTCTGTTTAAAGCTCTTTCAAGGTAACTGCTCAAGCAGTAACCTTCAGTGCAGTAAACTCTTCTGTAAACTGCCTAAGTATCTTTTTCGAAGAAAAGAATTGGAAATTTTGAGTAGGCTTATTCCTCCCCCCCCCCCAAGCCTACTACGACTTGGGACCAACATATCTGTTATTATTTCCTAACTAATTTGCTTTTATATCCTTAAATAGGAAAATTTCAATTCATACAGATAAAAAAACTTAGTGTGAATACCCAAACACACCAAGATTGCCAAATTCGTGACTGGAGATGATGTTTTTCCTATAATTAGGGTTTTCCTACAACTGCTAAATTAATTACACTTATCGTGTAACTTTGTTTACTTAGGGATTTCGTGTAACAAGTACATTTTGGGTTTTCGTGTAACCCTGTGTACCAGGGTTTTCGTGTAACCCTTTTTTCAGGGTTTTCGTGTAACCCTTTTTTCAGGGTTTTCGTTTAACCCTAACTTTTCAGGGTTTTCGTGTAGGGTTGATTTTTCAGGGTTTTCATGTAAGGCTGTTTCCACATGGGTTTTCGTGTAATATTCAGTTCATAGTTTTCGTCTAACCTAGATCATGGGTATCGGTGTTTTCATGTAACTAACAACATTATTTTCGTCCCCTATGTTCACTAGCAGCAGTTTTCGTGTAATCATAAATACATAAAACTGGAAATCAATAAAAATACTTGTAAATCCATGAAAATCGAAACTCTCAACTACTTCTATTTGAACCTCCAGTCTGAAAATCAAACTCAAACTGTGTGAAATTCAAAGAGAGGATTTTACACGAAATTGAACTTACACGTGATTCAACTTACACGAAAACAGCAAACCCGAAGACCTTCAATTCGAAGACTTAATGTTGGAGGGCAAAATTTTTAGAAAGAGAGAAGAAAGAAAGAAGTGAAAATGGCGGCCAAAATTTTCAAAAAGAGAGAAGAAGAGAAGAGAGAGAGAGAGGCGCCCACTTTCAGCACAAATAAACCCTACACGAAAATAGAGGTGGTCAAAGCGTGGAGTCCAAAACGTGAGCCAACGTGGGCCATTTTTGAAAAGTTGCCCAATTTCTGCCATGATTTGAGACAAGATTCCATTTTGTAGATTGATTTGACAATTTCGCACAAATCAAAGTGGGTATTTTTGGGATAAAATTTAGTTTTTGGGTTAAATTTGTCCTTGTATTATAGGGAGGGTTATTTTTGTCCATATATATAGCAAATAGGGTAAAAATAGTCTGTTTCCCTATTTTTAAGTTTTGGGTATGTAGGTTACAAACATTATAATGTTGGGTAGAATTGTCCTCACTTATATCAAATTAGGTAGCTTTGACATAGCTCTCTAAACATTCTTCCTCATGAAAAATGTATGTTAATTACAAATTACATCAACACTCTACCAAATCCTCCTATTAAATCTAAATTGATTTTAATCCAAAAAGAGTACTCTGATTAAATTTTTGTTTGGAAATAAATCTTTAAGAAGAAAAGTGCATGCATGAGTTTGAAGATTTATGAAATGATTGTAGAATTAAGGATCTTTTGTTGAAGATTAATTATATATGAAAAATTAAATGTGGTATCCATATAGAGGCCAGTAGTAGATAGATCTAATGTAAGGATACATAATGCATAATAGAATGAGTTGATCAGAACTATTTCCAATATACCTTTATCTCTAGCCGAGGGAGAAGATCATAGAATTAAACATTACAGTAAAACATGTCACTATACTATAAAGTCGGGCTATTATGTAGCATCTACAGTTATGCAGGCTAGGGGTGAACCTTTTGAACGATGTTGGAACATCATATGGAAGCTTCAGGTTCCGTCAATGATTAAATTTTTATTTAGAGGGCTGAGAGAGAATGTATTCCTCCACAATATGCATTTTTAAGAAATGGATGAATGTGCCTACTTATTGAGTTATGTGTGAGAATGAGTTTGAGAATGTGACATATTTTTCTTGAGTCTCCTTTTGCTTAAAATATGTGGAATGAGGCGGGGTTATCTTGATTTTGTCTATGGGATCAAGTTCGTGTTTTTCAGGAGTTCTTGTTTAAGGCATTATTATCGTCATCTAATATTGCTTTTCAGGATGTCACCTAGCTATGTTACTATAGAGTATTTGGAAGCATCGAAATTCAAAATATTGGGAAAAACTTTTCGAGATTGGCAATTGGCAAAGACTATTGATGGTTATGGTGATGCTCATGTATCTCGTGTGGTAGAATGGTTGAACCCTCCTTCAAGTTTACTCAAATGTGATATTGATGTTGCAATTTTTGAGGAGGAAGATAAATTTGGCTTTGGGGTGATCTTACATGGTGGAGATGGTAGCTTTATTCGTGGATGATCTTGTTATACGAGTGGTATTGTATAGACAAAGGAGGTTGAGGCTTTGGGTCTCTTTGAAGCTATCCTATGGATTTGAAGCCTCAACCTTCAAAATATTATTTTGAAGCTTGATGCAAAAGGAGTTGTGGATTCTATTAATTATTCCTTGCACGATATAATTGAGTTTGATATGATTATTGAGAAGTGTCGGTTTTTGTGAGTTTATTTGATTAATGTCAAAGTCTCTTTTGTATATAGACAAGCCAACGAGATTACCCATTACTTAGCAAGGTGCTCTTGTTCTTATGCTAGTCTTTCAAATTGAGATCTTCCACCTCCTTGTATTCTCGATTTCTTTAATTAATGAAGTTTTTTTTTTAAAGAGAGAGTTAATCATGCATATAAACCTTTAACTATTGAGAAGGAGATTAACATATAAGATAAATAAAGATAAGCATGCAGTTAAGCTATAATAACAAATGCAACATAAAAATGACAAAATGTCAAATGCAGCAAATAAAGAAACACATGTTTTTATAGTGGTTTGAGGGTGGTGTAAATCCTCTACGTCCACTCTTCTCCTTCAAATGAGGAATTTCACTAAGCTTGTTTGGATTACTCAAACCTAACAAACACTCACCTAGCAAAAACACCTACTAAAACTTTTTACTCCCACACAGGTTCCAGCAGCTTCAAAGGCTGACCCACGCAGGATCTTTTCAACTTTAGAAATTCTACTTGAGAGCTTGAATATATGGGTTTGCTATTTTATTTTCAGTAACTTGTTCCAGTCAACTTGGCCTCCATTTATATAGGTGGTGAAATATGCCAGTTGAAGGTGACATATTCCAAGAATATCACTTTCCTATTGATCCTTCTTTGCCATTATTTGATCTTCAGGTACAATCCACTAATTAGGGTTATACTTTTGTCACAGGTAGTTTATTTAGGCCAAGTGTAAGTAGTTTATTGGTTGACCATACCTGCTTCTTTTTATTATTCTTCAACGACATAATTTGACTTTCAGATAACTTAGTTGTGACTGATGTTCTTCATGGTATTCCTAGGCTTGCAGCAACTTTAGTCTCGTCTTCTAAGATGATCTTCTGCATGAAGTTGTTTTGTGTCATCAAAATCTAACACTTGGTATCCTAATTACTAACTTTACTAAATGGGAGCTAGCACTAACTTAACTTAACTAACATATTGAACATTTGTCAAAATAGTTGAATGTCTAGCAGCGTGTATAACTAAAATATATCACTTGCATAACTAAAACGTTAACTAAATATATTACATGTTTTGCAAAATACGAAAATTTGTGAGCGAGTGAGTGTACGGACGCGCACACCTGGATAGTAGAGGAATGTGTGAGAACACATACATTGTAATTTGAAATCGGATCGATCCAATTACATGAATTTGGATCCATTCATCATCTTCATAAAAAGTATTTGTACATTGATATGTGGTCGATTTTCTCGATATTCAGCCACTCTATATATACTTCAAATTGGAATGAATATTAGAAATATGAAAAGAGTATTCACAACATGGATTAATAATAAATAATAAGGTAGGAAATAATATAGGCTTTTTTAATAGATGCAATAGGTATTAATTAATTGAGGGTTGATTTGGAGACACACACATGAAATATAGATAGTCCGAATAATTCTACTGACTCTCCGAATTTCCGATGTAAGCTTCTTTTACGCATTTGCACTCTCTCTCTCTTTCACAAATACCTCTTATTCTCTCTCCTTTCTTTTTTTGTGTATGTACTTTCTCTCTCTCTCCTCTCTCTCTCTCTTCATTTCTCCGACCCCTCCAATGGGTTATTTCAGCTTCCATGCATCATTCTATATTTCTTAGTTTAGCCAAATTTAAACCTAGCTGAGGGTTTTCCTGGATATATATACATAATCATACTCCATAACTTCCAATATTTATATCTAAGGTGCACCCATTTTCCCTATCTTTCTATTCTCTATTGTCAACTTTTCTGTTTCATGCAACATTTCATCAGGATCAAGATTATGATCATCCAATGAAGGAAATGCATGCATGCAACAGCCAATTATTCCATGGTCATGTTTCATCTGGTGTTTTAATGTAGCCAGCCACAAGTCAAGCTGTAAAACATAACATCACAAATTTACATATGACATCTATTAAAAATAATGAAATATAAGATGAAACACCAATATTTATAGGGTTGTTAAAGATAGATAATAATGCAATAATTATGTTAATTGGTGCAGAGAGAAAAGGAGAGCAAAGTGAAAGAGTAGGGATACAAATCCCTCTCTTTTGAAGAAAGAGAGGGAATATTGTTGATTCATATGAAGGCTTCTAGCTAGTTGTAGGCTCTGATATATAGCTTCTTCATTCTCTTCAAGTGCATTTTGGTGGGAAAATTTGAATATTATTGAAAATGGGATCAATTAATGGGGAGGAGACTATGATGGATTTAGAGGTTCAAGATTCAAGTGCACATGAGGAGAAAATCTATGTTGCAGTTAGATTGAGGCCTTTGAACGATAGAGAACTCTCGAGGCATGATGTTTCCGATTGGGAATGCATCAACAACACCACTGTCATCTTCAAGAATACGCTTCAAGAACGATCCTTGCTTCCCACGGCCTACACTTTTGGTTAGTTAGCCTTTTATCCGCTCGAATTTATGTTTTTTTTCTTAAGAATGTTGTCTAAAGGTCATAAAAACTATTAGAAAGGTGGAAAAGATGAGGTTTAATTACTATAAGCTATGGTAGCTTTGTCATGTATGAAATAATTTTCTTCTTCTTCTAATTTGTTGAGGGCAGACAGAGTATTCGGATATAGCTCTAGCACGAGGCAAGTGTACGAGGAAGCTGCAAAAAAGGTGGCTCTTTCTGTATTGAGTGGAATTAATTGTGAGTATTGGTTGTGCATTCAAACATGTGATCATATATATAGATATATATATATATATATCTTGATAATAAGATCAAATCTAAGCATGTCTGAAAGTGATCTTCGTCTCCAGCAACTATCTTCGCATATGGGCAAACGGGCAGTGGAAAAACGTTCACGATGAGTGGTATTACAGAACATGCAATAGCAGATATATATGACTACATAGACAAGGCACAAATCTTACATCTTCATCATCAGTTTCTTGATTTCATCCCTCATTCATTGCCTAATTACATTGTTTTGGCAAAATGTAGCATTGTGAAAGAAACTTTGTGTTGAAGTTTTCTGCAATGGAGATTTACAATGAAGCAGTGAAGGACCTTCTTCGGCCTGATGGCTCTCCACTTCGACTTCTTGATGATCCAGAGGTATCAAATTTAACATATATCAATATCTGTATCTTGACGTTATTTGAAATTGTCAGATTTTACTTCAATTTGTTTGCAAAATGTGATTCTTGTGTTTTGTGGTGCAGAGAGGGACGATTGTTGACAAACTTACGGAGGTGCCATTAAGGGACTTAAACCATCTAAAAGAGTTGTTATCGATTTGTGCAGGTGAAAAGACGATCTCTCATACTATCATTAGTGTTATTTGGATTTGGGTCTTCTACTGACATAGTAGAAGAACCAAATCCAAATTGTACTAGTAGCTTAAACGTAACACTTGTCGACATTACTCTTAGCAACGTCGTGTTTCTTCAGCTCAGAGGCAAATAGGCGAGACTAGTCTGAACGAACTCAGCTCAAGATCTCACCAAATTCTTCGCTTGGTATGTATATATGCTTCTTAATAACAGAGTATATAAGTGAAACTTCATGTGTCGATTACCTATTTATGTCGGATATTCATATAGACCGTTGAAAGTGAAGCTCGTCACTACTTGGGTGCGGATAGTTCAAGCACTTTAACAGCCTCAGTGGTATGAAGCAATGTTCTTGAAATCTATACAAAGATATGATGAATTTGCATCAAGTATAATAGAGAAAAGAGGAATGAATTTAATGTTTTTTGTAACACAGAACTTTGTTGATCTTGCTGGGAGTGAACGTGCTTCTCAAACACTATCAGCTGGAACAAGACTAAAAGAAGGTTGTCATATTAATCGCAGTTTACTAACCCTTGGAACGGTTATACGCAAATTAAGGTGATTCACGTTTAACATTCGTATACGTGCAAATTTGAACTCGACTCAATAGGTTGGTCCCAATAGGTCTAGGCTAGGCTAGGGTCAGTTCGTTATTCGACCGGTACTAAATAGCCCCACGACCTACTAGTTGAAATCATGGTTAATAAAAAAAAAACCAATCTGAACTATCGCCTTTTCTGTTATTCAATGTGCAACCTCAACTTTATATTTTCCCGATTGCACCCTGAAGTTCACGATTTTTCAAAATTTTAATGTAGAGCCAGGTCTTTTTCCCGCCAAAATCAGAAATTCCGATCCATTTTTTTTTCTCAAAATTGAGCTTGACGTGTATGAAAATCAGAAAGTCATTTGGTTTGAACTTTGAAATGTATGATGTAGTAAGTGAAAGATGAAAAACATTTGTTCATATGGTGATGTGATGCAGCAAAGGGAGAAATGCACATATTCCGTACAGAGATTCGAAGCTGACACGAATACTACAGAACTCGTTGGGTGGGAATGCTCGGACTGCCATAATATGCACGATGAGCCCTGCTCATAGCCACGTCGAGCAATCCAGAAACACGCTTCATTTTGCCAATTGTGCCAAGCAAGTTAGCACGAATGCACAAGTGAATGTGGTGATGTCTGAGAAAGCATTGGTGAAGCAACTGCAGAAAGAATTAGCAAGATTGGAAAATGAATTAAAAAACCTAACTTCACTTTCTGCATCTGGTGCTTCTACTTCTGTTCTAAAACAGAAAGAACAGCTCATTCAAAAGGTCATCAACTAACTATTTCTTGTCTTGTCTATAAATATACATACATGTATATTTGACATTGGAGTAATGAATTTTGCAGATGGAAAAGGAGATAACAGATCTGACTCATCAACGTGACGAAGCTCAGTCTCGCGCTGAGGATATGCTGCGAATGGGAGACTTTCAGACTCCGAAATCTTGGGTTTATATGCATGGCCACGATAAGGGGTCGTGGACGGATGAGTATTCGATATCAGAAGATTCGGAGATAATCGACCCCCTGAGGTTCGAAGTTGCTTCTAGAACATCACACTTTTCTGAAAGGTATGATCTAGGTGTGATTCCGAGCAAGATTGAAGAGGAGCAGTTTTTGTCCGATGACACCTCTCCACGACTATACATCGAGAAGTACTTTGGTCCGGATCCGTGTCAGGCCGGATGGGAGAAGATCACTCAAGAAACTAACAGCAACAGCTTCAAGGAGGTTCAACGTATGCTAATTAATGATTTCACCAAAAGGAACTCAAGAAAGGGAGGTTTGACACTAATTTCACTTCTTCTGTTGATCGTGTAAATTATGGTCGATCAAGCCTACCCGTATTAATGCTTCTAGTCGGAATGGTTTATGCAGGACGATCATTGAGTTTATCGGAGTTCCATGCATCTAGTCCTAGCGCCAAAGTGGATCGAATCAAGAGCTGTCAAGCAATCTTTACTACGATCATGGACTCTGCAAGTTCTCAAGTGGCAAAAGAAAATGAAAACTCGAAAGTGAAAGAAGCAGATGATCAAGAAATCCTTTCTTACAGTCGTGCAATGTCTACAAGAAATCTAAGCAGAGACAACTCTCGACATTCTATCAGGAACGAGCTTCAGAATGAAAACGATCTACAGGAAGCCTGTGTGAAACAAGTGTCCGAGCCTATGTCAACAAAGCAGGTTTTTGATTTGGTGAGTTTCACACTCTTTAGCTTCATCGATATTTATAATCTAATCCTTATGAGGGAATTCCGGTGGTACATAGGATGTGATGAAGGAGGAAGCAAAGGCGATAGACGAATGCAAAACTCAGGAAACGAAGCAATCAACTTCGGACTGGAGCAATGAATTTGAGAGGCTAAGGAGAGAAATAATTCAACTTTGGGATGCTTGTCATGTTCCTTTGGTCCATAGAACTTACTTTTTCCTACTCTTTAAAGGAGATCCATCTGATGCCGTTTACATGGAGGTCGAGTTGAGGCGTCTTTCGTTTCTCAACACCTCCATTCATGCTGCTGGCGTCGACGATCAAATTATCAAGCGCGCCTCAAGGTACTGTTTTCAGCTAACTTTTTACTTTTTTCGAACAAAAGTACCCTTGAATTGACTTACAAAAATTATAAGGAAACAATGTCTAGGGATATTTTGATCTTTTAGATGAAATGTGGGACAAAACATATTTTCTTATATTAGTGGTAAAAAATGATATTTCGATCATTTCAATTACACTGCACGCCCCCGTGACACCTACTGATGTGGCAATAAGACGAGTACGACGACATTAGGTGCCAACGGGGAGCATGTAAGGCCTTGTAGTAAATGAAAGTGAAGCTAAGAATTAGAATGTGATCCGACAGCAACAAGACTCTAAACCGAGAAAGAGAGGCGCTGAGTAAGAAAATGCTAAGGAAGTTCTCGACAAAGGAAAGGGAGGCATTATACGAGAAGTGGGGCATAGACGTGAAGTCGAAGCAGAGAAGGTTACAGTTGTGCCGGAAGCTATGGAGTGATCCGACAAACATGGAACACATAAACGAGAGCGCTGCAATAGTCGCAAAGCTAGTAGGGTTGAAGGAAAACGGGCAAGCCCCGAAAGAACTGTTTGGCCTCAGCTTCTTACCAAAAGTCCCAAGTTCAAGGTCATTTAGTTGGAAACACAACTTACCTTCAATCATCTAACTATGTTAAACCTTACTTGCTTATTGTATAACACTTTAGTAGTCAACTAGCCTACTATACATCTATCTATCTATCTATCTCTTTATTATGGGCTAAAGAAGATTAATGGTTTAGAGTTTTTTTGGTTAGTTTTCGGAACCTTAACTCCTCCTGTGTGTATATACGATACCTATACGGTGATTCAGATTCAGATCCAGATCTTAACTCATCTTTCTACCTACCTAATAATACAATAAACCTATGTATAAGAATCTATTCAACTCCTCCTTTTATGGCTACCATTGCTCAATCCCATAACTTGTACTCTCAATCTCTATGCATATCAAGTATACATCACATATGCAAACATAGCCCACCTTCAATTATGATTGAGCTTTACATTGTTCTGATCTTTAGAATGTGTTTATATGGATTAAAAGATCAAATATATCCATTTGATATGCAACTGCATGTATGTCCAAAATATATGAAAGTATTTTTAATAAATCTAATTCTCTCATGCTCATATTCATTAATATCACTAGAAAGGTGAAAAGTTTATGGAGCTTTGAGAACTACTTGGTCTCTTGAGACCAAACCAAGAAAATATGCATTGAGGATAGGAGCTTGCTGACCAATACCAAGCCAAAATAAATTAATACTTCCTTCGTTCACAATAAATGTTATTTTAAAATTTTGGTACAATTAAGAAAGCTAATAAAAGGAGTTGTCCCTCAAGCAATTATTAAAAGATAAATTTTCAATCATTTTGTTTGTCATTTAATTATGGACAAATGATGAGGAGTGGAAACAAAGGAAACAAAACGAATTGAGAGGGAATGCCAAATTCGGCTTCCAAGTAGAGAATAACATGATAATGAAAAATATATTCTCAATTTTCTTCATAAAAACTCCAATACAATAACGTGCATTCTACATAATATGATGTATTTATAGGCTATAAAACATAAATGACTGATTAAAGAAAATGAAAAATCAAAAGATTCAAGATTTTTTAACTTCCTTTGTAGATTATTGACTTAGTAATGTCACTTTAAAGGACCATAACACCCTGAATACTTAGAATCTGAAAGATTATAATATATTGCTGGAAGATAATTGAATTAGCTGTAGGAGGTTATGACCAAGTTACAAAACACTGGTCGATTTCTACGAAAATGCACTGCATCAACAAATATGGACAAAGTGGGTAGATTTCATAGTGTTTAAAAGGGTTGGTTTTTTCATCACACCCAAGTTTATTAAGTACGTGTATGACAAAATAATAAACTAACACCAGTCCACCTTGGTAAATACCATAAATCTAAATGAAAACCTAGCAAAATGCACACGGTATAACATTTATACGAAAAATAGTATCATTGACAATGGAATTATGATCTAAGTACGGCCCCTTCCACAATTTTCCAGGCAGATTTGGCAAAGGACATCTCATACCGTGTTGTATAGGTCGTACTGTATGAGTCATTATGCTCGGGATGGGCTACATCGGTTAGCTGTGCTGACTCTTCCAAAGTTGCTTCCACAATAGCACGACGACCATCAACTGACACAGTTATGCTATCAATATTGAGGTTCAAAAGTTGGTAATCCCAGAACCAGCCATGCTGAGAAATTTCCACGGCCTTATCTGTCCAGATCTTTAGCATTTGACCATCCAATACCTGCCATCATACCTTATGTTTCTTTACTTGTGAATTACAATGATAACAATAAATTAAATAATTTCCAGATGATTAGGAGAGTCCTTTGCTAAACTTCTTGTTTTATCAACAATATCATGTAAATCATTTCATAGGAGTGATTATCCCACCTTCAATGAACAGTGAAGACAATAGGATTTTTTTTTTTTTGATCCATATATCATGTAAAATGTAGTGATGTGCACATGCAATCTGTATACCAGAAACCACAATATCAAACAAAAACAATACTCAAGATGAACTGTTTGAAGCATTTATGTGATCCATTTTCATCAGCAAACTTAAGGTTAACTAAGCAAAAGCAATAAATTGGTCGAATTTGACAAACTAATTTCTCACCTCTGACAATTTTTCGAGACAATGATCAGGACCTAGAGCTAGTGACTTGACACTTTGCCATTTGAGCACAATATTTTCTGCAAATCTTGCATCCATGCGTGGTATTTCATCAGAGTTTTCATCTAGGGGAGTCCCTGAAAGTAATATGTAATATTTTCAATCACTTAAGGAATAGCACAAATGAAGACCCATGGATTGGAAGAAAAGTAATGCTAGTTTGCTCAAAACTCAATCATATCTTCAAGCATGAAGGATGGTATTTCTTCCCCACTATTCCACATCATTTTTATGTTACTTTTTTCTCTTGGGGTAGGGGAACTACATAAAAAGAATTAATTAATTAAACCATACCCACATTGATGACATCAGAAACCATAGCTGTAGTGCCCAGGTCTTTATGTAGATTGGAAGAGCTAGAACGATATGATACAAATTTTAACCCTAATACAGTCAAAAACCCAACTGCAGCACCAGCACACATGATCTTTACAGTTGCATCTTTTATCTTCTCTGTAATAATTTCTTGCTGCTGCAGTCCATCAGAACGAGTCATCTCCGGAACTTTTAACTGGTAGGAATCATCTTGATCAAGATGAAATCCAGTCTCCTCACCTGCAACGGATTCATAACTTTTCATCTCATTCTTTTCATAATGTCTGACATTTTTCTCTCCATTACCAAGTGGAAATACTTTCTGCAGTGCCTGAATCGCACTAGCTTTTACACTATCAAGCACAGCTGTAGCTTCGGCCCCAATTCTTGCTATAGCTGCAGCAGCAGCCAAAGGCGAGCGTCCCACACCTTCCAGTTTCTCCAAATATCTCAAAACCGTAGGGTCATCATAATAATCTCCAAGCTTGAATTCAACATCTTGGGTCTCTCTAAACCTAGGAAATACCACTTCCATCAACCATGTCTCCAATAGTTTGCATAGTCCAGGAAGGAGGTCATCCTCTTTGTTGTTCTTAGAGTGTTCTATAACAAAATTAACAATGGATGGATCTCTGTAAGGCGATTCTTCATTGACCAGGCCCAACCATGCACGGCATTCATCAACCTCTCCAACAAGAAGAGAGCAAAGACCCCTTTCAAGTGAAAAATCTATTTCGCGATTTTCACGGACACCATAAGAAGAGTTTCCAATAGCAGTAATCTTTGTTTGCTGAAGTTGCTGGAAAAGGTTGTCAGCATCTTGAATAAGATGAGGCTTTTTGCTTATGAAAGCTTGAGAAACTAGAGCAAGCGCCACGCCATAAACTTCAAAACTTTCAGCAGGTATGTTACTTGGCGTAGAGGCAAATAGGTCAACCTTACAAGAAAAGGAAACTGAGCAAACCACATATTTCAACTTGCGAAACAACTGTACTATAAACAACCTAAAATATTCACCTGCTCTGAGGCTGTCATGTGCAGAAAAGCCTCATTCATGAAATCTTCACGTGTAAATCCTCCAGCAATAGCAGCAGCTCCTCCTCCTCCCACTGACCACAAAACATTTCTGACACCCTGAAGACCCTCTCCTCTTTTAGACTGGTATTCATCACCAAGTGGTAGAGCTAGGAGCTCTATAACACAACGGGGGTTGATTTCTTCAAGAGTTTCATCAATCTGTGCTTGTAAATCAGGTGCAAGGTTGCTTGCACCTTCTTCCTGCATGGAAAAGATTCGTTATATTAAGATAAATTTCAAGGTACACAGCAAGCATGAAGTCCTATGGAAGTTGCATTCTAGATCCTCAAATGCAGATCTTGGTAGCATTATGAACAATAATAACCCCACCTGCTGCCATACCCATTGCCCCAAACCAAAACCCCGATAAATGAAAAGAAAAATAACCGCAGAGCATGACGGGTAAATTCTATCAGAAAAGCAAACCGGGATAGCAGGGACATCAGAGCCATTACAAAAAAAAAAATGAATCACAGCAACGAAAATACTGCAACATTTCTCACAAATAAGAATCAGGGTCATAATAAGTGCAAAGTGTAAAGCAATGATTATATAACTAACCTGCAGCAGCTTGAGTGCCATCTCAAGCACCTCACAACCTCGAATAATATCAGGAGGTGAGAGTGCCATGGCATCCCTAGATAAATCAACATAGGCAAGGGCCAATGACAACACAATGTCTTGCTTGAATGACTTTGGCAGCCTCTCTTTCAACAAGCTCTCTCCAATTTGAAGAACCAATTCTGTCTCCCCAGCCTCTTGCAATACACACAAGGCCCCAGGAACCTACAAACACCATCACCATCAAGGTGAATATACTAATCCTTTCGCTTTAGTCAAGGAAATGCTCTCACAAACTCTACTCACATCATATAGTAAGCATTTCCACTTGCCTGGTTATGGCACAAATATACTCTCTATCAACATTTATATTCAGTATGAATCGAGAGCACTCTAAATTTCACAATTCGAGCCAATGCATATATTTCTTCAATTCCAAACCATGTATTAAGAGTGTCTGAGAAGCATATCTAATTTTGCAGAATTATAATTTCACATAAAAAATTTGTTCTGAGAAAGAAACCTTATCCCAGGGCACTTGAGTGAGAATGGTATCAAATTCGTCATCAGCAAGGCCTTGATTGTACTCTCTGCGGGAGCTAGGATTGGCTAGGGTTTCACAAGCCGCCTGGAGAATCTGGCGTCGCCCAATGCAGACGTCGTCACTATAACCGTACTGCGGCTGCTTCGAAACCCTAGCGTCGTAGGCTCGTCGAATGCCATCGCCGAGGAAATGCGGCTCAGCGCCGAGGACACGGTAGAAGTCGAGGGGGATGGAGACGTGGCGCTCAGGGAGGGAAGGCAGGGGAGGCGGCGGCGCAGAAGTAGTAAGGCTCGGGAGGGTCGGAGGTGGAAGGGAGGAATTGGAAGTCGGCGAGGAGGCGATCGGCCCATTTGCTGGTGGTGGGGCCGCCGCTGACGGCGGCTCTGGGTTTGAGGTGCGGTTTTCTGGGGAGTGGATGAGAGAGAAGGCGAGGATGGTAGATTCCAATGCTGAGATGCGTTAATGCTTCCATTGCAACTCAAACTTTGCTTTCCTTTTTCTCTTTGAGGCTATTAAATCACCAAATAACACAATCAAATATCTAAATCTCTTTTCGAGGTTTTTTTTTTTTTCACTAGATTTATTCATAAAATTTTAAATTTCTTGCATTTTATAAAGGCAAGTAGCCAAAAAAATCCAAAACTTTTCACTTTTTTGTTATTTTGGTCAATCCTTTTATTTTTTGAGTAAGTCTCTTGTGTGCATGGATCTCACCCGAGTCGAATCAGGGGACCGCTGCTTTTTTTTTTTTTTTTCTCGCGTATAATTTTTGAAAATGTTCACATACCAATAAGTTATGTTAGAGATACTTTTACGTTATGATAGACATACCTTTAAGTTATGTTAAACATACCATTCAGCCCATATTTCATACCATATCTTTTTTGCCCTTCATTTTTTAAAATGTTCACATACCAATAGGTTATGTTAAACATACATTTGTAAATGTTAGACATACATTTGTATATAGTTAGACCTACCTACATAAGGTATGTTTAACATGACACAAAGGTATGTCTAACTATACATAAAGGTTGGTCTATTGGAGCGAATTTTGGGTGAGTTTCAGCGCGAGTCTCAAGCACGTGGGAGCGCGTGGAGGTGCGTCCGCGTGGGAGCGCGTTTTGGGGCGCGTGAGCAGGTCTACCCGATTGCACGGATCCCAGATTCGTGCAACTGATGTATAAAAGTTTTTGCCTTATTTTTGTCAATTTATCCATGATTTTAAAAATTAGTTGTTATTTTTAGCCAAATCAAGTTTTTAGTTAAAATTAAATTATATGGCTAATATGTGGCAGCCATATAAGCTTTCTTTTACTACACATCATCAAGATATTAACCATGATTAATGTCTTTTCATTGTATTTCATAAACAATACTACCTCCATCCCCATTAACTTTGCCTAGGTTGACCGGCACGAATTCTAAGAAAAAACTGTTGACTTTGATGTGATGTGTTATTTTAATGTTTTTAGTGGCAATTTTGTAATTAAAGTGTACTTTTTGAGTGCAAAAGTTGTAAAATGAAAGAAATGGAGGGGTAAGGTGGTAAATTTTTCTTTGCCATTTTTGGGCTGGCAAAGTTAGCTGGAACAACAAAAAATGGAAAGTAGGCAAAGTTAGTAGGGACGGAGGAAGTATTTAAGAACTTAAAAGTCAAACAAAAAAACCCTCTATTCATTGTTTCCCTTAACCAAAGAAAAAGATTCAGACATCTCATTCTTTTTTTAACCAACAAACTGAATCAATGTCAAATTTTGGGGTAATGGTGTATTATACACCAGAATTTTTTACCGCAGTAACTTTTTTTAAGGTAACTTTTTGAACTTTCAACTATAGAAGTTGTGGGTTTTGTAATATGTATGCGTTGTATAACAATTTTTTGTACCTTTGGACAATGAACTGCAATGTCTTGATTTGTGTATTCTGGACTATGAAATATATTGTGTGTTTTACACTTAATTTTGGGTGTATTTTGGACTATGAAATACATTGTATGTTTTACATTTAATTTTGGGTCGTACGAACTGTACGTTGTAGAATGCTCATTTATATAAAATATAAATCTTGTTACAAACTTATTTCATTTGCATAGATCATACCTAATTTAATAAATGATAAAACATTAACAACCATTGTGATGAAATTGAAATTAAATATTTAATATATTTGAGATATACTAATATGTTTTGATCATGGAGTTAAAATAAATTTTATAATAAAATTAATTTTATTACGTGCTTTTTTAACGATGGTAACAAATCCAATTCATGAGACATTGGTTACATGTTATTTTAACAATTTGATGTAAGTGCAACCATTATAACCTTGCATGCTTTTTTAAACAGGGACATTGGTTACATGTTATTTTAACAATTTCATATCAACCATTTTAACCATGTTATACAGTGCAAGCATTGTATTTCATCCATACACTATTGTATATTTTGACCATGCAACCATTAGATTGAAATATTTAATATATTTCAGATATATTAATATGTTTATTGCCCCACAATTTCAATTTTAATTAACGAATGTTTTAATAGTATATTAATTTATATATTTACATATTACCTCACAATTTTGGATGTAATTATTGCAATATATGAACGGGTCATATATTGTTTTACAACCAATGTTATGAATGGTACATGTCCCACAATTTTTATTTTAATTCACCAAGTGTTATCGTCGTATATTGTATATATTTACATATTACCCCATAATTTTGGATGTCATTAACCATTGCGTGATACATGCAACCATTGTTATGAATTGTATATTGCCCAACGATTTTCATTTGAATTCATCAATGTATACATTTGAATGTCATTAACCATTGCATGATGTCATTGATAAGATACAAAGTAGTTTGTAAATATTGCATATTACCCTCACAATTTTGGATGTGATTAACACATTCTGTTTTATCTTGTAATATATGAACGGGTCATAGGATATTGCTTGCAACCAATGTTATGAATTGTATATTGTCCCAAAATTTTTATTTTAATTCACCAATGTTATCTATGTTGTATATATATGCATATTATAGTTTGTATATATTATGTATTATACTAACAATTAATGATTGGCAATGAATATTCCAAGTGATATAATGCAATGCAATTCATAACATTGGTTGCATGGTATCAACAATTGATATAATGCAATGCATCGTAGTATGCGTGATGTTATTGCAATGCATCATACTAACAAAAATAAAAATGTATACAAACCATTTTAACCGTTCACAATGGATTATGCATAATAATTTTTTTGGATGTTATTGGAATGCATCATACTAACAAAAATAAAAATGTATACAAACCATTTTAACCGTTCACAATGGACTATGCATAATAATTTTTTGGATGACTTGATTCACTTGAATGGAATGTCTTGCACTATAAATGAATATTTTCCCACATAATTTACATTTCACATAAAGATAAACTTACTAATCTATAAAGTTGTTAAGATTTTTTTGTATCTCATTATATCTTTTTAGATCTTGAAGTGTATTATATATATTAGACTTTATATCAATAAAATACAAGTTCCTAATTCTTCTGTCAGTTTTATATGCAATATCAGATTTCTATAGAATATCCTCAATAATTTTACTGAGGAAATAGACAAATTCTTGTATGCGACCGTCTCATGGATCTCATTCCGTGACACGGATCAACCCGACCCGGTCAAAAGTCAATGGTCAAAGTCAAAGTCAAAGTCAACGGTCAACGGTCAAAGTTAACGCCGGTCAACGGTTGGTCAACGCCGGTCAACAGTCGGTCAACGTCGTTGACCAAAAGTATTACATATTATATGTAAAAGTAGTACACAACATACATAAAAGTATTACATTATGAATGTAATATTTTTACTTTTATAATGTACTACCTCCGTCCCAGGTTATTTTACCTACTTTGACCGGCACGAAACCTAAGAAAAAACTGTTTGACTTTGATGTGATGTGTTATTTTAATATTTTTGAGTGGTAATTTTGTAATTAATGTGTGCTTTTTGAGTGCAAAAGTTGTAAAATGAAATAAATGGAGGGGTAAGGAAGTAAATTTTTCTTTGTCATTTTTGGGCTGGCAAAATAAGATGGGACAAACAAAAATGGAAAGTAGGCAAAATAGAGCGGGACGGAGGGAGTAATACTTTTATGTGTATCATGTGTGACAAAGTTTTGAGAAATTATGTAATATTTTTGTGTGGTTCAGATATTACTTTTCAATATATTATGTAATACTTTTGTAAAATGATATGATTTTGGATTTGGTTAGAATGTATGAAAATATGTAATATTTTTATGTGTAGTAGGTAATATTTTTCTATATATTATCTAATATTTTTATAATATATTATACATTATATGTATATAATACAAAAGTATTATTCGATCTATAGAAAAGTATCATTTAATATACATGAATGTATTACATTATGGGGTCATTCTATAGTACACCAGGTGTATTAATACACCAGACTCTCCACTTATTTTCTGACATCAGATCTGAGATTATTAAGGTCAAAGTCAATAATGTTCTCGGATCTAATGGCTTGAAATGGTGGAGAGTATAATGTTCTCGGATCTAATGACTTGAAATGGTGGAAAGTCTTGTGTATTAATACACCTGGTGTACTACAAAATCACCCTACATTATGAAGTATTAAATGATATATAAAAGTATATTACCTAATACACACAAAAATATTATTACATTATTAGAACATAACATCATGCAATACTTTTATGTGCAACATGTAATACTTGTAGGTGCAACATGTAATACTATTCAAATCAACAAGTAATACTTTTATATACATCATGTGATACTTTTATGTGTAACATGCAACAAGTAATACTTTTATGTGTATCATGTAATACTATGAAGTATTAGATGATATATATAAAAATATTGTCTAATACACAAATGTAATACTTTTATGTACAACATGTTATACTATTAAAATCAACAAGTAATAATCTCATAATGTAATGCTTTTGTGTGAAACATGTAACACTATTGAAATCAACAAATAATACTTTTATATATATCATGTAATACTTTTATATGTAGTACATAATACTAATTAAAAGTATCACATAGAAATATTATGTGAGTAGAATATTATGTGAGTAGAATAATAGTATTACATTATGAATGTAATACTTTTATATATGACATGTAATACTTTTATGCATGACATGTAATACTTTTTGGTCAACGACGTTAACCGGCCGTTGACCAGCATTGACCAACTGTTGTACTAGCGTTGACCGGACGTTGACAATTGACCGTTGACCATTGACTTTGACCGTTGACTCGTCTCACGGAATGAGATCTATGAGACGGTTTCACACAAGACTCACTCGAGGAAATATCCTCTCATAAAGTATTACTAGTAGTGTACTCGTGCGTTGCACAGTATGTTATATATATAATTATTAAAAAAAATATAATAACATATAAAATGTAATGATTATTATTTTAACAAAAATGTATTGATACTTTTTTAATTTGTATTAGTATAAATTTAGGTATTTTAACTTTAAATTTATGACATTATAAATAATTATATTCGAAAATATTAGAAATTTGATATATATAAAGTAATATATTAATCTATGGATTAAACAAACAAATAAAAAAAATTGTGTCAGAACATTACATGGGTAGTGAAATTTTAAAAAATAAATTTAATATCTAAAACTAAGTTATATGTATTAGAAACGGTATGACTTAAGTATTGAGATAAATAAATTTATATTTTATTGGCATTTATAACTATAAATACACACATGTTTTAATAATTTTTTTTGGTTCAACGCCACATATAACTCATTTATTCTAAATCAAATAAAACATTATATCAGCTTATCAAATACATGAAAATCTCTCTTGCTATCTATTTAAATGAAACAATTCAAAATTGGACTTAATCTACACATTTTTAATAAAAAAAATTATGTATAATAATTATAAAATTGATAAGTCAATATATCACGGACTAAGAGTGATGAAATTTTAATTTGTGAAAAACCAGAAAAATTACCTCTGTCCAATCCCTTATGCCACCTCAATTAATAAAAATATAAATAAAAATAAAATTTGACAACAAATACATATAAAATAAGAAAGATAAAATAAAATATTTGTATATTTCAAATGAATAAGTTGGTTAACTTGCAATAATAATTTTAATCTAATTTTTTCTATTTGATATGTTTTATATGTGTAATCTATTAGGTACACCTATAACATTTTATTTTATTCTACATTTTAATATCAATTTACAATAAATTAATACTATATATCATAAAAACGTTATGAAAAATCATTGAAGCCCACACACATACATTTCCATATTTCAGTTTGATAAATTTTATATGAATATTAAATTTAAGATCATTAAATAATGATTTTTTATATATTATATATTTAAAATTGATTTAAAATAGGGTAAATTACAAAAAACAACTACAACTATCGACTTTTTAAAAATTGCAACCTAATCTGTCTTTTTTTTTTTTAAGATTGCCACCCAGTCTTTCTGTGGTTTTGCCGATTGTAAAATTTCCGGTCATTTTTCCGGCAAATATTGAATTAATTTTTTTCACTTTGCAAGCCCAAACTTTTTCTCTTAATCCAATTGCAACCCAAACTTTAATTTTTTTGTCCAATCGCAAATCATGATTTTTTTTCGCTTAACACTGATACTTTTATGTTATATATATGAGTGTGACATTTATGTTATATAAGTGTGATTGATATTCATAAAATAAATATCAAAGAAATATTGGTCAAAATTGGTGAAATATATGTAACATTGGTAAAAAATCGATAGAATATCAATAAATATCGAGAAAATATCGGAATATATTGGTAAATATAGGAAAAATAACAATAAATATATGTACCCATATTTCCATCGATATCGATATTTTTACGATATTTCCGTGAATTTAAGTTACCTATATTTCCACCGGAATCGAAATTTTCATTCTTGGTTGCAATCTGATAAAAACACAAAGTTCAGGTTGCAATTAGATAAAAAAACAACAACAACAATGTTTAGGTTGCAAAGTGAACAACAACAACAAAACCACAGAAAGACCGGGTGGCAATCTGAAAAGAAAAAAGATTAGGTTGCAATTTGAAAAAAGTTGATAGGTGAAGCTGTTTTTTGTAATTTTCCCTTTAAAATAAGTACTTAAAAATAAGATGAGAGATAATAAATATATAATCCTTATTTAATCTTATTTATCTATTTATTTATTTTATTTGAAAGTTCTATACAATAAATACTAAATTGAGTATCATAACTGATTTCTTAAATTAAATATTTATTTATTTGTATTGAATTTTTAAAATACAATAAATAGGTTTATTTATTTTTATTTGTATTGAGTTTCTTAAAATACAATAAATAAGTTTATTTGTATTGAGTTTCTTATAATAAATACAATATGAAAGCACTTAATAGGTTTCTTAAAATAGTAATTATTTAATAGCTAGATAATTTATTGCAGTTATTTTTGGCAGAATATCCTGCTTTTATATACATATATATATATAGAGAGAGAGAGAGAGAGCCGTTCTCTCCTCAATAATTTACTGAGGAAATATCCTCTCATATGGTATCATATTGAGCCGTTCTCTCCTCAATAATTTTAGTAAAGAAATATCATCTCATATATTATGATATTGAGTCGTTCTCGCATTACATATTTAATGCATATTTAACATGTGCGACACACAATAATTTTAGAGGGCTATTTTACCGTTCAATTTTGGATGACTTGTAGATGCAATGCTAGCGTGATGGTTTGCAGTTGGCATGTATTGCATATTTAACTGTTCACAGTGTGATTAACATGATGCATAATGCTAACGTGAATGCTAACCAAAATAAAAGATGTGTACAATGTGTACCCAATTAATGTGTACAAATCATTTTCAAAAATAAAAGATGTGTTCAATGTGTATTGCATATTTAATTCATGCCCAATTAATGTGTACAAATCATTTTAAAATATGTAATAGAATGCTAACCAAAATAATAAAATGAAAAAATGTGTACGTACCATTCTAACTTGCAATTCATGGAGTGATGCATTGCAATATTGATGACATTATAATTGAATGAGATATGAGCAAAATAAAAAATGTGTACAAACCATTTTAACCCTTGACTTGCACAATAATAATTTTGGATGACTTGCCATTGATGAAATGCTAGCGTGATGCATTATAATTGAATGGAATCCTAACAAAA
This sequence comes from Scutellaria baicalensis, assembly GCA_005771605.1. Lineage (NCBI taxonomy): Eukaryota > Viridiplantae > Streptophyta > Magnoliopsida > Lamiales > Lamiaceae > Scutellaria > Scutellaria baicalensis. The sequence continues at coordinate 12,627,241 of CM016725.1, read as the reverse complement.
ATAAAAAAGTGTACAAACCATTTCAAAATATGTACTATCAATTTTAACCCTTCACAATTTTACCCTGCACAATAATTTAGATGTTAGAAGGTAATTATAATATTAATGAAATTAGACGACCATGGTATATAGCATACCATTTTTACTCTCATGTATTTAACCATTAGTTAACAATTTATGAAATTATATCATTCACAATGTTACCATGCACAATAATTTGGATGTTAGAAGCAATTTATGAAATTATACCATTCACAACCATGCACAATAATTTGGATGTTAGAAGCATACTATATAGTATAGTAATTATAACATTAATGAAATTAGACGACCATGGTATATAGCATACCATTTTTAATCTCATATATTTAACCATTAGTTCAAAATTTACTCTCATGTATTTAACCATTAATTCAACAATTTATGAAATTAGACGACCATGGTATATATATTGCATACCATTTTTACTCTCATGTATTTAACCATTCGTTAAACAATTTAAGAAAGCTTGGTTATTGATAAAACTGAAATTAAATATTTAATATACTTGGAATATATTTATATGTTTCAGCCATGAAATTAATTTTACAGTTGCAATCAATCAACAATATATATCAGGAGCAATTATATATATATGAATGTATCCCACGAAAATAGGCAGTACATACGTCATACATAACCAAGTTAATTACAATACAGTCAGTTCATCAAAAGCTTCTAACCATCACAGGAAAATATATTCATCGTCCATAATTTTTCTATTTGGTTATTGCCCTCTTCCTCCATTTTATTTGTTGTTACTTTCGTGCACCTGAATTTATTATGTCCTGTTCTTCTACATTTTCCACAACGCCTCTTACGCTTGCCACCCACAGCATTGTGTTGTGGTGATCCCTTTGTTCTAACAATTTCTGGATCCGGATGACGTTATCATGTAGCCGATTGTAGAACATTTTTGATATCACTTGTTTTTTGTTTTGTTTCATGACAAGTAAAGTGCCTATTGTGTTCTCAATCTCCTTGCAAATCTTATTAGCTTATCGCTCTTAGATGCAAGATGACAGAGTTGGTATATCCTAGAATGCAGCGCGCCAAATCTCATTTCCTTCAATTGTTGGCTTGATATGCACTTGTTATCTCATTCTCATTTCCTTTAATTGTTGGCTTGATATGCACTTGTTAGCCTGCTCATCTATGCTATTGAAACTAATATCTTTAGCACACCTGGGTTTGAGCATTACATTCTGTCTTCAAACTGAGTGCTTTCATGGCACAAAACATATGTTTACACGACCACCACTGAGATTCAAACATTCCACAAGTACAAGATAAAAGTTCATCTGAATTGCGGATACTTATGGTCGTCTTCTTGTGTGATTCATCCCCGTATTTTACAACATCCACTTTTGTGACTTTCTCCTCGTTTTTTATTGTTAGTGTTGTGAACCTGGATTCCTTATTGATCTCACCACGTACCTGGAAATAAGAGTTTTTCTTCATTAATATAATGGTTTTGAAAAACATACCATCACCAAATAGTAGTGTATACGTATGACTTACCTTCCGAAAAACAGATCTACTGTAAAATTGTGCTGCTATTTTTTCCAACAATTCCAAATGCGTAACCAACTGTGGAATGGACTGATCGTTGACAAAATCATGATGCATCTCAGTTTGTCTAAGTCTGCTTACAGCTCTGTGGAATTGCTTGACAAACTTGTATAATGTGAGATCACTATTTACAAAATGGTTCATATATGCATGTGTACTCTCACATATTGAGGTGGTCGTCATTCCAGCAAAGAAAACGCCTTTGAAAAATGTGGCCGCCAACCTTTCCTTCCATTCATACATCTCTTTTATCCATACATTTTTTGTGACTCCATGTTTATTTGTGAATGAAAATCATCGTTCATCGAATTCATCCCCCTTGTACTCATTCAACATGATTTTCCTAAAATCACGAAGAAAGTCCTCATCTGATGACACTGTCCTTGCATTGCGCATGAGGTGCCAACTACATAGTCTGTGATTTGTCTGTGACATGATACAACTTAATGCATTTTGGATAGCCCTGTCACTGTCTGTCAGAATGGAAATTGGTTGTCGTCGACTCATTGAATCTTTGAATGCGTAAACACCCATGTATATGCATCTGTAGTCTCCTCCGATATCAAAGCACAACCAAAGACAATTGTGGTGTACTGGTTATTGACACCTACAAACTCCACCAGCGGAAGCCTAAATGCATTCGTCCTATAGGTAGAATCAATGACCAGCACATCTCCAAAGTTTGCATAGTCTAATCTTGATCGTGAGTCGGCCTAAAATAGTCTATTCAGCTTGTTATGTTCGTCCACCGAGTATTTCACATATAGTCCAGGATCATTGTCCACAAGGGCAGTAAGATAAGCTATCGTTGTCTCTGCGTCTGTGTTGAGGCTTCTCGTCCTCTCATGATCTGTGCTAACATAATTGTACAAGTCTTTATGCGTGAATCCTACCTTTTCAAAACCACCGAGTGTTGTTACCATGAAGTCCATACTGGCTTGTTCTGATCCCAGCACTCTTCATTGTCTTTATCTCCATACCCTTGTCGTCATCAATCTCCCTATTAGATCTATAAAAATGAACATACTTAGGATTTGAAACATTGTGGTTGTGTTCATGGTGGAATGTAATTACTTTATAATTGCCACAATCTGGCTGATATGTAACCACAAAAGATGCCCTACAAGAGCACCTTGTCAATGGTTTGGGCTCTCGTTTTCTATCCATCTTTTTGATGTATTTGGTTGCTCTTGTGCCCTGCCGGCTGCATACCCATCTACGACATGTAATGGTTCCATAATCTCTAGCTATGTCGAGGTTACATCTTTTTACACCAAATCTAATTTTTTTCGAATATGCTTTATAAAAGCACTCTGCTTGTACTATACTCTGAAATGTTAGCCCAACCAAGTCTTCAGTCGTCCATTCCCACACGTCCTTACCAAATTTAAAGAAGCATGTCACCTGTGTTGTCTTCCTCTGTAATGTCTCTCTCTTGCGAGACGTCATTGCCAACCACTTCAAACAACATTTCATTTGTGTTGTCTTCCATGTAGTTACACTCCGCAGTGCCTCTGTGCTGCAACTTATCCAGTTAGTCCATAGTTGATTTATTTCGATTCTAGGATCACGTGTGCAAAGTTCGTTCCAATGCTGCAGTTATATGTTTGAGCACAGAATGCATCATAAGGTAGACAAAATAAAAGACAGGGTTAATATCCAGCATTGCATAGGTACTATAGAACACAATTGAAAGACTAAGGTAGGTAGCCAACAAGATAAAAAATCACCGTATTAACACATATTTGTTAGGTTGATAAACATTACATAGAATAGTTGTACATTGCATAGGTAATATAGAACAAAATTGTAAAACAATGATTTTTGCTTATAAGCAATGTCTACAAAATAAAAGACATTATTAACACAAATTTGTTATGTTGAAGCATAGACATTACATTATAAGGTAGGTAGATTTGTAAAGTTAACCACATACTTTGTTATGTTGAACCAGACATTACATAGAGTTCATAAGGTAGGTAAGTTTGTTACATATAATGATAAGCATTGTATCATAAGGAAGCCAATATATGCCAACAAAATGATAAAGACAAGGTTAATAACACAAATTTGTTACATGGAGTCAAGAGATGTTAGAAAGTGAATAAACTAAGCTTAGACAAACATATAATAGAATTAGGTTAAATATACATATCAGACATTACACGAGTCGTACTCAAACTAAGCTTGCACGAGCATATATGATGGAAGTAATACATTAAAACTGCCGGAGCTTTCTTTGGCAAAAAAATATACAAGTTCGGCAAGACCTTTGGCATTGCATTATCATTTTGGTGTAATCTTCACCCTGTCATGTAAAACGTATGGATTAGTCACTTCATCTAATGTAATAAACATAGTGAAACAGAGAATAGACTCATATCAATACAAAAGTATAAGTAAGAATAAACCTGGTGAAAGTGAAATTAGACTCACACCTACAAAAGGAGGGTAGGTATGGTCATAAAAGAGATAGCCCCTTTAACCTTTTATGCACTACGTGTATCTGTATATTAGAGCCCAGAATTGCGTATCTTTATATTATTTACCCACCATTGTGATAAAGATGTGAGTTGAACGGTTGTAGCTAGAGATTCTTTATTTGATTTTGCTCCTTAGAAATTGACATCTAATTGGTCTGCAGTACCTTCATTGATTTTGATCTTTTGAAATTGATACCTAAATTGTGTTTTATTAATTATATTGGAAAAAAGGCATTTGAATGGTGTTATTGAATTAGAAAATAATTAGACAATTTGAATTATTAATAATCTTTTATCTCGAATGCTATTTAAGTTTCCAATATGAATGCATAATTTATTTCATCATTGAATGATAGAAATTGAACTGATTAATTTTATTTTATTTTTGGAAAAATATTATTTATCATTACCTTTTCACTTAAATATGTGGAGAGTATATGCAAAACATTTCAAGTACATATGTTCTTCCCCTCTTTTCTACGCTCTCTCTTGCGCTCTTCTCTTCTCTTCTCTCTTTACTCTCTCTTTTTCTCAGTCTTCAGTCTTCTTCCATTTATAGATTAGGAAATCTTCCCGTTGAAGGTGAGTAGATTACCATCATTAAATGCGTCGTACTCCTTCTGATACACGACATGTTGGTCCCAAATAGGCTGGTAGTAGGCTTAGAGGGGGGGGGGGGTGAATAAGCCTACTATATTTTCAAACTTTTCTTTTCTTCTATTGGCTCAGTTCTAGGAGCAGTAACCTTTTGGGAGGTTACTGATCAGAGTGGTTGCAGAAGCTTTTCTCTTATTGCAGAGCCAAGTATAGAAGATGTGCATCTTAACATAGAGTATTCAGGAAAGACAGTAAGCACATATAGACGTAGGGATATACAGAGGTTCGAAGGTGGAGTAATCCTTCTACATCCTCTCTGCCTCTTCTCAAGAGGGAACATTTGTTAAGCTAGTTGATTTACATAGCTCTATCTATTACAACCCTCACTTAACAAGTAAGTAGCAAGCCTTCACACAGCTACTTGCCTACTCTCCCTACTGACCCACACAGGATCCTATTCTACCCACCCAAGGTCCTCACTTTCTTCGTCAGAAAGTGGACAACTCAGCAGGACTCTATTCCTCGCACTTAGTACTCCAAGACAGTCCTTAAAAGGTTTGTCTTTCTTCTTCTTCAACTGGATGCAGCAAACTTAATTAGACTTCTATTGCAAGTTGAACTGCTGTAGATTGTTGCTGGACTGACAGACTGAGAATGCGTCTCTGGGGTGTTGAGTGTTTGAGTTTTCTTCTCTTCTTCTACTATTTTGAACACACTATTTTCTTCTGTTTGGTTTTCCCCTCTATTCAGCGCTTTCTTCTTATGAGTCTTCTCTCTATTGAGCTCTCATCTTTTCTTTTGCGTTAATCTCTGCGAGCTTGTATATTCTGTTGTGCTCGCTCTCTTCTCTCTCACATTTGTGCCCTTGCGTTTTCTCTCCTTTTCTTCAGTCTTCAGTCCTCCTCTCTTTATAGGTTATGAAATCTGCCCGTTGAAGGTAGGTAGATTTCCATCATTGATGCGCCACACTCTTGACACACGCTAGCTTTTCGCTTTCGCGGATGTGGCCTTAGTGATCTCAGTGGTATTGGTAGTAGTGTTCGCCATGATCGAACAAAGAGATATGAATGCAGAGAAAATAAAACAAAGGCAGAAAAGAAATTAGGGTTGAGAAATAGATCGAACCTCTCTTGATACCATACAGAAGTGTATAAAACTGTATATTGATTAATTCTGTAGAATACAACAATGCTAAATAACAAATACAAGGAGTATTCTAGAAGGGATATAAACTTGACTAAATCTAATCAAATCCCGTAACTGTGAGATCTCTACAAACAAAATATTACAAAGAATTATTCCTTAATATACATCTATTAATAAATGCGTATTTCTAACACTATATGTGTTTGTCAGAAAATTAATATCATATTTTATTTTATATATGTTTACATTAACAATTTTTATTGTTGTTGCTCAAGAGAATATATATGCAGATGCACAATTACTCAAATTCACATTAAATTAGATTAATTATATAGAAATTTTCTTAAATTATATAATTTTATTGATATAGATATTGATATAAATGGAATATGAGTGAAAGTACGTAATTTCTCAAACTAATATATTGTATAGATATATACATGATTATCACTTCAAAGTTAAAAATTACATTCATTGTTTATAATATATAAATATTGTTACATTTAAGTTATACATTGTTTTAAATTTAAAATTATATTTATGAGCATGCACATTAAAATTGCTAGTTTACATCTATTAATAAATGTATTTCTAACACCATATGTTGGTCAAAACTACTATCATATTTTATTTTATATATGTATACATATGTATATGTGTACATTAACAATTTTTTGTTGTTGTTACTCTAGAGAATATACAGATGCGCAATTACTCAAATTCACATTAAACAGTGGTCTCTATCTAAGGTCTCTATCTAATACATAGTGAGGAGTTTGCATGCTTGGGCAGGAGATTGACTGGGGCAATTGCAGTCATGTTGAGGAGCATTGGGAGTGAGAAGTTGTGATATCTGAATGGAGAAAATGGCTTTGATTCAATCACCCTCACTACTAGAAAATTGAGCTATAACTACATTAATTTTGTGACACTTTAATTTAGGTGTCTTAAAAGGGGTTCATTTGAGGCATTTTGTTAATTAGTACCTATAACTACATTAATTTTGTGACACTTTAATTTAGATGTCTTAAAAGGGGTTCATTTGAGGCATTTTGTTAATTAGTACCTATTACTACAATATTATAATAAATCTATTAAGACACTATTAATTAAATGTCATGTATAACTACCTATAAACACACTTGCAATTGCATTATTTTTTAAATAAACAATCCAATAATGCTATTAAGACACTAGGATGAAAGTGTCTCAATAAATTATTTAATAAAAACATTATTAATTGAAATGCAGGATGTATTATGTGAAAATGAAAAGCATGTATAGCATGTATTTTATTCACTATCAAAAGGCTTTACCCTCTAATTTAAATGAAAAAAGTAACAATTATTAAATATTAATTAAGAGAGAAACCTAGAAACTCCAATAAAGAAAATTGAATTACTAAATTTTAAATTGAAGCAAAAATTGATGTGGGTCCCCCCCCCTCTCGTTTAGCAGCCTCCCCCTCTCCCCACTCTACTCTCTCTTGATTCCTTCCTCCCACCCAAAAATCTTTGAATACATCATTTTATTATAATTTTTTTTCTGAATGTGACCAAGCTCTCTACTGTAGAAGCTGTAAACTCAGGAAAAAGTGTGTTGTCTTTGGGAGTTCATTAGAATAGATAGAGGTATAAACAGTTTGTGATTATTTCATATTTATTGATTCACTTTCTTGGCAAGGGAATTTATTGATATTCATTTGGTCATAATAGAACCAGATTAATCCTCAGTTGTCTTTTTCCATTTTCATGTATAAGTCAAGCTGGTCCTTGTTTTCTTGTATTTTTGTATATGGATTACTTTTATCGCTCAAGTAACTCGAGCTGAAATTCATCTGAAGAACAAGATTCAAGTAGTTATCTTCTCACTTCTCCGTAAGTTGAAAGATGTTTCCCTTGATTTATAGAACCTTATCATTTTCTTGATTTATGGTTTTGATAATTTTGTACTGGATGATTTGAAATGGGAACGACTGGATATTTTGTGTAAAATGACATGCTAAGTTAATTTTTGTTTGACTTACTAATTGTGGTGATCCTACTATTCATAGCATTTAGAGGATGTGTAAATATGTCATGTTCCAATATGTTATTTCTTTTACATTGTATAATGGTAGGCAAACTGTTTGATAAAATGCCTAGATGACTAGACTGCCATTTCTTTTACATTGATAATTGCAGGCACACTGTTTGATGTAATGCCTAGATGAGAATAGACTAAACAAGTAATTTGATTCACTCAATAATACCATATATTTAGATAAAGGTATAAAACTCTTCATTGTTTACATCAAATAGAGGATGAATTTGGAAGAGAACTCGAAGTACATTTGAATTGAATCTATTATGGAAATACATTATTTGCTTGGAGAATAATTAGTAATAAAATGATCTAACAACAGTCAAATGTAATAGATGAAACACAAATTGAAATAAAATATCCAGCTAATAGAATTAGTAGTCCTTATTTTTGTTTACTTTTTTTTTTTTTTGGTTATAGAAAAGATAGAAGTGGAATATCTATAGGTTGGTGAGATTCAAATATAGTTCCATATTTTCAATTTTGTTCTACAAATTAATATAAAGATTTATCAAGGTTAGAGACATAAAATTATCTGGCTGAACTTTTTCTCCCTATAATGCTATATGAGAAAGTTATAGATTCCAGTAATTCGAGAAAGTTTGATGGAATTATGATACAAACAAGAAAATGAAAAAATAATCATTCTATTATGAAATAACCACCCTTTTTTTTTTTATGTTATGTACATAGCAGACCTTCCATCCACCATACAAAATGTTTTGTGAATTTAGAATAGAGGGGTAAATAGGGCAAGAGATTTGTTGATAAGAACTCAAAAAATTGAAAAGAAAATTTGTGAATTTGTAAGTTATGGAATCGCAGCCTATATAGAATTATCATAATTATGCTATAAAACGATTACCGCTGCCATTTACACCTATTATATAAGATACATTTTTTTAATATAAGTCATTTTTGTTGCACGCATTACATAAAGTTGCATGCTTGAGTTGTATGCTTTTAGGGGATAATGAAAAATACCATTTTTTTATCGATGTGTATCTTAAAGTTTGATCAACTAATTTTCTTTTTTGTTTCCGTGGATGAGTTTATATCATGCTAGTGCAAACATTACAAGACTGATCCATCTGGTATATGAGTAAATAAGGCATTTGAATAATTGGTTGTGGATTAGAGATTTATCCCATTAGAAAATTAATAAGTAGCTTATAGAGAGCTTGTTCATCTAGTTTTTAACTTTAACCTAATTACAATTATTCAGCTATAACATAAGTTGTCCAAGCACATCCTAATATGCATGTAATGATGTCAAATTATAAGGACTAGTGAGCCTCAATTTGGCATGACCTTTGTGAAATACGTAATGAGCTTCAATCTGATAAGTTTTTGTTTACTGTTGTTACAATTAAGTTATTCATTTATAACTTTATTTTCTTCATTATATTATATTTTTATACTTATAATTTCACCAAGTATTGATTAACCGGATCATTCACTTCTTTCAATTTATTTTTTAATTTTTTTATTTTTTGAATAGTTTGTCTTAACAACATGGATAGAAGTTGGATGACAAAGTCAAGAGTAAGTGAAGAGTATCAAGAAGGACTTAAGTTTTTTTTGGACTTTTCTTTTGCAAATGCAAGTGTAAATGGAATGATACTATGCCCCTGCAAGCGTTGCAAAATTGGTGTGTTTATAAGTAGAGAAGAGGCATTTGAACACCTCATAGTTGTGGGATTCATTCGTGGATACACTCAACGGATAGCTCATGGAGAGCTTTCTAGCAGTCCTTCAAGGTTTGAACCTCAACATGATTGCCCGTCATCTTCAGACCATATTGATGACATGCAAAGTTTAATTCATAATGCTTTTGGAGTTCCACAAGAACATGATAATATAATTGGTTCTCCACGAGATGTTGAGGTTGCTAGCGGCCAAGCTAGAAAATTTTATCAGTTGATTGACGCTTCTCAAAAAAACTTATACGAAGGATGTGAAAAATTCTCAAAACTTTCATTTATCATTAGTTTGTTGCACCTTAAGTGTCTTGGGAGATTGACTAATAAAATTTTTGATATGTTTTTGGACTTATTAAGGGAAGCATTCCCAGAAGCGATGGTCGACCTTCCTAAATCTTACTATGAAGCTGCGAAGTTGATGAAAGAGTTAGGACTTGGCTACGAAAAAATTGATGCATGTCCAAATGACTACCTAATACCACCGATATAAGATAGATACAAAGTTGGGGAAAAGGTCTCACTAAAAACAATGATCAATCAGGACACAAGTCTTAGATAACTAACCATTATCTAAAGAAATTTACATGGTGGAGAAAGCAACAAAAAACGAATACAATGGACACAAGGAGACAAATATATTTATATATGGGATAATGAAAAGATTAAGACTAAATAATTAAGTAATTAAGTAACTTGTTCCCTGATTTCCTCAGCAATGTTCCCCTCCACAAGTATATTATATCGTGGAAATACCTCCCTTTACCCATATTCATGGGCCAAAAAACTTTTATACCCACTTTCTGAAGAAATAATTTTTTTGCTCAATTTGGCAAGTGAAAAGTCCTTAATACCCTCAACTTAAGTTTGTATTATTGTTGTTTTGAATACATTGTAATTTAATTCAAATACACAATTTAATACATTGTATTTAACATGAAATTAAATTAAATGAATACTTTAACATGTATTTCAAAACCTTGCGTGATCAAAACACCCTAACCCACTTTTTGCAGTCACATTTACACGATCATCATCTCCTCTGAAAGCTTGAAGCTCCTCATGTCCATGGAAAGAACATTTTTTTTGTGATCCTCATCTCCATTGAAACTTTTATCCTCGTTAAAAGCAACCGAAACTTCATTGCAAATGGTAAGTTTTAGCTTGTAGTTTTAACTTTTTTCGCCATTGGTGTTGTATGTTTTAGCTTTTAGTTTTCTCATCATTGATGTTGGTGGGTTGTTCTCATTTCTGACTTCTAATGTTGACCGAGTCTCATGCTATGAACTGAGAATAGCGTCTCACTATTTGAAATGATGAAGCTTGTTGACGATGTGGTCACGATCTCAACCGATGAAGCTTCTAAACGACATGAAAATTGAGTACACGATATAGACGGCGAAAGTGTGTACAAGACATAAAGTTTTATTACATTTTCACGACATGAATTTAGCAAGTGTGCTCACGACATGAAAATGTAATACGTGATCACTATTATGTCTCAGCTTGAGTGTTCACAACATAAAAATGCAAATCGTGAACTGAATAGTTTTGGTCACGATATGAAATTTTCATACATTTTCACAATATTAATTTATGAAACCTTAATTATATGAACTGACAACACATGTTCACGATATGAACGTCCATCATCACTGTCATGATATGTATGTCTTCGCGATTTGATTCGATTAACATGTAATGATATAAATGTGATGTCCACATATGAAATTTATGCATAGTTAAATCCCCGTTGAAGATAGTACTATTAAAAAGTTTAAGTACTTTATTTTTAGACGGATTGAGCAATTTGATTGTTCGTTTTGGGGGATATTGGGAAGGCTTACAATACAAGTGTTCGGAGGACGAGTTACTAACAATTCCACCAAATGGAATTACCCGTGATGAGTTATATGAATTGGTCCACGGTGTTGTTCAAGTAGAAAAAACTACTACAACATACATCATTCATGCTTTGATTAATATAGCTTCCTATAGAAGAGGAAAATTGATGATTCAAACAAATCATGATGTGGATTGAGTATTAGCTAGCTCAGATATGCCGATCTTTTATGTTACACTTAAAAGCATAAGTAGCCCAACAAATCAATTTGCCAGGCAACAACCTTGTGGTAGGCAAGATGGTTTTGTTGAGCTAATGAAATCCCAGACTGCTCAAATAGGGACAACACAATGCAATAATCAATGTCGTAACTCTTCATCCCGACATCATTCACCGATCAGTCTGAATCTCAGTGACCCTCCTACATCATTGGGTGATGACATCCGTACACCGCTGAACAAGAATTTGGTTAGTGATTTTGATGATTCTATCAACCCATTGGATCAAGGCATTTCAAATATTGAAAGTTCACATGACGGTGAATAGGGGTGACGTACCTGAGTATGCATCTGACCATGAAGTGGAGCATTATGAAAACAGGGAAGATGATATGAATACTGAGTCAGATTTGCATATTGATGAAGAAAATGACTATGAAGAGCCTTTAGTTCCTAATAGTCGAATTGACGTTGACTCTAACTTGGACGTTGGAGCTTTTTTCAAAGAATTCGGATCTTATGTTATACAAAAAGGTGGTGCCCTCTCCCAGTTCTTTGCATACCCATCCAGTCAGCCTAACATCGATGGTGAAGTCCTTGTTAATCCAAAACGTATTGCATCAACATTTAGGTCTACATTTGTGAATGATAATCATATTGAAGATGTTGAAACCCACTCCACTTCTGAATATGTAAACCCTTTGTTAAAGGGTTCGACATTTAGGTTAAAAGACCAGTTGGTTAAGGAAGTTGATTTATATCACTTAATAAATAAGGTTGATTATAAAGTTGTCCGTTCTAATAGTACCCTGTTGTACATTAAATGCACTCAACCCGAGTGTCCTTTCACAGTATGTGTTCAGGGATTTAGGGCGGATTTGGAGAGTGACCACGTTTGTAGGGCCTCATTCGTGTGTTGCCAATCCCAATCGTGTTCTCAATCGGACCATCAAATCAAAGGTGGTTGGTGCACTGTTTGCATCGAGATTAGTGAAGGAAAACTACTCCGTCATCCCGAAGAATATTGTGGCTGATTTGGAAAGAGATCACGAGGTACAAGGTCTCAGAACGTGGCTTTCAAGCCCTATTTTGTTGAACCAAGGAACCCCAATAGGAAAGTTTCAAGCCCGATACAAGCACGTATCGTATGGAGTCACACTGAGGGGGAAACATCATGCCATGTCTCTCATATACGGAGATTCCCAAACCAGTTTTCATCAGATTCCTTCATATACACTTGGACTTCACGTATATATTGATACTATACATGGAGTCCTTTGCATGGAGTCCTTTGCATGACCTCTGATCCATTCAAAATCATCCTAATGCAAAACAATCAAACAGGAAAATGCTTGTGTGTAAATGATAAGTGAACAGAAAAACAAAATTGTGATGAAGATACAGAATTGTCAGAATGATATAAAGTAAAAAGTAAATTAAGAATAATTTCATGTGTGGACACGATATGTATATTTAGTGATCATGATATAAATTATGTCGTGTTCGATATATATGTGGATGGAACCCTAAATGGTATCATCCATCAAAACGTGTGATCACAATGTGGACAGATCAATAATTGTAGACACGATATGTGAAATTACGGGTGACTACGATATGAGTAGAACATTCATATTGGTTTAAGGTGTAACACGATATATTTACATGCTTTTACTTTGAACACGATATGCAGCGGCATACATTCATAACTAGAACTGTGAGGACACGATATGTGATCACGATATGAATTGATATAACGATATAAACTGTCTTAAGCGTGATCACGATATATACATGTACACTATATACACTGCATTCATAATGGTTTAGAGTGGACACGATATGTGGATATACCGTTCAGTGTGAGCACGATATGAATTTACTGTTTTCATGTGTGAACACGATATGTGAATACAGATCAACAACTCTTATGCTCTTACACAGGTGTGTGATCACGATATAAGACGACAACACGATATCGAATTATATCAAGTTCATAACGCTATTTTGGTGTTCGATATCGTTTACAGATCTCACAGTTATCGTGTTGCGCAAGATTTGAATTCGAAACTGAAACACACAAAATAAACAAAAGCAACCAACCTCAGAGGTGGTCATAGACGACGTCGCCACTACAGCAGGCTGAGACTCCGACCGAACATCTAAATTGGCCTCTTCAATCGGAGCCTTCTCCGATGGAACTTCTAAATTGGGGGACGGATCTGCAACCGGCAAGACCTCCGGTGGATTAGGGTTACTGGACCGCGGCTCTGAAAAAGGCACCAACTCCGGTGGATTAGGGTTACTGGGCGGTGCCTCTAAAAGTGGCACCGACTCTGGTGGATTAGGGTGACTGGGTGATGCCTCTAAAAACAGCACCGACTCCGGTGGATTAGGGTGACTGGGCGCCGCCTCTAAAGCCGACACCATTTTCGGGGCATCTAAACTGGCCGCAACTGGAACCACCAACTCCGATGCTTGGTCTTGCGCCGGCGTGGGTGCTAGGTCTGGATCTTTTTCTCGATTTCTTAGCCATTTGTTTATGCATTTTAGGGTTCTTCTTTGCACTTCTTGTATGAACACGATATGCGTCAAAAATTTTGTGATTGATCGTTCACGATATGCCTGGTCCTTTTCAATACTTGTTTATTCTGAATGTACTCATACTTTAGTTGCACCATTATATATTACTTAAATATGCCTATAGCAATATAAAGCTGCAATTTTTGTTTTTTTGAAGTAAAAGTATGTTATCTTCTTATGTTGTTAATTCCATGAACGATGATGTAATAGGTTAGTTATAATTTATTAAATTCAAATATAGGAAAAGTAGTATTAAACACAATAGTATTTAATAAAATTTTAATACTAAAGAGTAGTCTTTTTTCCTTTTCCTTTTCTAATTTTGAAATGGAATCTTTTTTTACAAACTAGAAGGTAACGGGAAATTGAAAAAACATGTGACTACCTCTTCAATAGAGGATACTAGGTATACTATTTCCTCAAATAATAGATGGAAATTTAAAAAATCATATATGATTTGATTAAATCAAATATATGTGTACATATAGTCTTGCTACCACATCCACCCTAAGCACATTAATATATATCACTCGCTGACATGTATATATTGTATAACAATTAATTTATGAGGATATTTGCAAAAGTATGAGTAATATTTTAGTGGTTTATGGGGTTTCTTATGGCTGGCTCGGTGGCCCCCTAGTGCTTGAAATGAAGCAAAGCTTTTGTCGCACGTTTTGCATTGATAATCCTCCGCTGCCTCCGCGGACGGCAGGCGGTTTAAGGCGCTGTTGGTCGTGGCCTTTGATGAGGAGGATCAAGCAGTTGGCCATGTCTTTTTCTTCCTCGTGATCGTCAGTAGTGCTGTGCGTGACATCAGTTGAATAGCAGCTGTCGGCGGTGGTGGAGGAGCTGGTGGCGATGGTGAAATCGAGGGGCGAGGCGGGGCGAGGGCGCTTGGTCCTCTTGCCCTTGATCAAATACATGTCTTGTTGAGCTTGCATACTTTTGGTTTTGATCACTTTTAAGAATATATTGGGCTTTATTTATTTGAATAGAAAGAGGTGGGGTTTGATGAATGGTATCTATATATATAGAGAGAGAAAGAGAGAGAGAGAAGTGAATATAAAAGTGTGGAAACTTATAAGTAGTAAGGCATCTGGTGAAAATGCAGAGTGATGAACTTCTTTTCTTGGAGTTACAACTTAGGAATTGAAGTGTAGTAAGGTAGGAGAAGTGAGATAGAGAAAGATTAGTTAATGGGTATGGGTTAGTGATGTAATGAAGGGAAAGGAGTGAGAATCGGTTGGCTTAGAAGCAAAACCATTACTTTTAGAGAACGATTCCTTGTGGAGAATTGGAGTGCAAGGCTGGCACCACACATTTTGCGCTACCTTCACCACACATGTAAAGATGTAATCGTCAGTTCACACCTAAAGTCCCTTGAATCCACCAGATGGGTACATCACTATGTATGAGGAGTACTTTAGGTGTGGACTGACGATTCCAATTAAACCGTTACTTCTTGATATATGCTCTACCCTTGGTATTTGCATTAGCCAGTTGGTACCAAATTCAATCTATTATTTCAATTACTACTTCTGCAAGGTTTTAGAAAACCATAAACTTCCTGTAAGTGAGGAATGCTTTCACTCCTTATTCTCTCTCTTACATATCAAGGATTTTTGCTTCTATTTTTCTCCATGCAAGAACGGTAAGTTCTTGTCTCTGCCAAGACATCGTATGAATTGGAAATCCCATTTTTTTCTTTGTCAAGCAAGAAGGTTTGTCCTCTCACCCATGGTCTTCTTCTGCAATTTATGTTCCTCTTACTAAACCGCGACGAGACCTACAACTTCTATGTCGCAAGCAAAAATTATTTGACTTTATAATACATCTCAAGACATCGAGTCACACTAACCAGTAATCGAGACTTAAAGCTGAATTAAAACCACCAAGTGTTTCCAGTAAGACTTATTTGTTTGTCACATAAGTCCTATGCCGCTAAGATTTAATAATATTATAATATAAATTATGTTTCTAATTGCAGATGAACTAAGTCACACTAACCAGCAATCGAGACATAGAGCTGAATTAAAACCACCAAGTGTTTCCAGTAAGACTTATTTGTTTGTCACATAAGTCCTATGTTGCTAAGAATAATATTATAATATAAATTGTGTTTTTAATTGCAGATGAACCAAGTCACACTAACCAGCAATCGAGACATAGAGCTGAATTAAAACCACAAAGTGTTTCCAATAAGACTTATTTGTTTGTCACAAAATATTAATATTTTCTATCAAATAAGTCTTATACTTGTAAGAATAATATGAATATAAATTATGTTACTTATTGCAGATGATCTCAATTCCTAGCATTATGGTATGTATACCTGGATGCAATTATTTGCAGTCTTTCGAACTATGTCTTCGTTAGAGAAGGACCTG
Source organism: Scutellaria baicalensis (assembly GCA_005771605.1). Taxonomy (NCBI): domain Eukaryota; kingdom Viridiplantae; phylum Streptophyta; class Magnoliopsida; order Lamiales; family Lamiaceae; genus Scutellaria; species Scutellaria baicalensis. The sequence continues at coordinate 12,610,588 of CM016725.1, read as the reverse complement.
ATAGCATTGATATCATCAGAGTTAGGAATGGGTTGTCTCGTGTTCAACTAACCCAAGCTAGCGTCCTCGTCCAAAAGGGAGAACATGTCACTGTTGTTAAAACCTGATCCAATATCCTGTCTTGACCTTTTTAAAGATGATGTCCCATGACCTCTACACATGTCGTCCAATGCATCCATAACATCGTTCCAGTAAGACTTATTTGTTTGTCACAAAATATTAATATTTTCTGTCAAATAAGTCTTATACTTGTAAGAATAATATGAATATAAATTATGTTATTGTTGGTCCCAAGTGGTAGTGGGCTTAGAGGGGGGTGAATAAGCCTACTCAATTTTCAAACTTTTCTTTTAAAGCTAGATGAATAAGTCACTCAGGCAGTTCGCTAAAGAGCTAATTGTCCTAAAGATTTACTGCTTGAGCAGTTACCATGAGTGAGCTTAAAGAGAATGAGTTTTATGCACATCAGAAAATCTTTTAGACCAAAGCTTCTTTTCTGAAAATGATCGAGATGTTTATGAAAGATATGCAGCAGTTTAGGCCAAGTAAGCAATAACAAATATAAGAACAACAGAAAGCAATAACGGTTTATAGAGGTTCAAGGGTGGAGTAATGCCTTTACGTGCTCTCTACTCCTAACGTAAACCTCGTACACAGTTTTCGAGGTAACTGCTACTTAACAGGTGGCTGGTGCTTCCTGGTTATTCAATTGTCTTCAGCTTACTTTGTCCTTCTTGCAGTTAGCACATTCAGCATCCTCAGTGGTGAGCGTTCTGTATTCTCTTCAAGCAGCCTGCTGCAGAGGTTTATATTCTAGATCATCTAAGGCTTTATTGCAGCAAGGTCTTCTTGCTCCAGTCTTGATCATCAAGCCTCCTGATCCTATACTTTAGAGATTTTACAATAGAATCTAAATACATAGGATCCTAGGCCCCTAGTCTATTACATGTTTTGTCTTTCATCAAAATCTATACAATGTTCCTTACAATTTTCCCCTTTTTAATGATGACAAAGCTTACTTTAAGAGGATCAAAGACTTTATCAGATTTATCTGAAGGTAATAAGCTTGTAGTAGGATCAGGAAGATATATATATATATATATATCTCTGTGTGTGTGTGTGTGTGTGTGACAGTAAGACGTCAGAGCAGAAGTTTAAACATAAGATCACAAGTAGTGAGCCTTCTAGACCAAAACATGTAGTTTTATTGAGTTGATAAAACATAGGGGTATCTGAGCACAACATCAACACAAACAAGCAAAAGATACACGAGAGAGCATAATAAGCAGTAAGCAGTAAGCAGTAAATAATCAAGGTAACTTCAACCAGGAGGGTCTTTGTTTTCTTTCATGCTTCGAGCCCTTCCACCATTTCATGATGGATTCTTGATAAGTTGGTTCCATTATCCTCTTTATCTCAAGAGTCTCATCATGCCTTAACCAGAAATCTTCACAGAAATGAACAATTTCCCCTTTGTTTATTCTGCTTTTCAGCTTCATCTAAATTGGAAGTACACCCTTGCTGGCAAGGTTCTTGAAGTATTGAAGTCCCTCACGATAAGTTTTTACTTTGATTATAGAGGACTCTCTGCACAGCATGGAGTAGTACTTCAGATACTAGATCTGCTCGTTTGAAGCTTTCGAGCTGTATAAACTCTGGATTCTTAGTAGTAGTCAGATCAATTTCTGGAATATGCCATTATCTGAATTTAGGGCTCTGAATGTCTGGACTTCCATCCAAGAAGATGATTAGAGAGTCTGGAGGATATTTCTCATCTTTTGCAAGAGCTTCAAAGTCCGGTTACTTCTACGGAGGGTAGAGTCTGAACATGCTTTCTTTTGAAAGCTTCTCAAAGGTGAGCATCTGACGCTTTAAAAAGTTCTTCGACTCTTCTCCGCTTCTCCTCCCTTTCTTCTGTTCATCTTCTAAGACTTGGATGAACTCCTGAGATAGCATCAGATTTTCTCTTGGTTGAACTGCTATCTAGGTGCCCTCTGGAGCTTCCTCCATGTCCTCCTCCATCTCCTCCTGAGTCCTTCCTTGGCAAGATTGCCAGCTGCCTACAAGAAGAAGGATCTTGCTGCCTTCTCTACTCGATCCTCTTAGCTGTATCTTCCCCCTTTTTGTTCACATCAAAAGCCAAACCTACTCCAAACTTTATCATTGAATGCATACTGGTTAAAAGGTCAATATGATCCTCTAAAGTCTGTTTTTTGTTCAAACTGAGAGTCATCGATTTTCTTCAGGGTGGAAGACACATACTGCTGCTCAAGGTCGACTTCCAGTAGCTTCTTCTCTTGTTTGTTGAGCTTCTCATTCATGCTCTTGATTGCTTCAACAAGGTCAGTGGATGGGTTCAGGGAGTTGATAGATGTCCGAAGCTTGGCTAGGGTTGCATTGAGGGTGTCAACCAGGAAAGAAGCTTTGAACTTGTCCTTCTTTGCTTCAGCTCTCATTAGACGGCTAGTCTTGGTTAGAGACTCGCCAACCTTTACCACTGTTTGGAGCACATCATCAATGGATTTTTCTCCTGTATCAATAGCTCATATGGAGTTGTTCAGATCCTTGTTGATCACGCATGTGTTTTATGTGTAGCATGCTGTGTTGGTTATTTCTTCCCAAAATCTTTTTGGTAGTTCCGCTTCGGCTAGCATTGTCCTTGTAGCTTCCTTTAGAGTCCTATTTTATCTTTTAGCAACTCCATTCTGCTGAGGTATTTTGGCTGCTGAGTGTTCATACCTGATTCCATTGTTTGAACAGTAGTTTTCAATGAATTTGTTGGTAAATTCAGTTCTTGTATCTGTTCTGATCTTTACTATACTTAAGTTCTTCTCGGTATGCAGCCTCCTCAGGAACTCTGGCAGAGGTTGCTGAGTATCTGATTTCTTTGTAAGGAAGATCGTCCAAGTGAACCAACCTTGAGTAGTCATCTACTACTACTAAGGTATGTATCTTCCCAGATATGCTTATTGGATCAATTGGTCCAAAGAGATCCATGTGTAGCATATCCAGTATCTTTTCTGTAGAACGAAGAGTTTTATTTTTAAAAGAGCTCTTTATTTTTTTCCCTTTCTGACATGCTCCACAGACAACTTCCTTTTTGTGGACCATGTCGGGTAGCCCTCTAACCAGTCCTTTCCTGGCTAGCTTATTCAAGGTTTTGAAGTTTAGGTGGCTCATCCTCTTATGCCACAACCAGCTAGCTTGTGGAGTTTTTTTGGTGATGAAACACGTAGCGGTAGATGTTGAGTCCCAATCAGCAACATAGATGTTTCCTTCCCTTGTTCCAGTGAGCTTAACTTCCTGAGTTCTGTTGTCCTTGATTAGGCACTTGTTGAGATTAAATTCCACATTAGCCTTTGTCACAGAATTGACTTATGCTGAGGAGGTTGTATTTCAAGTCTTCTACATGAGATACTTCTTTGATACAGATATTTCCTTTGTTGGAAACATTTAAGTATGATTTGATGAGACAAAACCTTAAAGTAACCCTAACTCTATATGCATAACCTAGCACGAAAGGTTACTGCAGAAGAAAGATAGATCAGAAGAAAGATATGTTACTGCAGAAGAAAGATAGATCAGAGAAAGTGTCAAAGGAATGACACTGAAGAGAATGGTGAAAGACATCTGGTAAACTAATTATGATACTGCTCACTGCAGGAAGCTACCTAGAAGAAGACAATGCTTAAGGCATACTGCAAAACAGCAAGCTACCGAAGACTCAAGCTACCTGGAAGAGACTATGCCAAAGCATACTGCAGAGCAGCATGCTACAGAAGCCTCAAGCCACCAGACGGAGCAAGCCAGAGAAGGAAGCTCCAGAGTGAAGCACGAAGAGGAAGCTACAAAGTAGGCATGGGAAGAAAGTCAAAAGTTACCGGTAGAAAGAAGAGAAGATGAGCCAATTAGAAGAAGACATGTGGAAAGCAAAAAGTTGGCGTGTGTTAGAAGGAGTGCGGGGCGTTAAATGATAGAAGTCTACGTACCTTCAACAGGCAGATTTTCTAATCTATAAATAGAAGAAGACTGAAGACTGAGAAGTTAGAGAGAGCTGAAAAGGAGAGAAACACATGCAAAAGAGAGAAGCACAAAGTGTGCAAACAAGCAGCATACAAGAGAAAGAGCACAGAAAAGAATAGAAGAAGAAAAAGCGCAAAGAGAGCTTAGAAAGACGGGGAAGACCAAACAAAAGAGAAGAGTGTTCAAAAAATAAGAAGAAGAAAAGAAAAGCTCAAACACTCTACTTCCCAAGACGCAAACTCAGTCGATCAGTCCGGTAGCAAGCTTTAGCAGATCAATCTGTAAACAAAGACCATACTTGCTACATCCAGTTGAAGAATAAGAAGACAACCCTTTTAAGGACTTTCTTGGAGTGCTTAGTGCGAGGAACCGAGTCCTGCTAAGATGTCCACTATCTGAAGAAGAAAGTGAGGACCTTGGGTGGGTAGAGTAGGATCGTGTGTGGGTCTGTGAGGAAAGTAGGCAAGCAGCTGTGAGCAACTACGTGTAAGCTTGCTACTTACTTGTTAAGTGAGGGTTGTAATAGATAGGGCTATATAAATCAACTAGCTTAAAAAATGTTCCCTCTTGAGAAGAGGCAGAGAGGATGTAGAAGGATTACTTCACCTTTGAACCTCTGTATATCCATGCGTCTATTTATGCTTACTGCTCAATATGCATATCTTATGTTAAATGCATATCCTGCATAATTGGTCTTCTACAGGAGAAAAAGTTGCCGCATATAATTCTGATCAGTAACCTCCCAAATGGTTACTGCCTCCTGACCAAAGCCTTGGAAAGTAAAGAAATTTTTTGAAATTACAGTAGGCTTATTCACCCCCTCCCCCCCTTCTAAGCCTACTACCATCGTATTTGGGACCAACAAGTGGTATCAGAGCAAGTGGATAAATCATCAAACATATGCTATCTGATACCAACAACTGGTATCAGAGCAGGATGGATTAAACAAAAGATCTAATCGATCTATCCAGATCCCATCTTTGAAGAATCTCTCTCTAGAAAATCTCTCTCTCTCTCTCTCCCCCTCACATCGTAGATCAACTCATTGCCTTTGTTGAAAGGATATGATTGATGTGAAGACAACAAACAACTAAGAAGGATATTAAAAATCAAGTCGAGTTGTGAAGAAAAACTGTTCAGAAGAAGGAAGCTGGTGAACAGCAAGCTACTCGAGGAACGGAATACGAAGCAGGAAGTTGTACCTAAAGGAACAAGCTTCTACTCATCAAGAAAAAGACCAACACGGAGTAGATCAATAAGAAAGGATAGTTGCTGAGCATGAAGATGAAACTGATACTAAGCGAAGCTAGGAAGTATGGACCATACTGGAGCTTCCAGTTTACAGCAATGAGCAAACAAGCAACCTTGGAAGAAAGTTCTGAGGAAGTCAAACAAAGGAGTAAGAAGAGAAGCTCACTCCACCAACCAGACCACCCTCCAGATAAAAGCAACAAATGAATGAGGGTCTACTCTTTAAACCATCTCTCAAAAAAGAATAAACGATGACCAGGTACTTCGTTCTAATTTACTCTTATGTTATTAATCTCGCTTATTTTTATCTTGCTTAAAACTCAAGTGACTGCATGAAAACCAACGATCAAGAAAGCCAAATGAAAGAATCTTCAGAGGACTGAAGATAACAGGCTTGAAAGATACTGGTCACTTGACTTGAAAATGAAAAGGGAAGCTTGTACTTTGATTTCAAAATAAGAAAGCTTCACCTACTCATACAAACCTCAAAGTTACCTAAAATAGTACTGAAAGTGACCCTACATCTTAAAGTAAGGGGGAACCTCTAGTACAAATCAAGGTAACTTAGCAGGTAAAAGAGTGAAATCTTTGGAGAAACCCAAAGGATATGGGTATGCTGTAAAATGTCTGCACAAACCTGACTTTCCTTGAGGAAACCACGCAGAACAGCAACCCATAAAAGGAATGAAAACTGTCAACCTTTCTGGTATCATGATTTGTCATATCTAAAGAAGCTTATACACCAGAAAGGTACAGTAAGTAAACACCTACACACACCGTATTTTTGCTCTCTAACAAAAGTCTTGAAGGAATCAAACTATCTCTACAGCAACTATGGGTTGTAAGGAAAGTCTAAGTTCCTGAAAGAAACTTAAAAGGACTCATACCCGTATGAGTACCTAGAAAAATATACTCATTGTAGGTACATCCGATAGAAACTACGGAAAATAGGAAGTAAACGCCAAGAAGCAACTCATACAACCAAAGCAAGACGTGATTGCCACAGGAATCTAAAAGCTTAAAAGAAGGTCAACACATCCTCAGACAATAGGCTACTGAATTCAAGGGGAACCTTTGATGAAATGACAAAGCTTTGACTACAGGACGCTAGACACCAGGTTGCTGGAAACTAGGTCGCTGGATAACAGGACGCTGAAAATCAGGATACTAGACACCAGATGGATGGATACTAGGTCGCTGAACATCAGGTCGCTGTATACCAGGACGCTAGACACCGATCTACTGGATACTAGGTTACTGGACATTGGAGTACTTGTCTACAAGTAACTGGAAAAGAGGACACTGGTGGGTTACAGTTCACCAAACAATAGTGGTTACCAAAACAATCGGTAATGTGTGTGCATGAAAAACAGACTACCGTTTCAGAACCCTTGAATATTAACCGTGCGATCAAGAAAATCTAAGGGTTGAGAATCAAGTACTGACCAAACACTCAAGCAATCACCTCATGCAGAGGAGAAAAGAAATAAAGCTGTGGAGACTGGCAACAACTTTATTGGGAACCGGTGAAGCAGTCAATGAGATATTTAAGAAGATAAACCTAACCGTAGGATCTCATGAAACATCCAAAACAGGGAGTTTCCCAAACTCTATAAATACATACACTTCTTATTATTCATCAGCATACATATATCCTCTCTTTTATCCTTGTTACATCATGGCACCAGATTGTTAGAAATTATTCTCTTTATTCTTTCTTAGAAGCACTTTCTCTGCAAATAATCAACCTAGGATCTCCAAAATCACGTATAGTCACCTCTCACGCTTGACACTTGCTAAGCAAGTCTTTCTCAGAAGACTCGATCTTCTAGCTTTCTGCCCTCACCTCAATTCCAAAGGGCTTGCACCCAGGTTCTCCTCCTAGAGGACGGAGATAGAGTTGAAGGATCCCTCTCAAGTAACCCTAGAGCATCAGCTCATTGATGATGTCAAAAATGGGGAAGAAACTACAAAGGATCATGGAAGATCAAAAGTCTTCCAGAGGTGGAGAAGAGAAGATTCCAGCCCGTATAGGTGCTGGATGAATTCTGCTTCCAAGGAATTGAGCGAGAGAAACAGTAGGAGGAGTTGGTGAGATTATAGAGAGAGAAAGACTGCAGCAAGCTACTGCACCAACACTCTCTCCCTCTTTTCAAAACCCTTCCATCTGTTTTCCTTCTCTCTTCCGAAGAAGCCTCTTTACCTTTTTCCGCTCATCTCCAAAATCAAAGAGGAAAACCAATTGGGAGCAAGACACCCAAAAGAGGGAAAAACTGAACAAGAAAGAAGCCAGTAGCAAGCAAAAATGGGAAAAGAAAGAAAAGAAAGAGCAAGAGATAGAAGAATGAATCTATATAGGATATTTACATTGTACTTTGCTTACTGCGTTGTATTGTAAATATTTCATCTATATAAAATGTCTTCTATTTTCTAAAGCTCTCTCCTTGTGACCTTTCTTTTAGACTTATATGTGATTTAATAAAAGCATTATGCTCTATCTTGTTATATCATACATTTGCTTTCTGTACTTGAGAGATTATGTTCTTTTGATCTTCTGTAAAGGTTTTGTCATCATCAAAAAGGGGGAAAATTGTTGGAAACATTTAAGTATGTTTTGATGAGACAAAACCTTAAAGTAACCCTAATTCTATACGCATAACCTAGCTCGAATAGTTACTACAACGAGGTTACTGCAGAAGAAAGATAGATTAGAAAAAGTGTCAAAGGAAGGACACTGAAGAGAATGGTGAAAGAAATCTGGTAAACTAATTAGGATACTACTCACTGCAGGAAGCTACCTAGAAGAAGACTATGCTTAAGGCATACTACAAAGCAGCAAGCTACCGAAGACTCAAGCTACCTGGAAGAGACCATGCCGAAGCATACTGCAGAGCAGCATGCTACAGAAGCCTCAAGCCACCTGACCGAGCAAGCCAGAGAAGGAAGCTCCAGAGTGAAGCGCGAGGAGAAAGCTACAAAGCAGGCATGGGAAGAAAGTCAAAAGTTACCGGTAGAGAGAAGAAGTTACCGGTAGAAAGAAGAGAAGAGAAGCCAATCAGAAGAAGACACGTGAAAAGCAAAAGGATGTGTGTGTCAGAAGGAGTGCGGCGCGTTCAATGATGGAAGTCTACCTACCTTCAACGGGCGGATTTCCTAGTCTATAAATAGAAAAAGATTGAAGATTGAGAAGTTAGAGAGAGCTGAGAAGGAGAGAAACACATGCAAAAGAGAGAAGCACAAAGTGTGCAAACAAGCAGCATGCAAGAAAAGAAAGAGCGTGGAAAAGAATAGAAGAAGAAAAAGCGCAGAGAGAGCTTAGAAAGAGGGGGAAGACCAAACAAAAGAGAAGAGTGTTCAAAATATAAGAAGAAGAGAAGAAAAGCTTAAACACTCTACTTCCCAAGACGCATACTCAGTCGATCAGTCAGGCAGCAAGCTTCTGCAGATCAATCTGCAAACAAAGACCATGCTTGCTGCATCCAGTTGAAGAAGGAGAAGACAAACCTTTTAAAGACTGTCTTGGAGTGCTTAGTGCGAGGAACCGAGTCCTTCTAAGTTGTCCACTTTCTGAAGAAGAAATTGAGGACCCTAGGTGGGTAGAGTAGGATCCTATGTGGGTCAGTGAGGAAAGTAGGCAAGCAGCTGTGAGCAGCTACGTGTAAGCTTGCTACTTACTTGTTAAGTGAAGGTTGTAATAGATAGGGTTATGTAAATCAACTAGCTTAACAAATGTTCCCTCTTGAGAAGAGGCAGAGAGGATGTAGAAGGATTACTCCACCTTGGAACCTCTATATATCCATGCGTCTATTTATGCTTACTGCTCTATATGCATATCTTATGTTAAATGCATATCCTGCACAATTGGTCTTTTACAAGAGAAAAAGTTTCCGCATATAATTCTAATCAGTAACCTCCCAAAAGGTTATTGCCTCCTCACCAAAACCTTGGAAAGTAAAGAAAAAGTTTGAAATTACAGTAGGTTTATTCACCCCCCCCCCCCCCATCTAAGCCTACTACCATCGTATATGGGACCAACATCCTTTAATTAGGTCACCAGTGCCCTTTTGTGCTTCCTTTGGAGTTGTCTCCAAATATGACTTTGGGTCCTTTGGAAGCTTTAAACTTGATAAACTCTTCTGGTTCCTTGTCATGTGTCTTGAGCAGCCACTATCGATGTACCATATTTCCTTGTTGCTTCCTGTCACCATTTCCTGCAATCAAAGAGAAATCACTTCCTTTTAGGTACCCATACATGTACGGGTCATTTCTTGTTAGTTTCTGTTTTCCTCTTAGGAACCCATACTTGTTTTATAACAATCCTTTTATTATAACTCTTGTTGGTTCCTGAAATTTTACTTGTATTCTTGGAACACTGCATATGTGCTTTGTGTGCAAGTGATTTCTTCCTCTACCACCTAGGACCATGGGTTCCATTAGCTTTAGACATATAGGTCTGTGGCAGATGGGGAGTACAAGACCTTTTGCTATATCTAGGCTGCTGTCTATGACTCCTGCTTCCAGCATACTTAGGTTGCTGGAGCCAGCTTCTGACAGACTTATTGACGTAGGTACTTGAAAGCGGTCTTTTTCCCTTTCCATCAAAGCTTCCTGCACTTCTGCTTGCAATTCCCCCTAAATTAGGTAATTCATTTTGATGAGGAGTAACTGCAGGCACAAATGTAGGTGTCTTTGAGGTGCTAGCTCTTGAAGTGGAAGCTTATCCACAATAGCCTATGCCAGCATGATCCTTTAGACTTCTTTGGATTTTTAGCATAGCATCCAAGTCTTTGGAGGATTTATTGAAGGTATTGATAGTTTTTGTGAGAATCTTCTTCTCATATATCAGCTTAGTAACTTGCAAATTGAGCTTACTGACTTTAGCTTTGAGGTCATTGCATGCTTGGCTTTTTGATTTTTCTATGACAAGTAGTCTTTCTAGTGAAGCATGCTCTCTCTTAAGCTTTATATTTTCTAGCTTCAGCTCCTCATGAGTTGAGGTAATCTGCTCGAAGTCACTCATATAATTTGTTTGAAAGCACAAATCATGTTCAGCCTTTCGTCAATTTGAATAAGAGGGTTAAGATATATTACCTCATCTTCTGAATCTTCATTCTTGGCCATGAGGCAGATTAGAGCTTCTTCATCTAAGGAAGAGTCCTCCGAATCACTGTCAGTGGTTGACTCTTCTTTCTTGGGTGCCTTCTCAGGTGTAGTTCCCTGAGAGGATTCTGCCTCACTGATCAGCGCCCTCAGCCATTAGCGCTCTTGTCTTTTTCTTTCTTGTCTCACCTTTCTTTCATCCTCTGGATATTGGTGGACTTCTGGATGTGGGCACTCCCTGGCTTAGTGACCTGGCTTCTTGCAGTTGTAGCAAAGGTCAGTAGCTTTGGAATTTGACTGAGGTGACTGCCCACTGGTTCCAGTTTCACTTCGCTTCTTCCTGAAGCCATCTGTTCGTGAGTTCCTCCTTATGAACTTTTGAAATTTCTTCAGGAGTAATGTTATGTCTTCTTTTGCAGTGGTCTCCAAGGTAGCTGTCTGATCTTTAGACTTCTTAGCTTACTAAGGTTATCTTGCAGTTAGTGCAGTAACCTTTGAGTTGCTTTCTTTAGTCTCCATCTTTCTTATAGTGATGTCAAACTCAAAGGCTTTGAGGTATGAGAAGAGATCAAATGTGCTCAAAGATTTAAAATCCATGGGCACTCTCATGGTTGTAGTCTTGCTGTCCCATTCAGCAGGTAGGGCCCTTAGCACCTTCATGTTTTTCTCCTTCTGAGTGTAGATCTTGTCCAGGGACTCAAGCTCATTGATGATGGTTGTAAACCTTAGATCCATCTGTTCTAGGGTTTCTCTAGGTATCATCTCAAACAGCTCGAACTTCTGGGTAGCTGTAGAGACTTTGTTTTCTTTTGTGAGCTCGGTGCCTTCTCATATTTGCTCAAGTTTTTCCCAGATTTCTTTAGCGGTTCTGCAGGTTTTTACTTTGCTGAAGGTTTCTTTATCAAGGGTGAGGAACAATGCATTATTCGCTACATTGTCAAGGTTTGCTCGCCTTCTCTTATCAGCCATCCATTCTTCTCTAGGTTTTTCCAGAATAGCTGGATGTGGGATGACTCCTGTTTCTCCTTATCTATCAACTGCTTCATCAACGGCCCTGGCAAATAATGGGTTTACTTTTGTGGTTCTTGGTGGTCCTTCAGTGATAACATACCACATCTCATCATGCATGGCCGACAGATGTGCCTACATTTGAATTTTCCAATCATCATATTCTTCAATGGAGAATATAGACACTTTATTAGAATCCATGTTGCGTATGCTTATGATAAAAAAAAGGGTTTTCAGAAAGAGGGGATCAGGGATTGATCAGTTAGATCGGACATTTAATCCAACCCACTCTGATACCATTTGTTGGTCCCAAGTGGTAGTAGGCTTAGAGGGGGGGCAAATAAGCCTACTCAATTTTCAAACTTTTCTTTTAAAGCTGGATGAATAAGTCACTCAGGCAGTTCGCTAAAGAGCTAACTGTCCTGAAGATTATTGCTTGAGTAGTTACCTTGAGTGAGCTTAGAGAGAATGATTTTTATGCACAACGGAAAATCTTTTAGACCAAAGCTTCTTTTCTGAAAACGATCGAGATGCTTATGAAAGATATGCAAAAATTTAGGCAAAGTAAGCAATAACAAAGATAAGAAGAACAGAAAGTGATAAAAATAAACACAACGGTTTATAGAGGTTCAAGGGTGGAATAATCTCTTTATGTCCTCTCTACTCCTTCTCAAGGAGGAACTTTGTTAGGTCAAATGGTTGATTTACACAAGCCTCGCTTAAACAACTTTAACCTAACAAGAACTGTCAATCTCTCCGACACAGGGTTACTGCACAGTGACCAAACTCAACTAGCCCACACAGAGCTCTTGTTCTTCTATTAAGAACGTAAATACTTGATCATGAACAGCCTCCGATCAAGCAACTTCTAACATTTTAACAAAAGTAAAGGGTTTTCTTTAACAAACACAGAGCTCTTGTTCTTCTATTAAGAACGTAAAAACTTGATCATGAATAGCCTCTAATCAAGTAACCCCTAACAGTTTAATGAAAGTAAAGGGTTTTCTTTAACAACACAGGCAGCAAGCTTAAAACGACGAGTTCTTTAAACTATGGGTAGCTTGCTGCTAGACTGGACTTGAAACTTCTAAAGATTTGAAAGTATTTTGCATTTGATAGCTTGAGTGTTTTGATTGCAAGAGTTGATAGGTAGAAAATTGGTGCATTTTATAGTGGTTTGATATGAGATTTTATAATCTTTTATGTGATTGAATCCACAGTTTTCATATCTATATATGTTTTTGGTATCAAAATACTTCATATATCATTTTCACTATTATTCAGGAATTTTGGATATATTTTGATCAAGAGATATGTGGAGAAATTAACACAAATCGAAGTTGGGGCAGTTTGGGCCCAGAAGCCCATCACACTAGATCACCTAGTGTCAGGCCAGTCTGCCAATGTGATCCATCTGCAGCCCAGCCCAACGAGATTGTGTACGAGATTTTGGGTCGGAATAGAGTTAAGCCCATCTCCAAAGGGCTTAAAAAGATATGTTCACACACATAATTAGGGAGAGATCTTTCTTTTCTTTCTCTCCAAGACACTCTAGAGAGAGAATTATTTTATTAGATTAGTTTTCTTTTCTTATGGATTTTACAACTTTTATGGATTCGATTTCAAGGATGCTTGGATAATTCTCCAATTTCGATTAGCATGGATGTTTGAACCCATATATTTAATTATCTTTTAATTAATCTCATTTCCCCTTCTCGATGTTTGATTGGAATTGATTATGCTATCTGTGTTGAATGATTTCAATTATTGATGCTTGACTTAGATTGGCCACCTAGGTTGAGTGTTTGATAATTGATTTCTAGAATCTTAAATCATGAATCCTAATTGTTGTGGTTTAATTTTCATTTGTAGTAAACAAGAGGTCGTGCATCTCTAGGGTAGCATAATCCTAGATTATCAAATCGAGCTTGTGTATTTGGAGTCTAGTTTATCCTATCGTCTTGGTGATTAATGTATTTGATGAATTAAATCTAGAGAGCTTATTCTAGGTTGTAAAGGTAATTAGTGATCTTATCCCAATTTAACTAATCTTAAGAGACGATTCGGTTTAACAGAGCTTGTTGTTAGACTAGGGATGATAATTTCATGATAATCTGAGAGAGGGTGTAACATTGATTAAGACATAATTGATATTGGGTAATAACTAAACTGTTAACTGGAATGCTTTCCATCCTTTGATTTCTTGTTTAATTCGTTTTCTATGTTCTTAGTTAATTTTAGTGTTAATCATTGATCAATCCAAAACCCCTCATCTTTTCTGTTTCTTGAATTGAACATAGGTGACATAGTTAAATCTTCACTCCTCGTGGGATTGACTCCGACTTGCCCTATCTACTAGTTAGTTAGGTTAGTAAGGATTTTATTTAATTTTATCGCGTCACGACAGCGCGGTCAAGAGTTTCAGGTTTCAAGTGTTCTTCAAGTTCCAGTCCCAGTCTTCTTCTATATATAGGTAAGGAGAATTCTGCCCGTTGAAGAGAGAACCTCCTGTGCAGCATTCATGGAGTAACGTGGCATCTTCTGATTTGTTCGTACATGGTTATTGAGATTGTACGTATCTGCTACTGCATTCGCCATACCCAGTCTGACATATCTTCAGACTTTCTTTTTGCTTTTGATACGTGGCATTATTTAATTGGTTGAAATTGCGGTTGTGCCTAACGTAAACCTCGTACACAGTTTTCAAGGTAACTGCTACTTAACAAGTGGCTGATGCTTCCTGGTTATTCAATTATCTTCAGCTTACTTTGTCCTTCTTGCAGTTAGCACATTCAGCATCTTCGATAGTGAGCGTTCAGTATCCTCTTCAAGCAGCCTGCTGCAGAGGTTTATATTCTAGATCATCTAAGGCTTTATTGCAGCAAGGTCTTCATGCTCTAGTCTTGATCATCAAGTCTCCTGATCCTATACTTTAGAGATTTTACAATAGAATCTAAATACATAGGATCCTAGGCCCCTGGTCTATTACATGTTTTGTCTTTCATCAAAATCTATACAATGTTCCATACAGTTACTTATTGCAGATGATCTCAATTCCTAGCGTTATGGTATGCATACCTGGATGCAATTATTTGCAGTCTTTCGAACTATGTCTTCGTTAGAGAATGACCTGATAGCATTGATATCATCAGAGTTAGGAATGGCATTACAAGAAAAAAGCTCATAGAAAAAATCTATACCCTTGTCGTAGCCTGATTCAACCCTTGTCGTAGGTGGTGTTGTCATAGGGTCAGCAAAATTTTCGCTCATAGACAACGGTTTTTAACCCTTGTTTTAGACCTCTACGACAACGGCGTGACAACGGTTAAAAACCGTTGTCGTAGGTTGGCAGTTTCCAAATATGCGCTCATAGACAATGATTTTTTAACCGTTGTCGTAGATACTTAAGACAACGGTTAAAACCCATTGTCTGGCTGTTGTCGTTGACTCTACAACAACGCTTTTTAACTGTTGTCGTAGATACCCATTGTATTGTCTTTTTAACCGTTGTCTTTTTAACGTTGTCTTTTACTTTTGCATTTTACAATTATTATATATTGGTTGATATTCAAAATATACAAAAATTAAAATTCAAAAAAAATATACAAAATCAAATTATAGTCATATCAAATTAAAATATTCATCTAATAGTTCATACAACAAATATTCATTGTAAATTCATTAATTACATGGTAAAGCCAAAAGTAAATCCAAAGCATCCTAATTTCACTAGCAAAACTACAATACTTCATCCAAAAACATCAAGAACCATTCACATGTTTTTCTACAATGCTAAGAACTCTTCACATCAAGAACCATCTAAAAAACATTAAGAACCATCAAGAAGCCATGGCTACAAATATGATCTCCAAGAATCACCGGAGATCCCCAACGAATCAAATCATACAATGTTTTTCTCTCCACCAAAAGAGTGTGTTAGAAGGCCAAAAGGAGAAAGGGAATGTAATCTCACTTGTTAGAGCCACTGATCCTGTAATCAGCATTGCCAAAACCTCCAGAACAAGAAACAAGAAAAAGTCCCACTTGTTTTTCTGTCCACAAAATAACAAGAACTTAAAAGTAAGAACATATAAATTTATTGCAGATGAATAGTAAGGGCACTCTTCTTTAAAGTATGAAAATCAAAGAACAATTTATAATTCTTTGTCTTTGTCATTCCACTAGGGAATCAGTAGTTTAAAGAGAAAACTGTATGTTGATTACCTTCCTAAAAGAAAACGAAATATATTAAATGACGAAGTACCTTGCCAACGCAATTAGATACCCATGGGCAATGATGGTCAAATTGCTCAACACAACGATCACAAGTGGAACAATATTGTTTTGCTCGAAGAGGCCGAACAATCTGATAAATAACGCACACAAAATATCATGAAGCAATACAAACTCAAAAGTCGGCAGGAATAGTTCAAGATAAAAAAGTGATACCTTGCAAGTTGCACAAAGCTGAGACCAATTTCCAGCTATCAAAGCAAGATTATTTATTTCAATCTTCAGCAAAGGCTCGTATAAGAACCAATGGACCAAATACCAGAAAAAAGAACTCAGACATGCAATGAAAAAGGCAAGTTATTTAACTAATAAAGATAAAAGCAATGACATAAAAGTCTGAATGACTAAACTGGTCTTTGTACTAATTTACTAACATCATCTTTCATGTTTTCCGCTTCATGTACATTCACTCTGATACAACCAGGATCCTTGCTACAAATATGAAGGTTAGACAAAGTTAGCTTCATTTCCAATACAAATACAAAAAAAAAAAAAAAAACATTATTAAGAAATAACTGCTGAGATAAAAAATCCTTGAGCACCATTTAAATCTACATTATGGAAATGTTTATTAAAAAACATATTTGCACTGTACAAGTCAGCTGCTAAGTGCATTTAAACATCCATGTCTATAAATAAAGTTTCAACACCACAAATAACATGCCATAATTTCACTATGATCTGCTACATATAGAGAATTACAGATATGTCCATCAAGTAGCTTTCGCAATTCACTAAAATTGTTCTGGTTCCAATATATTGATAATTAAATAAAATAATCTCCTGCTAAGTACACAAAGCATTGCTAATAACATAAAGTTACCTGCTACATCTATAAAAGAGAAATAGACCAATTGTTGCTAAAAATACACCCATCCACACAAAGCTAGTTGTTAATCTTGGCAGATTTGTAGCTGCATTGATGACCAAGTGGCAAAATCCAAAGCATACCATGGCTCTGTTGGATGTAGATCCATAGATTTTACTCTTTCTGATCTTTAGGCGAGTTTCCTCTGATGAATATACAAAGATTCAGTATCCAACATTCACTCATCCACACACACAAAAACACATAAATTTGCTAATTAAATGACTTCAGTACCTTGATTTCTACTCTGAGCGGCTGCAGCACAGCAACATAAGAATTCAACCCAAGAACAATCAAACAAAAAACTTCAGTTACCAAACAATAGTACCAGCTCCAGATCTCAATAAACACGCAACCAACCCATACAAATCTAACAGTTAAATTCAAACAATCAAAATGCCAAATATCCCACCTAGTATCAAAACTACAAAACGAAATTAAACCAAAGTACAAAAAGTACCTGATCTGAGACCCATCCGGATACGGCAAATCACATCAGCAAAAACATAGAAGCAAAATGACTCACCATTTTCTACAGTAGTTTCGTAATTGGGAAGCCCTAGAGATTGTCCAGCAAGATCGACCACTCAGTAAATCGGGTAACACTGCAGTCGAATGTCGCGATCAAGAGAGAGAAAGTGTGTGAATTATGTTGAAGTAGATAGAGAGAGACGACGCTGCGGCGGCGACAACGAAGATAGCGGAGGCGTGGGGGAGGAGAGAGGGCTTTCTAGGCAACAATCGACACTGGCTCGAGTGACTGGAGTAGGGGTCAGCGACGTCAAGTGATGAAGGTATGGCCAGCGGTGTCGACGGACGGAGGAGGCGTTGCGGCGACTACAACGGCGGCAGTCGGAGGCGTGGGAGAGGAGGGAGGGCTTCCTAGGGTTTTGAATTTGGGGATAGACTTAGGATTTTAAAATTTACACTTAGTCATTTTTTTTTTTTACATATAATGTAAATGTAATAAAAAAATTCAATTTAACTTAGTCTACAACAACGCTATTATGATGTTACAACAACGTTAAAAGGTTACTGTTGTCTTAGAGTATAATGACTACGTCTTTACGACAACCTCGTATCATAAGCGTTGTCTTAGGACACAATAACTACGTCTTTACGACAAGCTCATATCATAAGCGTTGTCTTAGGGCTCAATTTTAATCTAAGACTACGCCTCTACGACAACCTCAAATCACAATCGTTGTCTTAGGGCTCAATTTTACCCTACGACTATGCCTCTACGACAACGCTAACAAAAAACCCTTGTCTATGAGAGCATTTTTGTACTCTACGACTTCGGTTTTGTCTACGACAACGCTAATTTTGGCTACGACAAGGGTTTTTTGACAAAACACATGTCTTAGGGGTGTAGTCTATGAGAGAATTTCTTGTAGTGTGGGTTGTCTCGTGTTCAACTAACCCAAGCTAGCGTCCTCGTCCAAAAGGGAGAACATGTCACCGTCGTTAAACCTGATCCAATATCTTGTCTTGACCTTTTTAAATATGATGTCCCATGACCTCTACACATGTCGTCCAATGCATCCAATATCCTGTCTTGACCTTTTTAAAGATATGTCCCATGACCTCTACACATGTCGTCCAATGCATTCGTAACATCGTCCAATGCATCCATAACATGTACATCATGTACATTCTTGATTGGATTGTTGTTGGGTGTATCAGATGTAATGTTGAATTGTTTTGTTACAGGACCACCATCAACCGAACTTGAATTGTTGTTGGGTGTATCAGATGTAATGTTGAATTGTTTTGCTACAGGACCACCATCAACCAAACTTTGAGGACGAAGACTGTCTCGGAATGCTCGAACAGAATCAAGTGTTAAACCTTCATCTGCAATTACTAACATAATTTATATTCATTTTATTCTTACAAGTATAAGACTTATTTGACAGATAATATTAATATTTTGTGACAAACAAATAAGTCTTACTGGAAACACTTGGTGGTTTTAATTCAGCTCTATGTCTGAATTGCTGGTTAGTGTGACTCGGTGTCTTGAGATGTATTATAGAATCAAATAATTTTTGCTTGCGACATAGAAGTTGAAGGTCTCATCGCGGTTTAGTAAGAGGAACATAAATTGCAGAAGAAGACCATGGGTGAGAGGACAAACCTTCTTGCTTGACAAAGAAAAAATGGGATTTCCAATTGATACGATGCCTTAGTAGAGACAAGAACTTACCATTCTTGCGCGGAGAAAAACAGAAGAAGCAAGAAGCCTTGATATGTAAGAGAGAGAATAAAGAGTGAAAGTTTTCCTCACTTACAAGAAGTTTATGGTTTTCTAAAACCTTGCAGAAGTAGTTGAAATAATAGATTGAATTTGGCACCAACTGGCTAATGCAAATACCAAGGTTAGAGCATATATCAAGAAGTAAAGGTTTAATTGGAATAGTCAGTCCACACCTAAAGTACTCCTCATACACAGTGATATACCCATCTGGTGGATTCATTAAACATTGGTCTCTATCTAGCACTTTGTATTTTAGATCACCAACCGACAATCCCAACTCCTTGCATAAATTAACTAAGAGAGGATAGCATAACACATAATTCAGAATCACCATCATCATCACTTGGTGTTGGTGTTTCATCCATGGATACGCCTTCATCTCGACTACCCATTGCAGGTTCTGTACATGCCATAGTAAAAGCATTGGAACCTATGTACTTCGTGAACCCTCATCCGTTTGGGTGTCAATAGATGAAGACAATCCGTTTGGGTGTCAATAGATGAAGATAAAACATAAGTATTATATGTGATTATATTTGCATTTGAAGGTAATTCTTGTATAATGAAATTGAAATTCAAGTAATAAGTAGTGGATGCGTGAGTTAGAATTTTAGGATTTTAATGTGCATGCTCATGAATTTAATTTTAAATTTAAAACAATGTAGATAACTTAGATCATGTAACAATATTTATATATTATAAACAATGAATTTAATTTTTAATTTTGAAGTAATAATCATATATTTATACAAAATACTAGTTTGAGAAAGTACTTTTACTGATATCCCATTTATTACCGTAGCTATATCAATAAAATTACATAATTTAAGAAAATTTCTATATAATTATGCTAGTTTAATGTGAATTTGAGTAATTGCGCATCTGTATATTCTCTTGAGTAACAAAAAAAAAAAATTGTTAATGTACACATACACATATGTATACATATATAAAATAAAATATGATAGTAGTTCTGACCAACACATATAGTGTTAGAAATACATTTATTAATAGATGTAAACTAGCAATTTTAATGTGCATGCTCATAAATATAATTTTAAATTTAAAACAATGTATAACTTAAATGTAACAATATTTATATATTATAAAGTGTTGGTCCCAAGTGGTAGTAGATTTAGAGGGGAGTGAATAAGCCTACTAGATATTTTCCAAACTTTCTTACTTTGAAGGTCACTGCTTGAGCAGGTACCTTAAAAATTTAAAGAGAAAGAGTATGTTGCACAGCGGAAATATTTTTAGAATGAAACTTGTTTTCAGAAAACTGTGCCAAAGCTTAAAGATGATATACAGTAAATAGATTCAGCTTTATATGACAATATAAGCAAGATAAGCAACAGTAAAGAACACAACAAATTATAGAGGTTCGAGGGTGGAGTAATCCCTCTACGTCCTCTCTTCTCCTATACCATGAGGAACTTTCGTTAGGTCTAAATGGTTGATTTACACAAGTCTCGCTTAAACAACCTAAACCTAACGAAAATAGCTGTCAGTCTCTCCCACACAGGGTTACTGCGCAGTGACCAAACCTCCAGCCCACACAGGACTCTTGCTCTTCTACTAAGAGCGAAATCTCTAGCCCACACAGGACTCTTGCTCTTTCACTGAGAGCGAAAATACTTGATCAGGCACACCCTCTGATCAAGCAACTCCACACAGTCTAACAAAGAGAGTAAAACTCTAGTAACTCAGGCAGCAAGCTTAAAGCAGTTGAGCTCTTTAAGCTGAGAGTAGCTTGCTGCGTAGACTGGACTTGAAACTTCTAAGAGTGTGTAAATGATTTGCAATGTATATCTTGAGTATTTTGTTCGCGAGAGTTTCAGGTGCATTTCAAGTTCCAGTCCTCTTGTATTTATAGGTGATTTGAATTTTGTCCGTTGGAGAGAGAGATCTGATCTGCTGCCTCTTTGGAGTGACGTGAGATTCTTTGATTTGATCATGTACTTCTTTTTCAGGCTGTCACTTAGAAGCTGCAATCGCCATCCTAGTCTGACATATCTTCTGATTTTCCTTTTTGCCTTTTGATATGTGGCACTTCTTGGTTGGTTGCAACTGTGGCTTGTGCCTACCGTAAAATTTTGAGCACATCTTTTGAGTTAACTGCTACTTCTCTCAGGTAGCTAGAAGATTTTTGATTCTTTCAGTATCTTATTTACTTTAGTATCCTTTGGTCGATCCTCAATTAGCATCCTATCCGAATCAACCTGCTGTTCTTCGCAATCTTGTGCAGCAAGGTCTTCAATTTCCAATCTTTAATTTTCAAGTCTCCTGATCTTAATTTAGAGAATATTACAACGAAATCTAATACAAGGATCCTAGGTTCCTATTCTATTACATGTTTTGTCATTCATCAAAATCTTACACAATGTTCCTTACATAAAGAATGAATGTAATTTTTAATTTTGAAGTGATAATCATGTATATATCTATACAATATATTAGTTTGAGAAATTACGTACTTTCACTGATATTCCATTTATATCAGTATCTATATCAATGAAATTATATAATTTAAGAAAATTTCTATATAATTAATCTAATTTAATGTGAATTTGAGTAATTGTGCATCTGCATATATATTCTCTTGAGCAACAACAATAAAAATCGTTAATATACACATACACATATGTATACATATATAAAATAAAATATGATACTAGTTTTCTGACAAACACATATAATGGTAGATATACGCATTTATTAATAGATGTAAACTCTTGAATCATGAAATTGAAGTTCAATCAATAAGTACTAGGTATTACATGCATATTTGGGTTAGAATTAGCAATTTTTTAGCAATTTTAATGTGCATGCTCATGAAGATAATTTTAAATTTATAAAATAATGTAGATAACTTATCATGTTTCACTTCTTGGACGACCCGAATCTATCAAGAATTGGAAGATGTTATAAAATCATACAATTAACTCGATAATGAATATCTATTTTGATAATATAGAGAGATAATTAATTAGATGTATACGTACAGAAGTCTTACGATGTGATTGCACTCTTACGATGATGTTTTACAATCTCAACTCTTTCTTCTTCCTCTCCTAAGCTTCAACGAGAAAATAGCAGAATAATTTCAATTTTGATTTCTTCTTCCTTTCTTAGGCTTCAAAGAGAAAAAAACCATAATAATATCAAATCTGATGATTTAAGGGCATAGAGAAAAAAACCATAATAATATCAAATTTGATGGTATAAGGACATAACTAATTCACATCTATTACATTCACAAAGTTAGATAATGAATTCAAAGTACATGCTTCAACGAGAAAAAAACAGGAATAATATCAGTGCAATCACAAGAAGTTAGACAAAATAATATCAATTTTGATAATATAGGGATACAATTAATTTATGTACTGTAGTCACAAAGTTTGATAATTAATTACAATCCTAGTTACACAATCATAGAATTAAATCATTAGTGCTACTTACGTGATAAATGTGTTGCAAGCTCTTTCTTCTTCCTCTTCTATGCTTCAAAAGAGAAAACCAACCTTCAAAAAGAGAAAACCCTTTCTTCTTCCTCTTCTATGCTTCAAAAAGAGAAAACCAACTAAATATGATGATTATGTTTGATGTATCTGGATTGTTTTAATTGGAGATATATAAAGGTTTCAAGATGTATCTGGATTGTTTTAATTGGAGATATATAAACCACGTTTGATTTGTTATCGTGATTTTCAAATCTTTGTTTCAAATCCAAATATTTAATGAGTAAGTCTCATGTGCATCAGGTGCATGGATCTTAGATCCATGCAACCGAGTCGAATCCGGGTTACCCGACCCCATTTTTTTTTTTTTTTCGCGCTACCTTTTTAAAATTTTGGTCATAACTTTTACTTATATTAAGGATACCTTTATGTAATGTTTAAGGATACCTTTAGGTTATGTTAAGGATACCTTTATGCCCAGATTTCATACATTTACGTTACGTTAGACATACCTTTAAGTATGTTAAGGATACCTTTATGCCCAGATTTCATACATTTACGTTACATCAGACATACTTTTAGGTTATATTATGGATACCTTTATGTTAAGGTATCTCTAACATAACATAAAGCTATCTTAACATAACCTAAAGGTATCTTTAATATAACATAAAGGTATGTGACCTAGAGCGAATTCTAAGGGTATCAAATCAGGATTTCAAAGAACCTAGAATCACGATTTCAAAGGTATCCTTAACATCACCTAAAGTAATCCTTAACATAACCTAAAAGTATTCTTAATATAACCAAAATGTATTCTTAACATAACTAAAGATTTCCTTAACATAACATCAAAGCATATTTAACATAACGAAAAGGTATTTGTAACATAACGTGGTATGTAACCTGAAATCAGGATTTCAAAGGTATCATTAACATAACTAAAAGATATTCTTAGCATAACTAAAAGGTATCCTTAACATAACTAAAAGGTATCCTTAACGAGCGAATTTGAGTGGATTTGAGCGCATCCACCCAAGCGCGTGGGAGCGCGTGTGGGCGCGTAGGATGCGCGTGGAAGCGCGTACACGCACGGGTAGGGTCAGGTGCATGGATCTAGGATCCATGCACCTGATGCACAAAAGTTTTTGTGATATTTAATAAGTACATATATATTTAGATAAATAAGTGTTGGGCGTGAAGCATGGAATGTTGTTGATATATATTAAGTATGTGTTGCATCAAATTATAATAAAACCAAAATGAATTCGATGATTATGTTTGATATATCTATATTGTTTTAATTTGTTTTAATTGGAGATGTATAAAGGTTTCAATTCCACAAATCACGTTTGATTTGTTATCATGATTTCTTTCAAATCTTGTTTTTTTTTTCCAAATCTAAAAATTTAGATATTTTCAAATCTTGTTTCAAATCCAAATATTTAATAAGTACACATATATTTAGATAAATAAGTGTTGTGCTTGATGCATAAAATGTTGTTGATATATGTTACGATTTAGAGTATGTGTTGCATCAAATTATAATAAAATCAAAATGAATATGATGATTATGTTTGATATATCGGATTGTGATTATAATAAATAAGATATATGAATGGGTTATAATATATGTTGGGAGATGCATGGAATGTTGCTGATATATATTACTATTTAGATGATGTGTTGCATCAAATTATAATATAACCAAAATGAATATGATGTTTATGTTTATATATCCAGATTGTTTTAATTGACTAGTTATAGGATGTGTTGCAATGTTATTGCAATTGCATGAATATATAGATAATTTTATTATTGTAATTATATGTCATTCATGCACGATTTAAATTACCATTGTAAGCTATCAATGTACAATTTAAAGTTATCATCCTTATAAATATTCTAGTGAGCATGATATAAATATTATTAAGATATATGTACGGGTTATATATATATATATATATATATATATATTCTTTGTATGCCATCAATATTATCCTGAGGAAATATTGTGGATGATTGATTATAAAAGCATTCCATCCTCAACAATGATTATAATAAATATGATATAAAGAATGATCATAATATATAAGATATATGAACGGCAAAATAGGAGACAAGGATGTGTTGATTATTATAACATTACGTCCTAAACAATCTATATCTATATCTATATCTATATCTATATATATATAAAAGTAGGGTTGTGTCTCTCCAGGTGTCGACAAGTGGCACTCTAAGAAAATGCCACATCAGCTCTTCCAAGCCTTCCAAAGAGAACACTTAGTCTTGCATTTCTTCTCCCCTCACCCACGTTCTTTTCTCATCTTCCACCTACCCCTTCCAGGCTTCCAGCGCTAACGGAAAAAAACGAGCACTAAAAGTAATTGCAAGAACAGAAGAAAACGGTTTAAAGAAATGAAGAGTCTCCCTAATTTAAAGAGAGGAGAAAAATGAAGGGCAATAGGAAGAAAATAATAGCAGGACTGCTTGACGATGACTGCTTTGTTCATAATCTTGATTTTTATTTGTTTTACTTGCTCATAATATAGAATGAATTTTCAGGGGTTAGATAGTCTTGATTGATTATGGAGCTTCAGAATTTTGGTCTGCAATTTTTAGTCTCATTTATTGAATGCTTAAAGCACTCAGTTCTATCCATATGTATTAGAGATTAGCTTCTTCTATGAATTTGTGAGTTGGTTCATAGCAGAAATCGATATTGGCACACTATTTTCTCTTACAATTTTATGTATGTTTTCATGGTAAGGGTTCGGGGTAGATTTTTCGCGTCCTTCAATTGTCCAATTTCAAGGATGATTCAAGCCCCATTGCCAAGTGGTAAGTTCAAGTTGAACAAAGGAATTTCAATTTGTATATTTTATATTTTGGTCTTACATAACACTCCCTTCCATTAATTATGAAATTTCATACCTTTTCACTTGAGAAAAGTGAGTAGAAAAAAAATATAATAATTATATTTATTTATGTTTTCCATTTCTATTTGTTACAAGTTGGGCTGAAGAATAATGATTGTTAATTCATGAAACATTGAGAGAAGGTGATCGAACATTTGGGGCCACACTTGAATTCCCAACAAAGAGGTGATGTTCTTCAATCAGCCAATTTCAATGATGGATCAAGCCATTGGCAAGTGGTAAGTTTTGGTATATCTTATGTATTGGTCTTTTATAACTCTTCGTCCACCTCGAGTATACAGAAAATTGAGTGTCTCCTCTGGATAATAGGAGATTGTAATTGAAAAGTAAATTTATACAAGAAATCTCATAGGCTCTGCATATTCGAGACCAATATGTTGATGTTGCTATTATATATTTTCCAACGATTCAATTTCAGCAGCTTATTCAATGAGATTCAGCTTTTATTCTTGAAATTGATATTTGATATCTCTATCTAATCTCTATCAATTATGCGTGGCCACATGTTGTTCTTTAATCAAATAGTTTTCCTCATTATTGTTAAGATTATACGTTGTGATGGCCACCAATAATTTACTATTTGTTTTAAAGATCGTCCTTAGGTTTCTTTCAATGGTGGGATCAGTTTCTTGGTTCTGGATGCATTGGGCACTCATTCAGCCAAAAGTACCATAGGAGGGTTACTTAAGTAAGACTCTAGCTATATATATCCTTCCACCTCGCAGTACTAAGTGTGGATCGATTTGATCCTTTTTATGCATTAAACTGTTTTCTTAATTGTTGTGATTGTGTGGCCAAGCATGAGAAAGACCATTTCTTCATTGTGTATTTGTTTGGAGTCCTACAACCAAGCTATACTAATCATCTTGGAAGCTCTAAAGATGGAAGTATCACTCAGTGTTGAAGCTGGGACTGCATTTGTGGAATTCAAGTTTCTTGAGGAAGTGGGTTCACATTAACAAATTAATGCATTTTATTTTTATCGAATTCCAATTGATTGCAATAGCCGTTATAAACTGCTAAAAAACTTGATTGTCCATTCTTGTCAAGATCACATTCTTGGACATGACTTTCCCATCGACTTAATATCAATTCAAAAAAATAAACCAACTGAAAAAAATAAACCAACTGATTCATCTATCAAAAAGTACCCTGTATATACATACTGCACGCTTGGACCAACTCTTTATTGTTTGATCTATATCTAATCTTCATTGCCAAGTAAGCAAATGAAAGATATCTGCAGGTGTAGGTTGCTTTCATGTACTTTTATTTATCAGAACTCGAAATCACTAATAGTAATTAAGAGGCTTCTTTGCAGACACTAAACAAGTTCTCATGTATAGCATTAGCAGGTGTGGCAACTGAGTATCTTCTCTTTGACACCGCAGAAGGAGGTCTTTTAGATATTAGCACCGTATTATTGTTTTTCATCTCTTTCGACAATATGCAGGATCTTAGTATGAGTGTTGTAGCACTATGTAGCATGATTAAATGTTAAGCATTACCATGAATCATGATTAAACGTTATTACCATATTTAGAGAATCTCCAGCGCTCGGTGACTTAGTCCATACCCATCAATTATCGATCTATGAATCAGGGGCTTTATACATTATACATTACCTTTCAAGGTGCAAAAAATAGAACAGTAGAGAATATCAATCCTAATAAAGATAGATGCTAATAAAGTGGATTATTATAATAAATTAGGAGACAATTGCTTAAATGCACCACGCATTACTGGGGTTTTATAATGTTATCATACGCTCGATGTCACTGCAATGCAATTGATGGTGGTCTAATGTTAAAAACTTTTAGAGGAAAAATGTATACATATTTAGAGGCATATTGGTTTAACTTTTAACTCCTTCATTTTTGCTTCCAAAGTTGTGCATAATTTACCACCCATACATATTAGATAATGCATACATTATGATTGATTTTATTCTCTGTTTTCGGGACTCTAGGACTTCGCCATTTTTCGTTCGGTGATCCTTTCTATAATATGTTGAGAAGTTTAGAGTTTTTCTTCACATGCTCGAGTGCATCCCCTTTCTAGCTTGACATTCACACAACAAATGAGTATGACTGTTTTGAATGTATCAGTCAAAGGCTCAAATCTCACAGGTCAAATTCACCATTTAAAGCATCAATTCAATTTCATTAACATAATTTCCTCCATGCAACATCTCCACAAAATCACATTCAACACAAAAGATTCTTTCAAGTATCATTATCACATAGTCATCAAATCAGCAACCAATTTCACAGTTCACCAAATGAACTAATCCTAAGAAACTTAAAGAAAACTTTCCTCCGATGAAACTAACCTATAACTTAAAAGAAAAAAAAAAGGCAAGAAACAGGTAGAACATCCCAAGATAAGCCGCCCTTTCTCCCCCCAAACTTGTTCTCAGAACAAGTTTCGGAAACGAGTTTAAAGAGAAAAAAAGAAGGAAAGTGGCTAATCTTGGGCACTTACTACGACTCACTGTGGAGGTGAATTGGATAGGAATTAGAGGTGAAAATGGGTGAAAAGAAGTAAAAAAAAAACTTACCTTTTGTGCGACCCGGGTCGGGTCACGGGTCGCCCAGGTCGGGTCGCAAGTCTTGCTGCTGGATGGAAAAGTGCGAAGGGTCGACCCGGGTCGAGTAACCAGTAACCAGCAACCCGCTCGGGTCATATATCCAGCTCCAAATAGTGACATCCGAAGGCGCGACTCGGGCCGGGTTGCCTGCAGCCAAGCCGGGTCGTGAGTCGTCGCCTGGTTGCCAAACTCGAAGCTCCAACCTGACCTGGGTCCCTCTTTTTTTTTTTGGTTTTTTTTTCTAGTTAACCTATTCTAAACAAAACTTAAACGAACAAAATAATACCTATACTAAAAACGAACCAAAAGGTAATAACAATTGGGTTTTCTCCCAACAAACGCTTAATTTTACGTCTTTAGCTAGACTGAGTTTTGGAGAGAACTTACGGTACATCGAGTTGAAAACTCCATACTTTCTCTCTTTGCTTTGAGTGATGGCTATGCTTTAATTTAACTTTTTTCTTTGACATTTCCTGCAAATAATTCAAAGAAGCAACATCATTGTAGGATTTAACATCCTTGAGGTCACATATTAAATCAATAGAGAAGATAGAGGGACTTAGGAAATCTTTCAAGTGATCATGAGTTGATTTTTCCTTTGAACTCTCTTGGACTCATTCCTCCATTATGTCAATTGAATGACACTCTTCTCTTTCTTCATGAACCTTCATGGCATTATAGATGGAAAAAGTGATTTGCTCTTCATTAACCCTCAATTTAAGCTCTCTTTTCTCAACATCTATCAATTCTCGTTCTGTGGCCAAAAATGGTCTCCCCAAAATTAGAGGCATATCAAAATTCTCTTCCATATCAAGCACAACAAAATCCACCGGAAAGATGAACTTATCAACTTTAACCAACACATCTTCAATAATCCCCGTTTGAAAACTCAACGATCGATCAGCTAATTGAAGAGTCATTGTCGTTGGTTTCAACGTTCCTAAATTAAGCCTTTGGAAGTTGGACAATGACATCAAATCAATTGATGCTCCAAGATCACACAAGACCTTTTTGAATTGGACCCCTCCGATGTCACATGGAATTGAGAAGCTTCCTGGATCTTTCAACTTTTGTGGAAGTTTTCGTTGGATTATGGCACTACACTCCTTGGTTAAGTTGACTATCTCATTGTCAACTATCTTCCTCTTTTTCGAAATGATATCCTTCAAAAACTTCGCATAATGTGGCATTTTCTCCAAAGCATCAGCAAAAGGGATGTTGATTTGTATTTTCTTGAAGATATCAAGAAACTTCTTGAATTGTCCATCTGATTTTTGCTTTTGCGTCCTATGTGGAAATGACAATGGCACTGTAATTTTCGAAGTCTCTACTGTCTTTCGAACACCTCGATCCTTTTCTTTCTTCTCAGTTTTGTCTTTCATGCTCTCTTCCTACTCTTTCGCTTCTTCTTTCACATTTTCAGCAGGCATGGAAGGTCCTTCATACTGTGTTCCACTTCTCAAATTGATTACATGACAATACTCTTTCGGATTCACCTTAGCGTTGCTTGGATATTGACCCTTTTGATGTTTGCTAGAATCGCACCTATCTGACCTATTTATGTTTCGAGTGCCTTGAAACGTGCTTCATTTTCTGCATCCATTTTGTTGAGTCGAGCTTCGATTCTGTCAATTTTTTCCTCATTTTTTGACATCCGTGATCTCGACTCATTGATGAATGCACCCAAGACATCTTCAAGTAAAGGCTTTTTCCCTTCATTGATAACCCCATTTGTCACAGAAAATCCTGGAAGGGGTTGCAAAACATTTTTGTTGTTCGTATATGAAATGTTCTCAGTGATTTCTCCCTCCATGATTATACTGATATGGCCACTTATTGTTCCGGAAGTTGTTGTAATTCTGCCCACCGATGTAATTCAACTCCTCAACTTCTTCATGTTGGGCAAAATGACCAATCTGCATTCCCAAACTATCCATGGGTTGATTATGAGAATGTGCTAGAGCAGATACTTGAGTAGTGAGTGCGGCTATAGCAGCTAAAACTTTATCTTGACTCTGAATTTCAGCCACCTTTCTATAAGTAGTCCTTTCAGACGGCCATTGATAACTATTTGTCGCCATCTCCTCCAAAATATACATGGCCTCCTCAGGACTCTTTGCTAGCAACGCTCCTCCTGCTGCCGCGTCTATCATTACTCTTGTGGATCCAAACAATCCGTTATAAAAGAAACAGACTTGTTGATGCTCCGGAAATCCATGTTGAGGACATCTCCTCAACATATCTCTAAATCTCTCACATGATTCCCCAAAAGATTCCCCATCGAGTTGTTTAAATTGTGTGATCTCACTCTTCATCTTCAATGTCTTACTCGGTGGAAAATACTTGAAGAGAAACCTCTTACTCAACTCATCCCAACTAGTAATCGAGCCCGGTGGAACGGAATTGAACCACAACTTCGCTTTATCTCGTAATGAGAATGAGAATAAACGAAGTTTGATTGCATCATCAGAAACCCCATTCAATTTGATTGTGTCACAAACCTCCAAAAATTGCGCCAGATACGCGTTAGGATAATCTAGATG
Organism: Scutellaria baicalensis; assembly: GCA_005771605.1. Lineage (NCBI taxonomy): Eukaryota > Viridiplantae > Streptophyta > Magnoliopsida > Lamiales > Lamiaceae > Scutellaria > Scutellaria baicalensis. The sequence goes on along the minus strand of CM016725.1, from coordinate 12,580,246 downwards.
ACTTCTACCAAATTGGATCTGTTTCACCATGCTTATCAAGGCTGGTTTGAGTTCAAAATTATCTGCCTCAATTGGTGGTCTCACAACTCCCCTTATGTTTTGTTGAGGCTGAAAGTAATCTTGAATCGCCCTTTGTTGAGCAGGAACGTTCGGTTGATTATTCTCAAATCCTCCATACCCAGGTGGTACTTGATTTCTGTTTTGATCGTCAGTCATTTGATTGAATAACAGCTTTTTTCTTTGCTTTGTTGCGTTTGCAGGTTGATTCAATCTCCGAATCAGGTTCAATCAAAGTCGCCCTTTTGGAGCGTGTGTTCATCCACTACTTGAAAACAAAAAATAAGAGTATTTCAGACACTATCTGAGACGAAAATAAAAGAAAATAAAAGTGATTTTTTTATTTTTTTTATAAAGCAAATAAAACCCTAGATTAAGATCAGACAAAAATATCTAATATTAACTATCCTAAAACTCTAGTCCCCGGCAACAGCGTCAAAAACTTGATCGATGGTCTATTTCTAGTCTATATCGCAAGTGTACGGTGTCAACTATAAATAGGGCGAGCAAGGTCGATCCCAGAGAGACTAGTGAATTAGAACCTAGTTAACTACCTAATTAATTTACCTAATTTTATCTAGGTGACCGAATTGAGAGAATTGAATCTAATTAACCTATGTCTAAAAAAAATGGAATAAAATATGGAATAAGCAAGTTGTCAAGAAATATCAAGATTCAAGCAAGGATCCTAAGACAACGATTTCATTCTACTTCAATCAAGTTTACTAATCTAGCAAAAATCAACCTCAAATTCAATTATTTTGTGTGAGCAATCACGATTGTAAATTAACCACTCTCTCGAGCAACTTAACTCGTTGATTGATTATTAATGTATGTATCTCTACCTCGCAGTCAATAATCAACTCCTAAAAGCTCCTAAGATCATATTCTCACCTCAATTACTTACTAATCTCTCGATCCAGACAACTTAATTGAGTCATGCATTCCCAAATCTATAATCAGATAACTTCTCTCGATCTCAATCCAATTAATTAGAGCATGCAAAAATTTGGCTAGAACTCATACATGGAATAAGCACAAGGAAGCATGAATAAAATATTATGGATTAGAGGAAAGATTAAAACTAAATATTCAACAAGAAATCCATAGAACTACTCTCATGTACTAAGATCACGAGACCCCTAGCCAAAAATCACCGAAGTTGAGTTTCCTTGCCGCAGTTACAAAGACGAATCATAGGAGGAGACTCATACGAATATGAATTTGACATATTTCTTGACTACCGGTTCCGCGATGGAAGAATTATCGATGGGGATTTTCTAGGGTTCTTATCTATGTAAAATCCCATTTCATTTGGGGATGAAATCGATTTTGGAGATGTTTTTTAAATTAAAATGGTATGTTATATCAGTTTTTTTCTTGATTTTTTTTTTAAAATATTTTTGTGGTGACATAGCGGTCTACGTGGCAACTTTTTTTTTTTTTGTGGGAAAAAATTGCAGATTTGGGTTTCATGCACATAGGCAAATTCTAGTGGTTATGTCACCCCGAAAGAAAATCCGGCCAAAATCAGATTCAAACTGGAAAAAAACTGAAGTAATTCTCGATACTAGTGTACCAAAATTGGAAAGTGTCAAACTTAGCGGACGAAAGATGATATTATTCCTTAATTATTTTTGTTATTATCTCTAGATGGTATATTTTTATGTATAATATTTATTACATATTTTTATATTATTCTTTCTTCGTTTTTTAATGGCAAAAACTTATATGAGTTGGTGCACAAATCTAGATTCATACATCAAGGTTACTGGTCAAAATGCCAAAAAACGCGCTCCCACATGCGTTTCAGGCGCCTCATACTCGTGCTGAAACTCACTTAAATTCGCTCTAATAGACCTACATTTATGTATAGTTAGACCTACCATTGTGTTATGTTAGACCTACCTTATGTAGGTAGGTCTAACATAACAAAAAGGTATGTCTAACTATACATAAAGGTATGTCTAATACAACGTATTGGTATATGTGTCGAACCTAGGGTTTTTTTTTAAAAAAAATTTAAGTATGAAATTTGGACAGAATGGTAGGCTTAACATAATATCAAGGTAGGTTTAACATAACGTAAAGGTAGATATAACATAACGTAGTGGAAGGTGCCAAAATTCAAAAAACAAATGCCAAAAAAATAAAGGTATGAAATCTGGATAGAAAGGTAGGTTTAACATAGTTTAAAGGTATGTCTAACATAATCTATTGGTAAGTGCAAAATATCAAAAACCATGCGCGAAAAAAAAAAAAAAAAAGAGAGAGAGGCGGGTCCTCTGACCCGGATTCGACCCATGCACCTGATTCATATGAGACCTACTCTTTTTTAATATATTTCAACCTTTATTAAAAAATGAATTTATACTTAGAATATATTCATTTTGAATTATTTTTTTAAACATATAGTCTATTTTTCAATAAATCTAAAAAATGACCAGAAATTTTGATTCAAATTATTTTAAAACAAATAATTAAAATAATCTGAAATATTGAATCGTGAAAAACAAGATTCGCCACCCCAATTTTCAAATCACGAAATCATGTAAAGAATACAAAAGTTTACATATATATATATGAGTAACACTTGTGTGCCCCCATATTAATCATCATATGATGTTAAATATATACTCTACATGTATCATGTATATACTCTGCAGGTATCACATGTATACTCTTATATGCATATGATACCTGTAGAGTATATTTATAACACCAATAAATATAACACCTATAGAATATATTTACAACACCTGAAGAACATATATATAACACCTAGATTCGTGCCCCTATGTGCCACAGAGGTATATAAGTTTTTGTCTATATGTGTGTATCAAGAAATTAAAATAATTTTAATAAATCTGATAATTCAAAATTAAATTGAAATATGATGATTGTTAATTAAAGTATTAAAAATAACTCAACTATGATTGTAGAATTTTATAAAAATTCTCATGATTAATAAACATAATACAAAAGTCTAAGTATTGAAAAAAAACTGGAATAATAAAAACACTGAAATATTAAAAAAAACTGGAATATTAAAACAAAAACTAGAATATTAAAAAAATTGGATAATTAAAAAACTGAAAATTTTAATTAAAAAAACTGGAATATTAAAGAAAATTCAAAATAAGATCATTTAAATTGTAAAAAAATACAAGAAAAATCTGAAATTAAAAAAATTACGATTAGATAATAAATACAAAATTACAAGACATATATTGGAAATAACCAAATAAAAAAATTACGTAATAGTTTAAATATTAATCTGAAAGTTTCAAAAAAATTCACATTACTAATATAATTAGAAAATACTAACTACACCTCAGAATTTAGAATTTATGATTATAAAGTATAAATATAATTTTAACTTATTTGCAAATTATTTTGAAAGTTAATTTTAATACTTTTAAAAATAATAATTTATTAAAATTAATCTGAAATTAAATTAAAATTAAAATTTGAATATTATTAATATAATTAAAAATCTAACAAAATCTCAAAATTTTGTATATCTTATTTAGAAAATATTTTAAAATTTACCTTATATCGCAAGTGTACGATGTCAACTATAGATAGGACGAGCAAGGTAGAGACAAGTGAGTTAGAATCTAGTTACCTAATTAATCTACCCAATTTTATCTGGGTAACCGAATTGAGATAATTGATTTAATTAACCTATGTATAGAAACAAATAAATGAAATAAAATATCAAACAAGCAAATATCAAGAAAATCAAGATTTAAACAAGGATCCTAAGACTATGATTTCATTCTACTTCAATCAAGTTTACTAATCTAGTAAAATCAATCTCAAATCCAAATTATTTTATGTGAGTAATCACGATTATAGGTTAATCTCTCTCGAGCAACTTAACCCGTTGATTGATTATTAATATTTATCTCTACCTCGCAGTTAATAACCAACTCCTAAAAGCTCCTAAGATCGTATTCTCACCCCAATTATTACCAATCCTCGATCTAGGTGATTAATTGAGTCATGCATAAATTTGGCTAGAATTTGTACATTGAATAAGCACAAGGAAACATGAATAAAATATCATGGATTAGATGAAAAATTAAAACTAAATATTCAACAAGAAATTCCTAAAACTACTCTCGTGCCTAAGATCACGAGATCCCTAGCCAAAAATCATGTTTGTTTTAAAATAAATTACAAAACGACATGATAAAAACTAAAAATAAAATCAAAGAAAAGTTTATTGAATTTGTGATTCGTTAGTTGCTCCTTTTAACTCATGAATCTTCAATTCCTTGTTTTCTTGCTTGCTCTGAAGATGTGTATGAATGTATGTGATTGCTTTTGAATATAAATGAATGTCTCTGAATCCTGAGTCACAAAGTCTCAATTTATACATTACAATTGTGTTTGAAGTAGAGTTCTAGTCGAAATGGGGTCTAAAACGGCCAAACGAATCGCAGCCCAACCGGATTCGGATGACCTAGCCAATATCGAACAACAAAATAGAATTTTGTGCCGAAAAACACGTTACCCAGGTGGGTCGCGAGCTACCTGAGCCGGGTCGAACCATCGAATTTCACATCTCCATCAATTCATGCCTCGGGACCTGACCTCACCCAGGTTATGACTTCTAGATTCTTTTTGACCCATTGTTAGCTCGAATTTGAGATTGTTTTCTTCATAAAAGTAGTAGCCCTTGAAGTTCACTATCAAATGACACTAATTTCAGCCCAAGTTCTGTTTCCTACACAAAGTTATTGCCAAAGTACTGAAACCCTATCAAGACAAAATTAAGGATGTTCTTACACAACTTTCAACTTCTTGTAATATTATGTTTTCTTGGAGGCAGAATTGAAGATAATGTTTAACATGAAAGTTGTAGAACACCCTTTTTAGCTTTCCAATAAGATAAGAATCACCGAATTTGCACTTTCGAGATATGAATTTTCATCTATAATTATACGTTTTCAACTCCCTATATCTTGACTCCAACTTAAGATTCAACTCCATTGAGCTTCCATTTTATGCTAAAATCTATCAAATTTCTTTCAAATCAAGCGAAAATGTGAAATCTTGTTTTTCAACACAAAATAATATGAAATTAAACCCCAAAATGCATCAAATAACGCAGGTTATCAATATTTTATTTAGAAAATAATTTTCAAAGTTGCCTTTCGTATTTCTGTAAATGCTTTTGTAATTTTGGTAACAAAGGTGAATTGATGCAAGTTTCCAAAACACAAGGGGGTTCATTTTTTATTCAACTTATTTGAAGGGTATAACGAGAAATTCAACTTAAAATGTAAAAACGTTAGTTCCAATTCAAAAAAAGTGGGTGTACGTCGAATTTTTAATATCCCAAGTGTAAATGGTGCAATTTTGAACATAAAAGGGGGAGCGATGCCGATTTCCTAATCACGAGGGGTTTTGGCAAAAAAATTTCAGGCTGACAATTTAGAATAATAAGTTGTCGTGCCGCAAAATTTTTACCAATTTTAGCCCAATTACTCAATTTGGCTGAAATTTCACGTGAATCGCACGTGAGCATGCTAATTTAGATCATTTGGAACAATTTTGACCAATTTCATCCATTTGTAATATATTATTATACAAGTGGCATTCCACATTAAATTTTCACCTCATACACCACATAATAATATTAAAAACAGAAAAAGTTAAATTCTTTTTGAAACTTATATATAATTTTAATGGTAAATTAGCCCCACTAACCATTCCTACATAAATATTTGTCCAACTAGTCTTTCATCCAATTTCCAAATAATATTAAATAAATTAAATGAAATCTGTTGTACCAAATAACCATGCACCATGCGTGTATCACATCTCAAAACGTGCAGTCAACATAAATTGTTATTTAAGAAGACCATGTTTGTAATTTCTTAGTAAAATAGTCCATATTTCAAAATTATGTAACTTTGATACTAGAAACATATTATAATTTGTAATCGTTTTTACGTTCAGAACTCATAACGCGTTTTGGATGTGATACACGCATGGTGCATGTTTATTTGGTACAACGGATTTCATTTAATTTATTTTTATTTAATATTTATTTTTTATTTTTATTTAACATTTATTTAAAAATTAGGTGAAAGACTAATTGGACAAATATTTATGTAGGAATGGTCAATGGGACTAATTTACCTAAAAATTAAATAAAATAGCAAAGAGAAAAAGTAAGAAAGTGAAAAATTGTTCAATTAAGCAAGAATTAATGTTGAATTTTCAATTATATTTTATGACAATGTGAAGAATATTGTTGTTTTGCAGTCGGGCCTCGGGATAGTTTTGGAGAGTTTGGTTAGAGTCACCGGAGGTGGATGGTGGTGAAGGCAGCGGTGGTAGTGAGAAGATTTGATTATAGGGGAAGATTGTAATGATATTTTTCATTGTTTTAATTTTAATTTAATTAAATATGTTTTTACCACATCAACCATTTTGTATCTAAATGCCATCCATGTGTGCATTAAATAACATTTAGACATAAAATGATAGTCACGTCAGCAAAATTATCCCCATAAGCCTAATTTAGCGAACTCGCGTGCAATTTCAACTCAATTAAGCGATTCAGGCTGAAATTGGGCAATATTCTTGAAGCCTGATAACTTAGTGTCATAAATTGTCAGTCCGGAAAAGTTATTGCCTAAATTGCCAGCTCGAAAAGTTATTGTCCTATACTGCAGGACCCCAAACTTACGGGGGTAAAAAAAGTAATATACTCAAAAAAATATACTTTGTAACCATTTTTATTTTCAAAACTAATTTAACGGTACACACATGTCGCTGCTAGTAGTGAGAACTTAGGTGCTGTGGATTCTTATGTATTTCTTGTCCCAGTTATACGCCCATTCTTACGTAGACAACCAGCATCATTAGCCTCAGAGAAAGCTCTTCTTGGATGTCTGATGCCACCGGTATCGAGAGAAGTATATCAACAAGTTTTAGAAACTTCCAGAAGTTCAGACATGCTTGAGAGACAGAGGAAGATTTGGTACAATGCATCATCACAGTCAAGAAAGTTTGAAGCGGTTGATTTACTTCAGAAAACGGCCAGAGAGTTGGATCCAGTTAAGTGTTGGTCTGACAGGCAAAATGATATTGAACATCATAGTTTTACCAGTGCCCCGGGGGATCACTTGGGTTCAACAAACTCTGACAATACTGAGGGCAAGTTCAAAGCTCTGGGGAACTTAACACAAAATACTTTGGGTCAAGAGGAAGCCCACGATCGTATTGCCTCAGAAAAGTCTCAACTGTCTGGTTTTATGTCTCCTCAAATGAGCTGCATGAACAGCTTTATCGATAAATCATCAGAAAGCATACCTTTGTACCACTTTAAGGTTGATAACAAGAGAACATCAGGCACTGCTCCAGCTGCTTCTGATTCTTCATTACCGTATAATTCCTTAGGCTTCAGTAGTTCATCCTTGCCTTGGATGGATCCAGTTAATAAATCATTTAGTTTAGCTAGCACAATACCAGCACCTAAGCTTGTTTCAGGATCAGTTTATGTTGGTAATGGCCCTGCACTATTAAGGAGAGTTGTTCATGAAGTAGATGACCGAGAAACTGATGAAACAGCTCATACAGGCAGCAAATTTCACGAGACAGGAGTACCTAACAGAATGAAAGGGAATTCTGTTACAATTGGGGATCGCTCGTCGTCGGCCGAGGCAACAGAAGCATCATCTTTAGCATGGTCATCTACTATTCCTGATTCTGGGTGGAGGCCTCGGGGGGTGTTGGTTGCTCACCTCCAGGAGCACAGATCTGCTGTCAATGACATTTCCATTTCAATGGACCAGCAGTTTTTTGTTACATGGACGTTTAGTACAGGGGATCTGATTTTCTTTGTTAAAGAGCAGACGGAAAATATTATCAGGCCTCAGTTATCTCCTCTATTTTAGAGACTGATTTGATCACATATTCCTCATCACTCACCAAGACTCAATCTAGTTTTTGGTTAAACTTTGTTTTGATATATATCTTCAGTTTCCCAATAAAATATTACAGAATAGATAAACCCTCATAAAACATTGTCCAAATAGGGCGACTTTCTTGGAACATTCATAGGAATCAACACACATATATACATTACATATGCAGACAACTCAACAATAAATGGCATGTGAAAGATGTTCAAGTTTCTTTAACCCTAGGAATTAACTATGTGACAATTTTCCACATGCCAATCAATCTCTTTACAGAATCAGAAATTTCAACTATTACCTTTCAATTTCACATAAGCGCTTTGTTTATGTTTGCTTTGCAAGGCATGAACTTGTGGCAATACTTCTCCAATGTGCTTCAATTCTTGCTAGAACATCTTCTTGTGCGCCGATATGATACGATGCACGATTTTATTTTCCAACTGAACACCCACTTATGAACCAAATAAGATTCCTATCTACAGGTTCTTCAAAAATTGTCCAACAATTTTTTTCAAGTTTTTGGCTTTAATTGGATTCAGAAATCCTAGAGCCACCCATTGATTTTAAAACTTGGAGAAAACTTCATGATCTTAAAAAAAGACTACACAAATGACATGCTGATAATTGAGGTTATGTAGAAGAATTTGCACCAGAAAATTGCAGTACTGCATAGGGAGCAAATGAGAAAAAAGAAAATACAAAAAAAATATAGAGTTAAACTTGATTACCACCATTGGGGACTATGTCAAAATTATTAACACAATAAAGTTAAGTTCTTGGATAGCAGCAAATGGGAAAATACTTTCCATCATTAGTTGATATAAGTTGGGACTTTGTGCAATTCAAAGGAATAGTATACATCAAAAACAATGTCTCAGAGTTGTGATTAATTGATGATGGTGAAATTTTCTTGAAAGAATTACCTACAAGTTACAGTCAATTGTCTACAACTTCGCAAACATATGGATGGCACAAGGATTTATAAAATCAGTTAGTGCCAAAAACTTGCCGAAGAAATTGCCGAAGAATTTTTAAATGGCCCTTATACACAGAAATCTCATAATGCTTCATTAGAGTAGTATAGTGGGAAAATAGAATCATACATCATTATTGAGAGATCAATGCTTGAGAAATACCCAAACAGAGGTGTTTCTTGGTGTTATGAAGGTTCCCTGCAAGATTAAAAGGAAATAATAGATTAAACCTTTTGAATTTTTATGCTAAATGGTTCTTTAACAGATCAAAAAATGAAAAAAAAAAAAATGCATCAAATGCTTCATCAATATCTATATATTAAGAAGCTCATATTAACTAAAAATGAAGAAAAAGAAACCCAATGAACATCAAATCCAGAACTTTTATCAACTATGTGCAGACTAAGAAAATCATCATTATTTTGGCTAAAAAAAACATCTCCAAAAAAGAAGGAACAACAACAATAAAAACAACAACGGATCAACAACAGAGAAAAATAATGATGAACATTGGAATCGAGAATTGGTAGCTAAGCAATCCGTAAAAGTCAGTGTCGGAATTTCCACATCCATTAGAAACAATACGCAGATTCGAACAGAACACATACAAATTATTGGCAAGTAAAGCTCGTGGAAAGAATTATTACCATGGAGGGGGAGAAAATTTCTGGAGACTGGGATCCGATTTTGAAACCCTAGCTGTTACTAGTATCGCTATTTATAGCGGAACTAGGGTTTGTTATTTAGGCAAAAGGATGAATTTCTTTTTGGGAAAATTGAGAAATTACTTTAGCTAATTCATCGTACGGGACAACATCTTTTCGAGCTTTGAAATTAAGGTGCTATTTTTTAGAAATGTGTGAATTTAGGTTAAAAAAAACCAGAATTGATGAATTTTGAGTTAATTCGTACATGAAAGTCACGTGTCTCTACTATTCCGGCCAGTGGCTGAAGTGGCATTTCTTGAATAATTAAATTCTTTTTTTAAATGTCACATCACTAAAATAATGCACTTTGAATTAAATAATACAACTTCATGTCAAAAATTATTTATAAAATATTAAAAAATATTTTTAAAGTAATATTATCCAATAATAACATTTAAAACACTTATATTACAAAATTATAAATTAATTTTTAAAATGAAAAATTGTCTTGTTTATCTTTTATATTAAAACTTAATAAATTATATGTTTTAATCTAAATATTATTATTATCCAATATTATTATTAATCTAAAATAATAAAATATATTTTAAGATATTATTATCCAATAATAATAACAACTAAAATAATTATAGTAAATATTAAAATTTTACAATTATTTCTATACATCAAGTTCATGGATCATGACCCATGCAATTCGGGTCATATGACCCGGAAGGTGAATTTCAAGCTCAAAACGCGCCGGAACACGCCCCCACGTGCTGGTATGCGCTTCAAATCGTGCTCAAACCTTAATTTTGCTCCATGACCCTTTTAATTATTTTGTCTAACATTTTTGTTATGCTCGCCTAACCTTGTCGTCATGTTCACACAACCTTTATATTGTGTTCACATAACTTTTATATCTTGATACTCTAATATTTTACAAAGTAATATAAATATATTACCTTTTAGACCTTTAAATTATAATAATTTAACATTTATGTTATAACAATTTCATTTTTATATTATATAATATAACCTTTGTATTTTCAAAGGTTATGATAGTTGTACATAAAAGTTAAATCAATATTGTAAGAAGAATCCTCAATATATTTTGATGAGACAAAACCCGCTGTAACCTAATATGTTCTTACTGATTATTTTCCCACTTAGTTTTTAGTTTCAATAAGTAGCAAAGGTCTGCCTGAAGGCTTCCACCGTATTTTAAAGTTTCAAGCTGCATGCAACATGGTTTGAAGAAGTCTGCATACAACGAGCTAATCTTGGAAGAGCTGAAGGAGAACAACTTTGCTACATGTTTCACGACTGGACACTGCATGCTCTGGATGCAGTAAGTCTGGTTGCAGCAATACAGAAGAAGTTGCAGCAACTGAAGTGAGACATGTCCAGCGGGATCAAACTCGCAGTATTCAACACCCGTTGCATGTCCTCTGTTGATACGAGGAAACATTAACTTCTATTGGTCCCAAGTGGTAGTAGGCTTAGAGGGGGGGTGAATAAGCCTACTCAATTTTCAAAACTTTTCTTCTTAAGTTGAATGAATAAGTCACTCAGGCAGTTCGCTAAAGAGCTAACTATCGTGAAGGTTACTGCTTGAGCAGTTACCTTAAGTGAGTTTTAAGCAAAATGAGTTTTATACACAGCAGATCTAAATACTTTTAGACCAAAGCTTCTTCTCTTAAAACCGTTAATGTGCTTATGAGAGATATGTAGTAAGAAGTAGATAAGCAACACAGTAAAAGAACAACAGTAAGCTATATCAAAATAAACACAAAGGTTTATTGAGGTTCAAGGGTGGAGTAATCCCTCTACGTCCTCTTTACTCCTTCTCAAGGAGGAACTTTGTTAGGTCAAACGGTTGATTTACACAAGTCTCGCTTAGACAACTTAAACCTAACAAGAACTGTCAGTCTCTCCCACACAGGGTTACTGCATAGTGACCAAACTCAACTAGCCCACTCAGAGCTCTTGTTCTTCTACTAAGAACGCAAATACTTGATTAGGAACAGCCTCTGATCAAACAACTCCTAACAGTCTACGAAAGTAATAAAGTGGTTTTCTTCAACAACACAGGCATCAAGCTTTGAATAGGGAACTCTCTAGATAGAGTGTGCTTGCTGCAAATAGACTGGACTTGAAACTTCTAAGAATAGAAAGATAGATTGTTGGATTGCTTGAGTGTTTTGTTTTCTAGAGTTTCGGGTTTCTAGTTTCAAGTGCTTCTCAAGTCCAATTCTTCTAGTATTTATAGGCGATGAGGATTTTGTACGTTTGAGAGAGAGCCTCCTTCGCAGCATGCATAGTGTAACGTGGCATCTCCTGATTTGTTCGTACAATGGTTGTTGAGATCGTACGTATCTGTTGCTGCATCGCCATACCTAGTTTGTCATATCTTCAGACTTCATTTTTGCTTTTGATACGTGACACCATCTGATTGGTTGAAATTGCGGTTGTGTCTAACGTAAACCTCGTATACGAATTTCGAGGTAATTTCTGCTTAACAGGTTGCTGATGCTTCCCTGGTCGTTCAGTGGCTTCAGCTTACTTTGTCTTTTGCACAGTTAGCAAGCTCAACATCCTTGTGCAGTGAGCGTCCAGTATCCTTTTCAAGCAGCCTGCTGCAGAGATGTATACTTAGATCATTTTTACGGTTTTATGCAACAATGTCTTCATGCTCCAGTCTTGATCATCAAGCCTCCTGATCCTATACTTGTTGCAGAGAAAGAGAGGTAAAAAGTGAAAAAGGATAGAGGTTCATTCACCCCCCCCCCCCTCTGAACCTCTGTAACCACTTGGGACCAACAAGTGGTATCAGAGCGGGTTGGTTAAAAACCAACTCGTCTGGTTGCCTACCCAGATCCACCCTTGACCACATCGTTGTTTTTGTATCTAAGTGTTTTACTGCTTTCTTTCTTCATGGATTATATGCATTCAAAGTTACCTATGTTTACTATTGAGGATTATGATGAATGGAAAATAAGAATGCAGGCACATCTATCAGCCATGCACGACAAAATATGGTACGTGATCATGGAAGGACCTCCCACCATTACTAAGCCAAATCCAGTGTTTGTCAGAGAGAGGGGAGAAGAGCCCGCTGAAAAAGATAAGGATGATGATAAAGACGAAGTTGCTGAAATGGAGCCACCCATGATGCAGCCATACACAGAGAAGCTCAGACAAGAATGTACTGTGGAGGATAAGAAAAGATTCAACTTGGATAACATCGCAAAGAACGCACTGTTTCTTACCTTGGATAAAGGAACCTTCAGCAAAGTGAAAACGTGCAAAACTACCAAAGAAATATAGGATAAACTGGAGTAGATTTGCGGAAGGAACAAAGCTAACCAAAGATAACAAGATCTCTGCTGCCACTCAGAAGTTTGAACTGTTTGAAATGAAGACAAATGAAACCTTAGAGCAACTCGACCTGAGATTTACAGGAATAGTGAATGAGCTCGAGTCCCTGGGAAAAAGCTACTCTCAAAAAGAAAAGAACATGAAAGTTCTTAGGACGCTGCCAGCAGAGTGGGACAACAAAACCACTGTTATGCGTGTCTCCATGGATTTGAAATCAATGAGTACGTTCGATCTTTTTTCAGATCTCAAGGCGTTTGAATTTGATATCAACAGAAGGAAAAAATAATAGGAGGAAGGCAGCAGTAAAGTCATTGCCCTTGCTACAAGAAGCTTAAATTAAAACACTATTGTAACCAAGCTAGTAGTTACAGCAGAATTTGTTGCAGTTGCAGAAGATGACATGGCGTTGCTTCTAAAGAAATTCTCAAAGTTTATGAGAAAAGGCAAGAAGTCAGGTGGAAACTTTCCTCGAAGGATAAACTTGCAGCAACCGCCATAACAGCAAGGATAACAATCCCAAGATACAGCAGAGTCAAGAGACTTGTGCTACAATTGCAGAAAACCTGGACACTATGCACGAAACTGCCCTCACCCTGTTGTCCACAAATATCCACCTGAGGTTTGAGCAAAGAGAAAATAAAGAACGAAGATGGAAAGATAAAAATTGAGAGCGCTGCTAGTAGAAACTGGGAAAGCTAAAGGAGCAAGCACATCCACTGAAGTTCAAGAGGAATCCTCATCTGAATCAGACTCAAATGAATCCACCTCAGAGGACGAAGCAATGATCTGCCTAATGGCGCAAACTGAGGAAGATGCAGAAGAAAAGGTACTCTTTAAACATGTCTCTTCTAAGTCTGATGATATTAGGATGGATAACTTTGTAAGACAACTCCTTAGCAACTTTGAGAAAATCAACTCAGAAAATGAGACTCTGAGGAAAGAGAATGAGTTTCTTAAGTAAAAAGCCTGCATAATGGAAGTATGAGAAGGAAATTGTGGAAGAAACGAGTGAGAACAAGAGTAAGGAGTGTGTTAAACTCAAAAACAGAGTAAGGGAACTTGAGATCGAAGTGATCAAGCTTAAATCCACTATAAACCTGTTCAGTGGAGCCTCAAAAAAATCAAGAGATTACATAAGTCAACAAAAGACACTGGAAGCAAGACTTGGGATAAGATACAAGAAAACTGATAAACCCCACAAAGAAAAATCAAGTGCAGATCCGAAATTCATCAAGGGAGAAGTTCTATTTCTCAGTGAAAAGATGGAAGTGCTGACAGTTGAAGAAGATATTCCTAAGTGTGATGTTGTAACCATAGAAACAAAGAGTGCTGAAAGCTGTAGCATATAGCAGAATGAAGCTGGCACTGACAAAACTAAGATGCAGCAAACAACAAGGTTGCAGCACAGCAAAAGGAAGCGAGGAAGTGAAGTCCGACAAAGAGAGTATGATTTTATAAACACATCCCTATTCCCTAAAGATAGAAGCAAGATCGAACCTGACACAACAAAAAAAGATCCTAAATATAACTCTCTAGGACCCATACGTGTATGGGTTCCTAAACCTGAATGATCATCTTGCAGGTACAATCGCAAGGAAGCAATGGAGACCCATGGTATATTGATAGTGGCTGCTCGAGACACATGACTGGCGACAAATCGTCTTTGAGCAACTTCAAAGAATGCAAAGGACCAAGAGTGGTGTTCGGGGATAACTCAAAAGGAAACACCTTAGGTACTGGAAGATTAATCAGAGGAGATGTACAAATTAATGATGTGTCATATATGAAAGGATTGAAGTATAACTTGCTGAGCATTAGTCAATTCTATGACAAAGGCATATGGTGGAGTTAAGCAAAAAAGTTAAGCTTGCAGGACTACGGAAAAGAAATGTATATCTTGTGGACTAGAACTCTTCAACAATGCCAACATGCTTTATTGCGAAAGACTCACCAGAAGAAAGCTGGTTGTGGCACAAGAGGATGAGTTATCTGAACTTCAAAACGATCAACAAGCTGGCCAGGAAAGGACTTGTGAGAGGATTACACGACATTGCATACAAAAAGGAAAGCATATGTGGAGCATGTCAAAAAGGAAAGCAGATCAAGGTATCCTTCAAGGAAAAGATGCAGTGACATATTTCTTGACTGCCGGTTCCACGGTGGAAGAATTATCGATGGGGATTTTCTAGGGTTCTTCTCTATGTAAAATCCCATTTCATTTGGGGATGAAATTGATTTTAGAGATGTTTTTTAAATTAAAATGGTATATTATATCATTTTTTTTCTTGATTTTTTTTAATATTTTTATGGTCACATGGCGGTCTACGTGGCGGCTTTTTTTTTTTTTTTTGTGGGAAAAAATTGCGGATTAGGGTTTCATGCACGTAAGCAAATTCTGGGGGTCATGTCACCCCGGAAGAAAATCCAGCTAAAATCGGACTCAAACTGGAAAAAAAACTGAAGTAATTCTCGATACTAGTGTACCAAAATTGGAAAGTGTTAAACTTAGCGGACGAAAGATGATATTATTCCTTAATTATTTTTGTTATTATCTCTAGATGGTATATTTTTATGTATAATATTTATTACATATTTTTATATTATTCTTTCTTCGTTTTTTTAATGGCAAAAACTTATATGAGTCGGTTGCACAAATCTAGATTCATACATCAAGGTTGACCTGGTCAAAATGCCAAAAAACGCGCTCCCAAGCGCGTTTCAGGCGTCTCATACTCGTGCTGAAACTCACGCAAATTCGATCCAATAGACCTACCTTTATGTATAATTAGACCTACCTTATGTAGGTAGATCTAACATAACAAAAAGGTATGTCTAACTATACATAAAGGTATGTCTAATAAAACGTATTGGTATATGTGTCGAACCTAGGTTTTTTTTTTTTAAATTTTAAAGTATGAAATTTGGACAGAATGGTAGGCTTAACATAATATAAAGGTAGGTTTAACATAACGTAAAGGTAGATATAACATAACATAGTGGAAGGTGTCAAAATTCAAAAAACAAATGCAAAAAAAAAAAAAGGTATGAAATCTGGGTAGAAAGGTAGGTTTAACATAGTTTAAAGGTATATCTAACATAACCTATTGGTAGGTGCAAATTTTCAAAAACCATGCGCGAAAAAAAAAAAAAGAGAGAGAGAGAGAGACGCGGGTCCCCTAACCCGGATCCGACCCATAAACCTGATTCATAGGATACCTACTCTTTTTTAATATATTTTGCAACCTTTATTAAAAAATGAATTTATAGTTAGAATATATTCATTTTGAATTATTGTTTTAAACATATAGTCTATTTTTCAATAAATCTAAAAAATTACCAGAAATTTTGATTCAGTTTATTTTAAAACAAATAATTAAAGTAATCTGAAATATTGAATAGTGAAACAAGATTCGCCACCCCAATTTTCATGAAAAACTTTTATGCATCAGGTGCATGGATCCTAAATCCATGCACCCGACCCAATCCGCACGTGTACGCATTTTCACGCGCGTCTGACACGCCCTCACGTGCTCCCACGCGCCTGGGCAGATGCGCTCAAATTCGCTCGTTAAGGATACCTTTCAGTTATGTTAAGGATACCTTTAAGTTATGGTAAGGATATCTTTCAGTTATGTTAAGAATACCTTTGAAATCCTGATTCCAGGTTACATGCCACATTATGTTAAGAATACCTTTTAGTTATGTTAAGCATACCTTTAGGTTATGTTCAGGATACCTTTAGTTATGTTAAGAATACCTTTTGGTTATATTAAGCATACCTTTAGGTTATGTTAAGAATACCTTTAGGTGATGTTAAGGATACCTTTGAAATCGTGATTCCAGGTTACATACCATGTTATGTTAAGAATATCTTTTAGTTATGTTAAGCATACCTTTAGGTTATGTTAAGGATACCTTTAGTTATTTTAAGAATACATTTTGATTATATTAAGCATACTTTTAGGTTATGTTAAGAATACCTTTAGGTGATGTTAAAGATACCTTTGAAATCGTGATTCTAGGTTCCTTTGAAATCCTGATTTGATACCCTTAGAATTCGCTCCAGGTCACATACATTTACGTTATATTAAGGATACCTTTAGGTTATGTTAAGAATACTTTTATGTTATGTTAGAGATACCTTTGTGTACAAAATGTGTAACACAACTACCTTATGGATAAGGTATCACCAACATAACATAAAAGTATCCTTAACATAATCTAAAGATATGTCTGACGTAAATTAAATGTATGAAATTTGCATAAAGGTATCCTTAACATAACCTAAAGGTATCTCTATACATTACCTAAAGGTATTCTTAACATAATCTAAAGGTATGTCTAACTTAACGTAAATGTATGAAATCTGGGCATAAAAGTATCCTTAACGTAACCTAAAGGTATTCTTACACATTACATAAAGGTATTCTTAAAATAATTAAAAGTCATGACTAAAATTCAAAAAAAAGCTAGCCCGAAAAAAAAAAAAAAAAAAAGAAGCGGGTCGGATTACCCGGATCCGACCCGGTCTAAGATCCATGCACCTGATGCACAAGAGACTTACTCAATTTTCATTACGCAGTTTCCTCACCCCCAATTTTCAAATCACGAAAAATCTGAAATCTGATAAATAATCATGTAAATCATGTAAAGAATACAAAAGTTTACATATATATATATATATATATATATATATATATATATATATACTAGTGTAAAACCCGTGTATCACACGGGTATTTTAATATCAATAAATAAATAAAAAGTTATTATTATTTATAAATTAATACTGTAAATTTTATATGTTCAACTCTATAATTTAGCAATCTTATAATAATTTCATTAAATATACTATACATATATTTGTGAACTTTAAAATATTGTAAAACTTTAAATAATTAGTAATAAATCTATCTATAATATCTTAACAATATAAGTAAATAAAAATATTGTTAAAGTAAATAACTCTTTTTAATATATTATTACAAACTTTGGAAAACCTCCTCATAAACAACATTAGTAATAGTGTTACAAATCTTCCCGTCCTTGTCACAACATAGAATTTTGATGTCATTTTTGCTTTTGACTCTGGATATTACAATTGTCCATGAGTGAACACCGACCTGAGTAGATATAAACCAACATTTGATAGAGATTGACCTTGAATTACGGACAAGGACTGGTGCAGACTTTTAATTACAGCTACTCATCCAAGTATCAAAGTATGAAAATTGTGTTTTGAAATATCACAAATAAAAAAATTGCTAGAGAAAATCAGTTGATTATTGGACATACTTTTTCATCCATAAGTATCATCTCCATGCTACGATATTCAGAAGGATTATTAAATTTGGGAACAAACCACATATGAATATCTCGAACCCTAATCTTAAAAATCTCCTTCGATTGATCAATATCTGCGAGAAAACGATATTCTTGTTCCATATTCCTACACACTATTCAAATGAGAATGAGAGTGAATTGATTTTGTTGTGTCATAATCTCAATGGTGAATTTCTTTAAATAAGACCATCAATTGAAATTTGTAACTTCTCATTAAAATTTTAATTAATAAGTATGTAAATTAGCTTAATCATTGCAAAACATTTTTTTTTATGTATATATATAGCTTAATTTTTCCATCATACTTTATTACGTTTCTGCACGTTTTAATATCATGATCACTATGTTTACATAAATATAAGTTGATGTTAATTAAATTTCCATATATACCTCACACTTTCTGAAAAATTAGTGCTGATTTTTTTTTTATTTGGCTTTTTAGGCTGATTTAAATATAGTAAAAAAATAATGGAGGAACAACTAAATATATAGCCAAGACAATATTTATGAATGTTTAAAAAGCTCGTTTGAGGTACATTAAGAATTTATGAGGATTTGCGAGGATTAAGGTTTATTATTGACCCTATAACCAACAACTAATTGCCTTTAATTGTCAATTAACTTTTAATACTACATTAATGGCACTTTTTTTTTTTTTTTTTGTTCTTTTAGCAAAGTTTATAAAACTTATTTCACCTCATGAGTTGTCACTTTCATCATTTGAGTTTAATCTTATGCTTCTGTTGTATATTGAATTGGGTTTCCTCCTTTCTTTTCTTTTCTTCTTTAAAAAAAAATTATTTCATAAAATATAAGTGCAAAAACTCAAGTTTAAAATGGAAAAGGAGTATACAAATTAAATCCAAATAAAATAGAAATATGAAACTCAAATTTTACAAATAAACATATGAGAAAATCTATTTTAAAAAAATAAATGCAGAACCACCCAAACATGCATTATAACTTTTTTTTTTTTTTTGGAATAGAACTTTATTTAAATCGATTGATTAGACAACCTTCAAAATTAGTCATATCGACTTTGAAAGTCACTAATTTGAATTCTCCTACAGAGTTTACAAAATCTTGCTTTAATTGGAATTTCAATTGATAAGGTTATTCCTTTATTTTTGCTAAACGTTACATTAGTTTTGTTAAATTTCATAGGTTTATAAATTGAGAGAAATTGTAATTAAATGTGTTAATTAAATTAATTTAAATATATATTAAAATAATTGGATGGAATAACACAGAGCGACATGTGTCCTCTAGTGGTTATTCCTTTAGTAGGTATAAAGATATATATATGTTTATCAAGAAATTAAAATAATTTTAATAAATCTGATAATTGAAAATTAAGTTGAAATAATATGATGACTGTTAATTAAAGTATTAAAAATAACTCAACTATGATTGTAGAATTTTATAAAAATTCTCATGATTAATAAACAAAATTCAAAAGTCAAAGTATTGAAAAAAACTGGAATAATAAAAAAAACTGGAATATTAAAACAAAAACTAGAATATTAAAATAACTTGATAATTAAAAAACTGAAAATTTTAATAAAAGAATCTGGAGTATTAAACAAAAATTCAAAATAAGATCATTTAAATTGTAAAAAAGTACAAATAAAATCTGAAATTAAAAAAAATTATGATTAGATAATAAATACAAAATTACAAGACATATATTGGAAACAACCAAATAAAAAGATTTCGTAATAGTTTAAATATTAATCTGAAAGTTTCAAAAAATCCACATTACTAATATAATTAGAAAATACTAACTAAACCTCAAAATTTAGAATTTATGATTATAAAGTATAAATATAATTTTAACTTATTTGTAAAATTATTTTGAAAGTTAGTTTTAATACTTCAAAAAACATTATTTATTAAAATTAATCTTAAATCAAATTAAAATTAAAATTAAAATTTGAATATTATTAAAATAATTAAAAATCTAGCAAAATCTCAAAATTTTGTATATCTTATTTAGAAAATATTTTAAAATTTAGTTTATATCGCAAGTGTACGGTGTCAATTATAGATAGGGGGAGCAAGGTAGACACAAGTGAATTAGAATCTAGTTAACAACCTAATTAATCTACCCAATTTTATCTAGGTGACCGAATTGAGATAATTGATTTAATTAACCTATGTATAGAAACAAATAAATGAAATAAAATATCAAACAAGCAAATATCAAGAAAATCAAGATTCAAATAAGGATTCTAAGACTACGATTTCATTTTACTTCAATCAAGTTTAATAATCTAGTAAAATCAATCTCAAATCCAAATTATTTTTTGTGAGTAATCACTATTATAGGTTAATCTTTCTCGAGCAATTTAACATGTTGATTGATTATTAATATTTATCTCTACCTCGCAGTTAATAACCAACTCCTAAAAGCTCCTAAGATCGTATTCTCACCCCAATTATTACCATTCCTCGATCTAGGCGATTAATTGAGTCATGGTTAAATTTGGCCAGAATTCGTACATTGAATAAGCACAAGGAAACATGAATAAAATATCATGGATTAAAGGAAAATTAAAACTAAATATTCAACAAGAAATTCATAGAACTATTCTCGTGCCTAAGATCACGAGATCCCTAGCCAAAAATCATGTTTGTTTAGAAAAATAAATTACAAAACGACATGATAAAAACTAAAAATAAACTCAAAGAAAAGCTTATTGAATTCGTGATTCGTTGGTTGCTCCTTTTGACTCTTAAATCTTCAATTCCTTGTTTTCTTGCTTGCTCTGAAGATGTGAATGAATGAATGTGATTGCTTTTGAATATGAATGAATGTCTCTGAATCCTGAGTCACAAAGTCTCAATTTATAAATTACAATTGTGCTTGAAGTAGAGTTCTAGTCGAAATGCGGTCTAAAACGGCCAAACGAATCGCTGCCCAACCGAATTCGGATGACCCAGCCCATATCGAACAACAAAATAGAATTTCATGCAGAAAAACACGTTACCTAGGTGGGTCGCGAGCGACCTAAGCCGGGTCAAACCATCGAATTTCACATCTCCATCAATTCGTGCCCCGAGACCCGACCTCACCCGTGTTATTACTTCTAGACTCTTTTTGACTCATTGTTAGCTCGAATTTGACATTGTCTTCTTCATGAAAGTAGTAGCCCTTGCAGTTCACTATCAAATGACACTAATTTCAACCCAAGATTTGTTTCCTACACAAAGGTATGACCAAAGTACTCAAACCCTGTCAAGACAAAATTAAGGATGTTCTTGCACAATTTACAACTTCTTGTAATATTATGTTTTCTTGGAGGCAGAATTGAAGATAATGTTTAACATGAAAGTTGTAGAACACCTTTTTAGTTTTCCAATAAGATAAAAATCACCGAATTTGGACTTTCGAGATATGAATTTTCCTCCATAATTGTACGTTTTTAACTCCCTATATCTTGACTCCAACTTGACATTAAACTTCATTGAGCTTCCATTTTATGCTATAATCTATCAAATTTCTTTCAAATCAAGCAAAAACGTGAAATCTTGTTTTTCAACACAAAATAATATGAAATTAAGCCCAAAATGCATCAAATAACGCAGGTTATCAATATCTTATTTAGAAAATAATTTTCAAAGTTGCCTTTCGTATTTCGGTAAATGCTTTTTGTAATTTTGGTAATAGAGGTGAATTGATGCAAGTTTCCAAAACACAAGAGAGTTCATTTTTTATTCAACTTATTTGAAGGGTATAACGAAAATTCAACTTAAAATGTAACAGCGTTAGTTCCAATTCAAAAAAAAAAATGGGACGTATGCCGAATTTTTGTTATCCCATGTGTAAATGGTGCAATTTTGAAAATAAAAGGGAGAGCGATGTCGATTTCCTAATCACGAGCGGTTTTGTCGAAAAGTTTTCGGGCTAACAATTTAGAACAATAAGTTGTCGGGCCACAAAAGTTTTACCCAATTTTAGCCCAAATCACTCAATTTGGCTGAAAGTTCACGTGAATCGCACGTGAGCATGCTAATTCAGGCCATTTGGACCAATTTTGACCAATTTCACCCATGTGTAATATATTATTATACAAGTGGCATCCATGTGGACATTAAATTTCCACCTCATACACCACATAATAATATTAGAAGCAGAAAAAGTTAAATTCTTTTTGAAACTTATATATAATTAAAATAAATAAATAGAATAACAAAGAGAAAAAGTAAGAAAGAGAAGAAAATTGTTAATGGTCTTCCTCTCTCCCATTCTGCTTTCAGCCACCACACTTTATCCAAATTTGCCACGACACCGCCGATCTATTCACTCCAAACAATAGCCGCAATGCCTCCGTCTCCAAGCACGAGTCCCACCGCCCATTTCCTATTATTTTTTTTATGACAATGTGAATAATATTGTTGTTTTGCAGTCGGGCCACGGATAGTTTTGGAGAGTTTGGTTAGAGTCCCCGGAGGTGGGTGGTGGTGGAGGCAGCGGTGGTAGAGAGAAGATTTGATTATAGGGGAAGATTGTAATGATATTTTTCAATGTTTTAATTTTAATTTAATTAAATATGTTTATTCCACATCAACCATTTTGTATCTAAATGTCATCCATGTGTGCATTAAATAACATTTAGATATAAAATGATAGTCACGTCAGCAAAATTATCCCCATAAGCCTAATTTAGCGAACTCACGTGCAATTTCAACTCAATTAAGCGATTCAGGCAGAAATTGGGCAATATTCTTGAAACCTGATAACTTAGTGTCATAAATTATCAGTCCGGAAAATTTATTGCGTAAATTGCCAGCTCGAAAAGTTATTGTCCTATATTGCAGGACCCCAAAACTTACGGGGGTAAAAAAAGTAATATACTGAAAAAAATATAATTTGTAACCATTTTTATTTTTAAAACTAATTTAACGGTACACACATGGTACATGGATGTTTGGTACAGGGGATCTGATTTTCTTTGCTAAAGAGCAGTCGGAAAATGTTATGAGGCCTCAATTATCCCCCCTATTTTAGATACTGATTTGATACACATATTCCTCATCACTCACCAAGACTCAATCCAGTTTTTGGTTAAACTTTGTTTTATATATATCTTCAGTTACCCAATAAAATATTACAGAATAGATAAACCCTCATCAAACATTGTCCAAATAGGGCGACTTTCTTGGAACATTCATAGGAATCACACACATATATACATTACATATGCAGACAACTCAACAATAAATGGCATGTGAAAGATGTTCAAGTTTCTTTAACCCTTAGGAATTAACTATGTGACAACTTTCCACATGCCAATCAATCTCTTTGCAGAATCAGAAATTTCAACTATTACCTTTCAATTTCACATAAGCGCTTTGTTTATGTTTGCTTTGCAAGGCATGAACTTGTGGCAATACTTCTCCAATGTGCTTCAATTCTTGCTAGAACATCTTCTTGTGCGCCGATATGATATGATGCACGATTTTATTTTCCAACTGAACACCCACTTATGAACCAAACAAGATTCCTATCTACAGGTTCTTCAAAAATTGTCCAACAATTTTTTTCAAGTTTTTGGCTTTAATTGGATTCAGAAATCCTAGAGCCACCCATTGATTTTAAAACTTGTAGAAAACTTCATGATCTTAAAAAAATACTACAGAAATGACATGCTGATAATTGAGGTTATGTAAAAGAATTAGCACCAGAAAATTGCAGTACTGCATAGGGAGCAAATGAGAAAAAAGAAAATACAAAAAAATATAGAGTTAAACTTGATTACCACCATTGGGGACTATATCAAAATTATTAACACAATAAAGTTAAGTTCTTGGATAGCAGCAAATGGGAAAATACTTTCCATCATTAGTTGATATAAGTTGGGACTTTGTGCAATTCAAAGGAATAGTATACATCAAAAACAAGTCTCAGAGTTGTGATTAATTGATGATGGTGAAATTTTCTTGAAAGCATTACCTACAAGTTACAGTCAATTGTCTACAACTTCGCAAACATATGGATGACACAAGGATTTATAAAATCAGTTAGTGCCAAAAACTTGCCGAAGAAATTGCCAAAGAATTTTTAAATGGCCCTTATACACAGAAATCTCATAATGCTTCATTAGAGTAGTATAGTGGGAAAATAGAATCATACATCATTATTGAGAGACCAATGCTTGAGAAATACCCAAACAGAGGTGTTTCTTGGTGTTATGAAGGTTCCCCTGCAAGATTAAAAGGAAATAATAGATTAAATCTTTTGAATTTTTATGCTAAATGGTTCTTTAACAGATCAAAAAATGAAAAAAAAAAATGCATCAAATGCTTCTTCAATATCTATATATTAAGAAGCTCATATTAACTAAAAATGAAGAAAAAGAAACCCAATGAACATCAAATCCAGATCTTTTATCAACTATGTGTAGACTAAGAAAATCATCATTATTTTGGC